>CM040622.1:5873285-6087169 GCA_022817965.1 Solanum lycopersicoides | reverse complement strand
ATAATAGTAAAACACAAAACTATAATAATATTTCATAGGTTATAACCTATATAGAGATTTCCTAAGAATTTTAGAATTTTTTTGTTTTATGTAGTACATATTTTACAAACATAATTTGTATTTAATTATAATATTTTAAACTTTAAACAAATTTTGAGGGTAGACTCATGTTATTTTTAATATTCTATTTTATTTTATTTTTTTAATTAATTTTTATTTAGCCCACGGGCCGACCTTATTCATATTTTTCGAGTCCCACAAATCGACAGACTTATTCAGGCCGGGTTAAATAGTTTTTTCTTAAATGAGCTCAAAAAATTGTAGCTCAACCCTATCAAATCACGGGTTAGGCCAGGACAGCCCAACATGCCTAACCCATACTAACGGCTCTAAAAGTAATATTATTTCACAAGTTTTAGAGTCCATTAATTGATATCCTAATTAACATGTAGCAATTGTTATAGAAAAAGTTCAATAATTGTATTTTTAGATGCAAATTAAATCAATTTTTTTTTTATATATAACAAGTTCTACAGACTCATTTCTAAACAGTCTAATTAAAGAAAAAATTAATGTTAAAAGTAAGTTGATTTTGTAATCTTAAATATTAATAATATATATATATATATTATTTCCTATAAAATTCTAATAAGAAAATATTTAATAAGCAAAAGTTTAGTTGAATTCAAAGCCTTGACGCAGCAAAACCTATTAGTAGTAAATTATTTGTAAAAAAAGGAAAAAAATATGGTGGATTTGATTATCTTTTGATGTCAGTTTGTAAAATATAACCTTAACAATATTGATTTAAATGAAATTATTAATGTAGAAAGTAATTAGGATTGTGTTTCACCAAGACTTTATGACTCATTTTGGGTAATCACAGAATTTAACCTTGTAGAGCTAGTATGCAAGCTTGTAAATCCTTGCGATTCGCTTAATCGCTTCTCACCCAAATTAAGTCAGTATTACTTTTATTTTCTTGAACTAAAGCAAATCATATATTTATATAAAAGAGAACTCTAGTACCGCCAACGTGACATCATCACAAGTAAGAATTTCCTTTTAAATTTATTTATTTTCAAAACTAGTCTTCCTCTTTCATGAAAAAATGTGACTTTTATGAAAAATTATGACTTTAATAAAGAGTTGTCACTTTTATCAAAAGTTGTGACTTTTATGAAAAGTTATGACTTTTTATGAAAAGTTGTGAATTCAATGAAGAGTTGTGACTTTTATGAAAAGTTATGACTTTTATGAGAAGTTGTGAATTTAATGAAGAGTTGCGACTTTTATGAAAAATTGTAACTT
This sequence comes from Solanum lycopersicoides, assembly GCA_022817965.1. Classification (NCBI taxonomy): domain Eukaryota; kingdom Viridiplantae; phylum Streptophyta; class Magnoliopsida; order Solanales; family Solanaceae; genus Solanum; species Solanum lycopersicoides. The sequence continues at coordinate 6,085,858 of CM040622.1, read as the reverse complement.
CTATAAAAAATTGCGATTTTAATGAAGAGTTGTGATCGAATGAAAAGTTATGACTTTTATGAAAGGTTGAGAACTTTTCGAAGGGTTGCAACTTTTTCAAAAGTTGTAACCTTTTTGATAAGACACAATAAACAGTTGCTCACATTACCCTTTGTTTTCTACAAATAGATGGACTTCCTCTCATTTTAAAATAACAAAAGTCTTATGTTCTTCTTCAACTTTCGCAAAATTAAATATTTGTGTATTATGCTCCTGTTGAGTGACTTACGGACACCATTTTTTTTGTATCAATAAGTTGGTGAATAAAATTATTCCATTCTGAGAGGATGTAATTCTTTAAACCTATGATATTGGAGGGGGATATTTTTTGCAGTGATACGCTCAAATTATACTTCCCTAAAGAAGTATAAGCGGTCGTATCAAGTAAAGAACCCAAATGTTAGGTTTGGATCGATCCCACGAGGAAAATGGTTTAGACTTAACTTTAATCTACCATTACTTCTATTTAGTCAAGTCCTTTCCGAAAAAACAAACAATTAAAGGAGGGATTTTGTGTAACAAAAGTATTTAATTAATTCTAAGTAAACAAGTAGCAAGTTCAAATATTTGATGTTTATCAAGTGATGAGAGAAACTAGGGTGTAAGTGTTTCCTATAGGTTCATAACGCAGTAACCCTAGCTATAACAACTCTTTCCTAGTATCTTGCATGCAAAGTGGTAAGTTATGTATCCCTATTTCCTTGGTCCAGCAACTAGGGAATTTCACTCCGCACCTTTGTCCGGCTACGTGTGTATACTTTACTAAATCTTACCTTTTACCTCATATTAAGCATCATATTCAATGTATGGCTAAGTTACTGCTTCGCACCAATTGAAACTAGCCTATTAGATAGTGTATACTAAATCTATGTTGATAATTCTTTTCTTATTATCTACCTCCTTGGTCCGGCAAGTAGCAACAAGGCGAGTTCTAACGTTGACCACCATTCAAAGACTTCTAAACGAAAGAATTAACAATACATGCAAGAAACTATTCTAGAATTGTTATTTAGCTAGTTTTACTTTGTTAATTATCCATGGTTCCCATAACCCTAGTTGTGAATTTAGTTACCCATGTTAAGAATTACACAATTCATATTTATTAAACAAGAATTCATGTACTTACTTTCACAAGATTGCATAAAATCCAGAAATATCACTTAAATTGAAGAAAATATTGTAAGAACTGATTTCGAAAAAGTGAAGTATTTTCCAAAATCCAAAGTTCAACTTCCAACAACACAAATCTGAAAAATAGTAAAGAGTCTAACCCCTCAAACGAGGTTTTTAGTCCTATTTATAATAATAGAGTCCTAAAATAAAAGGAAACCTAAATAAGGAAAAATCTGTCCAAAACGCGTCTCGAGTCGACGACCTTACTAACGGTCCGTCGATGGAACGACGGACCGTCGACGCCTCCGTCGGTCCATACTTGAACTCTTTTTCAGCTGCCATTTTCATCAATCATTCTGTTACCATCGACGGACCCATCAACGGTCCATCGATGGCCTTACGGTCCGTCGATGGACTCCGTTGCCCACACTTAGAATCTTTTTCAACTCGGGTACTGGACTACATTCTATTAACACCAACGGTTTGCCAGGACGGTCCGTCGATGAGTCGACGGACCATCAACCCTTTCGTAGCCCACAGTTAGTCAGAATTCCCCGATGTTTCTTCAGCAAACTAAATCTTCAGTCGACGGTCACCACCTATGGACCGTCGATGGCTCCGTAGGTCACCACTTATTCACTGATTTCAGCACAGTCTTCTACGTTTCTATTTTGGACAGTTTTCCTGCAAACAAAGATAAAAATACATTGAAACTACTACAAAGAGGCTCAGACAGACATTAAACTTAAGGAAAAAGTATTCGAAGTACCGTAAAACCACGGTACATCAACACCCTCAACTTAAATTCGTTGTTTGTCCTCAAGCGACACACTATGACTCACCACAACACCTTTTTACAAAAGTATCCTTATTTTAGCTTTCGCAATCACCTGGCTATCATACATAAATAATGATAGTGCCTATAGAAAAAATGAAATAATTTGATAGTTAAATATGTCCCTCTCTATTTCATGGAATATTCATCTTTCAACTAGTTTGTTACATGTGTTATTTCCATTTTGTCTCTTTTTATTTCTGATAACGATTTTGATTGGTCAATAAGAAGGCGTATTCATTGGTTCAATTTAATACTAATTCCTAGTATATAATAAAATATTATAATATACTTATTTTTTTGATGTTTTTATTTTGTGTTAAAAGGCATGGAATCGTTGTAAGTTTGTAACTCGTAAAGGCATGTGTTATATGTATATATAGGTTTTTAATTTAGTATCTATATAGTTAAATAATTGTCTAACGTGAGTTAAGCCTTTTCAATTAACTTTTATTTGTTTTATTTTTCGAGTAAACTTTACAAATAATTACTTTTTAACTAGCTTATACACTGGAAATTAATCCAGCGCGCACAAAATGCTCATCACAGAGTGTTCATCCGAAGGACGGAGACTGTGACAGAGATTATAGCGATCGCGAATTATTATAAATTAAAAAAAAATCATAATTATAAAATTTAGACTAATTATGAATTATATCAATGAAATTTAAACCCTCACTATAATATATTTTCTTTTAAAAGACAAGATATAAAAATGATTAATAAACGCTATGGTAGGCTTCATTGCCCAACCACCTCATGTCCTTCTCATGAATGCAATTATATATGGTGATGACGAAATTAAAATTTTCACAAAATTTTAAATAGAAGAAAATTAACAAATAAATAATTAAGAAGATTTAATTTTTATAATATACACATAAAAATAATTTTATTCATATATATAAAATATATTCTTCGTTAAATTTTAAACCTCTTACTCTCACTTAGTTTCGTCTCTGTAACTCAATATGCAAGATAAGATTCGATGTATAAATGAAGTGATTGGACAAAATATATGATGGAAATCAACTAGCATTAATGTGGAGAATTATAATAGAACCAAAAGCCGCCTTAAACGTGAAAATTGATCAATTGGGGCCTTTTTTTTTTTTTTTTTGGGGGGGTTTGACATATATATTTATTTATATATTTTAACAGAAAGAAAATAAATTTATAAAGGATTATAAAATCATCCGACTTATAAGTTTTATGTGATGTTCCTTTTGTTTTATCTTAGATAAATATCTTGTTAGCTAAATCAATTTGGTTTAAAATATGTGTCACATCAAAAAATTATGTCAAATATTTATTTTTCAATTTTAATATTCATGAATTTTTAATTTTGAATTCACTTTACGTATTTTTTTACAAGAATTTTATCGATTGTTTTAGTTAATGTCATATTTGTAATCGACCTCTCAATATATTTTATTTTCATTCTCATCTATGTAGTTTGGCCCCTATCTCTATCACCCCTATCTACTTTTTCATTATTATCATCGATATTCATTGTCTACATTATAAATAAATAATAGTAACTTTTTAAATTTGCATAACATAAACAATATACACATGAAAAAAAAGATAAGATACAAAATATTTCCTTCCGTACTAAACAATATATCTTTAGTATAGTTAGAGATACAATCAATGTCTTTTTTATATATATATCTTGGTTCGATGAATAATTAATAATTAAAATTGCCTCCAAAGGAAAAGTAATATCATCCACTAAATTATATATAAAATTATATAACAATCAGTGTATCTAGAAGCAAATTAATGCATAAAAATAGTTGGTAACTTTTATTTCTATATGTAGGGTAGGATAAAACATTTATCATTAGACGTCCGTTTAACATATTTGACTATAAATTCTAGATAATTAATATAGGCAAATTATATAATAAAACCTTCAATTAATGATGAATTCTAATTTAGATCGTCATTATAATATTTAGTAACAAATATATTTGATTTTTAACTAATTAAAATGTGGGTTAGTGCTCCCTTTATATGTAATATATTTAGATTATTTTTTAACCAAGTTACCCTCAAATATGAATTAACACCACAAATATAATATAACATAGGCAGTGGTGGACCTAGGATTTTCGTTCAGAAGGTTCGAAAATAAAAATATAAACGTGTAAATAAGTCTTTCGAAATGGGTCTTTTGAATTTTTTTAGGTTTAAAATCACACTTTTGGCACGTTTTTAAAATAAAAAAATGCTTGAAAAACAGAACTGATTTTTTTTAACAATAATAAACAGAAACTATAAAGGAAAAATAATAAATGTTGTTGCAGGGACTCAAACCTTGGGCATACAACTTAATATTCAAGGGTCTTACCATTGAGTCATCTATTTTTATTTATTATTGAGGGGGTTCAAAATATATGTATCTACAGAAATACAGAAAATTTATCTTATATATATTGTGTATTTTTTGCCAAGGGTGTTCGGGTGAACACCCTGGACCCAATGTGGGTCCGCCCCTGAACATAGGTATAAATTAAGTGATTTAACATTTAATCATTCACTAAATTTGTGAAGATTCATAACTGTAGGGATTAAAAGTTTGAAGGTTGAATGTGCTTAGTTAACTAAAATTACAAGGACCAAAATTAAAATTTATATATGTTTGAGGGACTATTATTGATTTCCCTTAGTCCTATATTTTGGACTTTTGGTTAATCAAGTCATCAAGTTTTAGGTAGATGTTTTTTATTTTTATTTTTCATCGGCGTTTGTTATCCATATTAGAGTCAAATTAAATTTAAATTCGTGTTGAAAAGTCTCACATTAAGAGTAAAGTGTTCCCTAAAAAAGGCATCTTCATAATCAAGGAGGTTCGAATCCGAAGCCTCTTAATTAAAAGTGAAGGAGTACTTATCCCTCCGTGACAATCGTTGAATTTTAGGTATATGTTTCCCTTTCACAACCAAATTTTGAGACTTATTTTTCCTCCCTCTTAACATTTAGTTTGACTTTCATAATGTGATACGTGTCATGATTTTCTTAACAATAAGACTTCTGATTAATATTTTATATATGTTTTTTTATTATATATATATATATATATATAATACAATTTGTAGGATTTTTCATAGGATTTTTAAATATAAAAGTTATCTTAAAATATTAATTAATATAATATAATTTAATTTTGAAAATTAAGCAATAATATATTATTTGGTGTAATTTCATAAATAATATTTGAAAAGGTGATGTACGCACTGGCGAAGATATGTATATATAAAAAAAATATCGAAACGAATGAAATAAATAAAAAGTACTAATTTTTATCGATGTCGTCATATATTATCTTATCAACTTTAATTCCCCTTTGAAATAGTTGTCCAACCCTTTCTTCAAATTGATGTTTTTTTCTTTTGAAGGAAGAAAAGTATCAATAAATTATTGGTATATGTGGCATATTACTAGTGGTAATATAAAGCTTTAAAGAAAATGATATTTTCTTTGGCCACAATATTAAAAGTACTATAGATTAAGATGGACAAAGATATAAAGAAATGGCAAACTTTTTCACTTCTAACTTTTTCGGTTTTGGCTCTGCTATATTTATATTAAAATTTGATTAGTTAAAATTTAAATGGTGTAAAACTCATTCAATAAAGGGAAATTCTTCCTTTAATAATAAATAAAATTAAAGCTTAAATTGAATTCTTTGATAGAAAATGAAAAGAGATAATAGTTTTCTTATAACTAAGTATAATCTTTAGAGATTATTTTTTAAATAATACTTTTAATTATTATCTTGTGTCACATTTTCTATGAAATTTATGTTTTTAATGCATTTATAATATTACAAAGTATTTTTCATATTGTTTTTGCAATATGTACGAGTAATAGATTACAATATGTTGTTGCTTTATATCTATATATAATTAACTGCAATGTCAAGTAAACTGTCAAAAGTTATTTATATTAAAATTATATATCAACTTATCAAATGATAGTGAAAAATTACACTATGTCAATGCGTAAAATTTAAACTCTATGTTAATATCATTGTGTGGAGTTACACCTAATTTACATGATTCAATTTAATTGATTGAATGTCATAGTTACACTATAATATTGGCTACTACTAGACTAGGTAATTAGAAACCATGTGTTTGTGTAATAAAATCTTGTAGACTTAATTTGTACTTTTTATCACGTAATTAGCTAATTAATTAGTGCCAACAATTAGCCAAGTCATGTCTCATTAATACAACTGTCGTACAATTACAAAATTATGATATCTGAAACTCCTAATATATTTTATTTCGTTATTTTTATTTATCCATTTTAAATTTTTTCACGTCTATTAGAAAATAACGATTAATACAACTACTTATAAGTATTGTGGACAGTGAAATCTCTCGTGTCAAAGTCATAAAAGATGAGAGGTTAGTGTATATACTCTAATTAGAGTTATCTATTAATCAATTTTACTTCTTTGATAAATAAAATAAATAAATAAAACCGATAAATGGCACTAAAGTTATTAAAAGTATAGTAACTTTAACCTCCTATCCTTATTTAATTTTTTTAAAACTCAAGTTTTTAATCAATGAATATAAATTAATTTATTTTGATTAATGAATTTAATCAATGAACATGAATCATTTATTTAACTTTTCTAAGTTAGTCAAATGTATATTTTTAAGGCTAATAATTCACAAGGGTAAAAAAGGAAGAATATGATAATTTATGCATATATTTTATGAAATGACAAATATTATGAATCAACTATTTTTAGAAAGAAATGACATGTAAAATGAGACGGAGGGAGTACTATATAAACATCGTGCCTAACACGTATGGTAATTAAAGAAACTTGTATATCTTCGTTTATTTTTATTTGTCATGTTGTAGTTTTTGAAAATTAACTCGGCATATTTTAATTTTTTTTTTTAAAAAAATAATCAGATATTCATAAATTTACGAAAAGTATTATAAATGGTAAGTTTTTGCATATTAAGTGTATCTATTCATTTAATGTGTTGTCTAATTGTACCAAATTTTAGAAAGTCCATGCAGTTTAATATTCATTGCAGAAAGATGAATAAATTAATTGAAACTTCTTGAATTAAATGCATGAGAGTTAATAATAAATTACACTCTACTATTTCCTCTGTTCATAATTATTTAACAGGTATATTAAAAATAAATGTTTAAAGTTAATCATCAATTTAAATAATTAAAAAATAATTGGTTTTTTTTTCTTCAATTTTACCCTTAATAATTATTTAGTTTTGTTTAATTGAAAAGTTATGTAGAATTTTAATATTGTTGCTATAATAAGATTATATTAGTCAAATTAAACCTTATATTAAATTTTCTTGGAGAGGAGTACATGACCTTTACCCTGATAAACAATTGTGGACAGAGAGTAGTACCTAACAGAGCAATTAAATGGGCAAAATTGAACTTAAGTACATGAAAATGGCACTAATATGAAGAGCCCTATGGATTCTTGTTAGTCGTTACATATATAAAAGTTGTACAACTTTTCTTTTGACCCGAAATTTTATCGAAAACAATTTCTTTATCAGGAATGGAGTTAAGTAGGGCTAACAGAATTCATTCGAATCTTCTTGAGGAGAACTAAATGTTGAATTTTCTTTAACTTCTTCACGTGTTTATTTCTTCGTATTTTGCGATTACACTAGGTATATATTAATTTTTCTTTAACTTTATTTATGGGATTACACTTTGTATATATTATATTGTTGTATTTATAAATATTTAATTTATTGGTAAATATTAATTCTAGAAAAACTTTTAATTGATGGTTATACTAATTTCACAAAAAAAATAATTAAAAGTTGATGATTCGATAGATTGGAAACCTTTAATTTATTACCGTAGGGATTAAATTTTTTTTTTATCAATAACTAAAGGATCAAAAATATATTAACGGAATAATCTTTTTTAATATTAGTGAAGTAATCTGTCTAGAAAACAATTAACGTCTTTATCAATTGTGACTAAACTCGAAGAACACTATATAAAATTATATAATTTAAATTGCTATATTTTATATTATATGAAGAAATAAAAATAAGATATGATTTGTTGGTGACTTAGAATAATTTCTTATATTTCAACGTGTACCAACTTTTGCGCACAATATCGGCCCACTAGTAATTGGTGCTCTTTTCTCTCTTCTTTCGAATATTTTTTGTTCAGTGTTCGATATTTATATTAAAATATAATTAAATTTAAATTCTTATATTAGAAATCTTATATCAAAAAATGAAATGCTCTATTTCAATCTCTATTAATTGATATTCCTTGACTCGATTAAAAAGTATTTATAACTATTATCCAAATTTTACCTATATATATTTAAAAATTCTTTAATATAAAACTTTTCATTTGCATTTATATTGTTTTTTGTATTTAAAAAGTTATAATAATTCATTTTTAGAATTTAAGATAATTATTTTCGACTCTATCCTTGTGTTAACAACTATTTTATTTAAAAATTGTCCAATTATAAAAAATAAAACATCTAATAAATATAAGCAATTTAATACATAATTACGTTATATTTATTTTATTTTTTATTAAGAATGAAACGAGTTAAAACGACTAATAAATAAATATATACAAAATTTTATATTATATTCTTATACGTGGCGAGCAAAACAAACCTAATCCAACTTCGCATATGTACTGTCATAGTTGTGCTAATTCCAATGGTGGGATTTTGAAAACGATCGAAAGGCAGATTCATGATTTAATTTATATATTTAAAAATAATATTAAATTTAAATTAAAATAATTAAATTTTACTTAATTTTATGTAGATTCATCCCTGAATAAAATAACATATTTTTATTGAACACAAAGTTTGATGACATTATAATATATAAAAATCACGACTAATGTGGTTGTTTACATTATAGAAAATATCGATAGAATCTTTGGCCAGGTAACAATGTCTTGCTGTTGTATATATAGTTTAAAATATTAGATTAAATAATTGAAGAAAAATATATATATTACTTACTAACATCATGATTGAGTAATATAGAATTCAAAAAGAAATAGATTAAAAAACAAAAAGGAGATAAAGTTTATTATTTTAATTGCAATGGTCCAAAATAACCAAAGTAAACATTTGAATTTGCACTTGCCTCCCTTTGATTAAACTCTTTTACCATATTTATAACGATTTCTTTTTATTTTTCACTCGATGTCTTATATTTATATTAAAGTCAATTAAATCTAAATTTACATATTATAGAATTAATTTCTTATTAAAGAATGAAAAAAATACTAAATCTAAAAGGATCTCGTCCCATTCCATCACAAACTTCAAAACAAATATTCATTATTAAATAGTTAGTAATTACTCCCTCCATCCGAAATTGTTTGTCATGTTGCGCTTATCGAAAGTCAATTTGACTAATTTTTAAAGATAAATTAGATCACATTAATTCGATACTTTAAATAAAAAAAATTAAATATTCTAAAACTATATAAAAAGTACTATAAAATAATTTTTTTTGTATAGTAATATTATGAAAAAATTCATCTTAAAATGTTAGTCAAAATTTTTATAGTTTGACTCTAAAAATAGAAATCATGACAAACAATACCGTACGGAGGGAGTATATTTTTGATCAAATATTCTTGACCTAGTACTCTTTTTATTTTTCATATTTGATCCTTTTTTGGTGTTCTAAATTTTTTAAAGTAAAATAATAATCTTGTTGAAGATCTGAACTCATTAAATTAAATAAAAGTCACATTACACGCATATAATCTAGAAAATCTTATCGATATTCGTGTAATTTATTGATTCGTGAATATATAATTTATTAAGTTAAATACTAGTATTAGTTTTTTATTTTATTTTATATATATAGTAAAAAAGTCAAGTAGTAAAATTTGGAAATTAAACTCATAAGGAATAAACCTATAATCAAGTAGTAGAATTTGAAAATAAAGTCAAGAATTCATACATTGAAGATTCTTTGAGAAAACCGTTACAACACACAATATTTACGTTAAATCAATAAATAGAAGTTAGTATTTATTACTTAGTCATGATTCAAAAATATATATATTTCCACTTTAACATATAATTGATTTTACTATTAAAATCATCAATTTATATTTACTATATAAACACGAGTGCTTTATAGTGACATGAATTGTTGTTGTTTTTTAAGAAAATTCATTTAGTATCTATGTAAGCACTCCATTAATTTGAATTAGTGAGCGGAATGAGGAGAGTCCTACTTATATCAAAGACTATTTCATATCAATATTCGAATTTAACATTTCTGATTAAATATGAAATCGTTTAATACTCTACCACAATGTCTGACGGTTATGAAATAGTAGTATGTGGTCCATATGTGAGAGTTATTGATGCGTTACGCCACGAATGATGGCTTTTTTTTAGCATATTGTTAATATTAATTTGTCCCAATATGATTGTCACCACCAAAAAATAGCGTTTACTTAGTCAAACTTTTATTTTTTTTTGTTAACCATTTCAATCATCATATATTATATGTATTGACAGTGAAATACAAATGATGATTTTCTTAAAAAATTAAACAAAAGATTAGTCATACTAAAAATGGGCTTAACTTTATCTGTCAATTTGTACTAGTTGATGTACTTCAAACCATGTTTTATAACATACTAATTGATTATGTTACTCAATTTTTAAAAAAAATTATTATATTATTTGTATCAAAATTTCAAAAACAAATTATAGAATTCACATGTAACTATCAATATTTTTTAAGAATATAAGTAATATAATTAATTTAAATTAAAATCAATTTTATTTATCATTCGATCATTATTGATATGAAATGATCGATAATCTAATGAATTGTTTCTCAATGACTATTCTAGCACAATTTCTTAAAATAGAGGCAATGGCATAGAAAGATATATTTAATATATATGTATAAATTGTCCTTTTTCACACACAATCATTATTTTATCTTAAATTCTTGAATCGATAAACTTAAAAATATGAATTCACCCTCCGAGTACATATATAGACTTTGAAATATTGAGTATTCTTATATATACTCTTATTTTCTTGGCAAGTTCTAATTAAGGTATACTTTTACAAATTATTTATTTGTTACGTATACGTCTCATACAAGGTCTAGAACTCACACTCTTTATTTTCTTTTATTTTTTTGGTGAGTTGATTGTTGATCAAAATATTAAAGTATTTATTTTATTCCTTTCATTTTCAGTTAGTTTAAATTTTGTTGAAAATAAAATGTACCTTAATTTGAATGATTCTTTGCTCAAAGTTTTAAGATTGACTTGGTCTAGTTCTTCTCATGCAAAGTTAATATGAAATTTCATCTTATTATGATATTATCATATACAGTTTACAATTTATTTTTTTTAAAAAAAATAAAAATAAAAAGTAAAAGTAGAAGAAATTTGAGCTATATATTAGTCATACATTTTTGCATTATAGAAGTTAAATAACAAAATCTACCCTACGAAAACATAAAAGCAATAAAGACAGATTTAGAATTTAAATTTAACGATTTTAGTTTTCAATACAAGCAATTTATTAGATTTCAGTGATTATTTTTATATATTAAATAAATTCTTAGTATAAATATACGATTTCAATCAAAATTATTGAATTCTGTCAGACTCATAGCTAAGATGGAAAATATATATATATGGTTGTCTCGTTAGGGGAATTATTGCATACTAATCAAAATTACATGTTATATATGAAATTGTACATTGACTTGCTTCTTTTCAACTCAATTTAGTACTAATTTTGAAATTTCAAGTTGTTGTCTTCATTATACAAGTATTTGATTTGAGTTCACATGATCATGTTTGAATTTTCAAAATGGAAGTCTAGAATTGAAGTTATAAATTATTGGGTCAAAAGAAAAGTCAACCATAATAAATTGTTAAAAGTTGAATATTATATTTTAAATTAAAAATAATTTATTAAAATTTCTACATAGTTATTTTTGTCGCTTTTATTTAATCATTAAATTTTCAAATCTAAATGGCTTGATTAACTAAATCGCGGAATAGGTCTATTGAAAGTATAAAAAACGAAATTTCGTTTATTTTCAAAATTGAATCAAAGTTTCTGGTTAAAAAGACGGAGAATCTCAATAATTTAACAAGGATTGCTAAAAGTTATAACATGGTGGAGGAAAACTTTGAAGTCCATAATTCAACAAAACGTTTATCCTAGTGAGAAATAGAGACACCTTGTAGTACACTATTATTGAAAAAGAATATGGAAAGCATATACTTTTTAATAGAAATTCTTACTTTCATTACACAAAAATCATAAAATGTGATTGTGTCATCCAACTTTTTTTTTTTTAAAAGTGAAAGTAATCGAAACATTTTAAAAGAACTTGTGACATGACACAAAGGGGAGCCATAAAGTTGTCTTTATGTGATCTATAAAATACATGTTCGAGCTATGAAATCTATCACTAATACTTGCATTAAGATAAATTGTCTATATCACAATTTTTGAGGTGAAATATATTCTGGTCGCAGTTAAACACGAAATGACTGTTATATCCTATATGAACACAAAATATTTTGTGCATTAAACTACTATCTATCTAACCATAATATCTGTTTTTTTTAACAAACTAAAACTAAGGTGTATGTTAATGTCGTTGACCATATGGGGTTAAAGGTTAAGTATCTGTATAATTGTGTATATTAGTGGTGGCTAAAGTAGTATATCATATATTTAAATATTATTAGGTAGAGGAATTTGAATCTTTAGAAACTTGTAAAACAAATTCTTATAAAATAATGTTGTTGCTCAGATTCACATGCTTTAGAGTTAAAAAGGTTTTATTTTTTATATGTCATGTCTCTTTTTTTTTTTTTTGTGATACGATAATTTTTAGTAAAATAAATTGTATATTTAGATAACTTTAACTTCATAAATTACTTGATTTTTTCAAATATAAGTATTCTTGTTTCAAATATCTTGGGCCAATAAAAATGAAACCATAAACCTGAAAGTGGGCCCAGAGCTTATTGAACAGAAGCCCAATTTATTGGGTTAATTGTATCAAACCTTAATAATGGCCCATTCATTTTGGTTACACACTACACAGGAAGTTTAAGAGGCAAAATTTAAAAAATAACATCTTTCACCCTTCGTAACTGAGAAATAGTCGTTGTCACGGAGTTTCAAATTTTTAACATATGATATAAGTAAAATTCAAAGATAGCGTCATGAGTTTCACAAGGTGAAATTTGAAACTCAATGCATATTGCTATTTTTTTTTAAAGACATGACTGAAAATCATCTTTTACGTGTGAATACATTCAAGTATGAACTTGATGGTGACATAGTACTATACATACTATATACTACTTTGCAGGAGAACCTTTACGTAACTTGCAATATTATTGTCATGTTACCACAAGTCACAATTTCAACTATGAAAATAACAGTCGTAAAGCAAAATTACATATAATAGCCCCTTACGAGTCCAATCTTTCTTCCAATCCTGTATATAACGAGAACTTAGTACATCAAACTATTCCTTTATTAACTCTTTAAAATACTTTGATATAACACATTTTCAACGTAAATAAATATATCGAGTCATATATCACTACGATACGAAAATTACCATTAACTTATGCCCCACCCCCACCCCACCCCACCCCACAAAGAAAAATCTCTGTAATAATTTTTTTCTGGTAACAAATATTCCTCATCTCTCTCTTCTTCAATCTGATCCAACACTGTTCCGACTTGGATTTTCTCCTAATAATTCTACAGAATCTTGAAAAAAAGAAGAGATTTTTCCATTAAAGGTACAATCTTTAATCCTTTTAGCCATGTATAACACTTGTGTAAGTTCAACTCTTACACTAAAGTGTAAAGGGTCATCTTCATTTTCATATTATGATAATTCTTATTGCTCTAATCATAGATTTGGTAGATACCCATTAGCTTATTCTTCCTCATTATCATCTCCATCATGTTGTTCTTGTTCTTCGAATGCTTCTATGTTGTACAGAGTGCCTATTTGCCCTAATTCCTTATATGGGTTGAGACAATCTACTTTAATTCAATGTAAAAAAATGATCTTGGGTGGTTTAGATAGATATTATTCAAGATTTCCAGTTTATGATGTTGATAGGGAGTGTAGTTATGAGAAAGTTTCTTCTTTGAAAGGAAATGGTGGTGTTAGTAGAAGAGGGGGGAAATGGGGGAAGGGGAGATATAGGTGTTTGGTGTTTGAGGAAGGGAGTGAAGGAAGTGGAAGTGGCGCTTCGGAGTTTGATGAGGCTGAGGTTATGCTTAGCTTGTTGACTGAGGATGTGGATGAGGAGGTGTTTGGTGTGAGAGAGAGGAATGGAAGGTCGTCTAAGAGGATAGACGCGGAGAAAAGGAAAAATGGGGGTGTGAGTAATTATGTTGGTATGAAGAAGAGGGAGGAATCCGGTGCTATAGGGAGTATGTCGAAGTATAAGTATGAATATGAAGTGATTCCGTCGAGGAAGGAGGAGAAGAGAAGGGAAGAAGAGAGGTCGTCATTGTTAAGGAGAGAGAGGCGAAGGACAAACCATAAAGAGGATGAAAGAGCTTCTTTATTGAGGGAGAGTCAGAGAGATCGGACAAGAGAAGAAGAGAGGGAAGCGTTGGTTAGGAGAGAGAATCGAGGAACAAGACATACAGAGGAAGAAAGAGCTTCCTTGTTGAGGGAGAGTCATAGAGATCGAGCAAGAAAAGAAGAGAGGGAAGCATTGGTTAGGAGGGAGAACCGAGCAACAAGGCACACGGAGGAAGAAAGAGCTTCCTTGTTGTGGACGAATGACAATGAAAGAGCAAGAGAAGAAGGGAGAGAAAGTTTTTCAAGAAGGGAGGACCACAGGCAGAGACTGAGGAAAAATGGTTCTAGCTGTTCTTCATACTATTCTGCTTCTTCAACAGGTGACCTTGATTTTGACAGTGAACTGCAGATTGAGGATGAGCATTTTGAAGAAGAATCGTCAAGGAAACATGGAAGAGATTTGAGGAGTGAAGGTGTTTCAGTGGAGGAAAGAGATCGGAATTACACTGCTAAACAAGGGGTTGTTTCACGGAAGGATGATTCTGCAGTGGGATTGTATAGTACAACTGGTGACTGGAGAAAGAAATCGGAGAAGAGGCTTACCGACATATCAGTTGAGGAGATTGCATCAAGAAAGGAATCAATGCAGAGGAATTCGAGGATATCTCAAATTCATGGAAGTAGTTCTGAACAGGTTGCTGGTTCCTCCACAAAATATGATGACACAAAACAAGAATCAGCCTCGATTACAAAGTTTGAGGGAAAAACAACTGGACAACATGAGCAAGCAGGACAATCTAATACGAATATGAAGTATAAACAATTTGTTGATACATCTGAGAGTCATGGCCTTAAATCTAAAACTGATTATAGCACAAGACAATCTTATCATGAAACGGAAGAAACCTCCAACGAGGCTTTGATTCAAATTCAGCAAGCTAGAGAAGAATATAGTAAAAAAATCGGGAGCATCATAAGGGAAGATGAATATAGGAGAAGATCTCGTAGGTTCAATCAAGAGTCTAATAGCCAGAAAAATGACATTAGGATGGAGTCAGCAATTCAGGGAGTCTCTGATACTGAACTCAGGAAGAGGGTCTTAAATGAGCACCACCAATCCAGTCAGATCACTGAGTTAGTTGAGTCGAGAGAAAAAGCTGAACGACTAACTAAAGCTGATGAAAAAAAAAATCATGTTTCACATAGGAAATCAGAGACAAGGATGAAAAATCAGGAAGATTATACAAACCTTCTCAACAAGTCATCAGTAGAATTCAAAGAGCACTCCTCCCAAGCCAGAATAAGTGACGCAAGAAACACAAAAACAGTGATGGAAATACATGAGGAAAAAACTCTACTAGGTGCGTCGAGTATGTCAACTACTCATTCTAGTGACACTATCAGTGTTGAAGTAACACAGGCAAACAAAAGAGAGGCGAAAGCATCTTCCCAAGTATTATCAGGACACTCATCAATTATGGAGTCAAAGACTGGGTTTTCAACTCAAGCAGTTTCTGATTCAGGCATTCAAAGAGGTTTTTCACTACAGCACGAACTTACCTCAGATAGGCCTCCACAACCTCAGCACATGACACATGGTGAAGCCAGAAGGGATGAGGTTCATGGTTCGTCTTCAAATTTCACATCCCATGAAGATGCACTTGGTTCAGCTGATCGATTGCAGAAATCCTCGACACATTATGTTGGCGAATTTGTAGAGAAGGTCAGGCATGAGATTTCAAACACTGAGATTCTGAAGGAGATTAAGACCTCTGAGACAAAGTTAAGTAATGAGGGAGAGCAACATACTCAAAAAGTTGTTGGACAACGTGTTTGTGGTGATTCTCAATCAAATGAGCATGAATCAAGGCAATCTTCTTTGGTTTCAAGGGCTAAGGGACCTTCAGATGAAATGTGGGATGTAACTGAGCCCTCTGTCCAGGAGTCTCCTGAGATACAAGTAGCAGAGGATGCAGACAAAGACAAAACAGCTATTGTCAAGAGAAGTGGTAGGTCCTTGTGGAATATTATTGGAGATATTGTTCATTTGCGATGGTCTCGTTCTGATCGCCATACTTTGACCTCTAAATCTAGTCGAAGGAGCTCATCTAACCAATCCACAAGTAGCGAAACATGGTTTTCTGGTGCAGAGGATAATAATAGTGAGAATGCAAAAAAAATCAGAAGGCCGAACCAAGAATCTGCATCTTTGGACTGGCAACGGCAGAAAATTGTTCGCTCTCATAGTTCTGGAGAAGCATCCAGCTCAAGGGCACATATGAAGTACACATCATATTCGCCAATTGTTTTACAGAGCAGCTCACCATCTAAAACTATTCAACTGCCTTCTGCTGAAGACACTACTGGTAAAAACTTTCAAGGTATCTATGGTGCAATTGTCCCAGAAGGGGGGCTTCCGATTTCTTCAACTCCGGTGAGAACATCACCTGTTGTAGAAGAAATAGAAGAAATTGGACAAGCTGTTCCATCCAGCAGTAGCAAAGGGCAAGCAGTTTCCCCAGTCTCTGGTGAGGTATCAGGGTCTAAGGTTAAAGATGCTGAAATGAGACACGGAAAGTTTCAGAGGTCCCATCAATTTGAAAAAGACAGGTTTGATGAGTGGGAAGACGCATTCAAGCTTGAAAGCGATCAGCGGAAAATTGATGAAATGTTTATGAGGGAAGCACTAATGGAAGCCAAAAAGGCTGCTGACAATTGGGAAGTACCTGTTGGGGCTGTGCTGGTTCATGATGGAAGAATAGTTGCTCGTGGATACAACCTGTAAGTCATGGTAGCTTATGCTTTTCCTATTTCTTTTTTTCCTCCTCCTTAGACTTTGGTTTACAAATAAAGATGCATGTTTCAGTGTAGAAGAACTGCGCGACTCTACTGCCCATGCAGAAATGCTGTGCATACGTGAGGCTTCAAGCACACTTCGGACATGGAGACTTTCGGTAGTTCCTTACACTTTTATGGCTACTGTACTTGAGACACTAGCACACTGAATTTTATACAGCATGGGGTAATTCTATTATATGGAATATCATTTGTCACATAACATGTACTGTTACAGGTAGGAAAATAGGAAGAAGCACTACCAAAATGTTCTGCACTCGTTTGTGAAACTAAAAATAGATGAATGCTTTCAGCTATTATTTAGTAGCCAATTACCTAATTTGGAAGCAACCTCTACTATCCTTAACACCACGTTCTTTCTCATGTATGCTATAGATCAAACGCTTCTTTACTCTGTTTCTTTTTCTTGAGAAACTAGCATTGGCAAAGGTGGGGAAATAATTATAATAGCCAGATATTTAATAATTAATAATGCTTTGTTAAATGTGATGTACGTGGGGAAAGTATGAGTTAAATATGACAAGTAGATTTCAACTTACGGTTACCATAATACTCTTTTGTCTTTTCTTCTTTGCATGCTTTGGCTTCGTCGTGTTTTGATGCGGTACATGATTTAATTGACACCTGAGTACGAACATGCCTCTGGTAAATGAAGTAAATCAGAAACGGTGAAAATGTGCTATAGTTGGATATTCTTTCCCGAACATCAAACTTTTCTTTGATCAATAAATCTAATGCTATTCCAGTAAGGTTGTGGATCTCTTCTTTTGTATAACTTCCGATTCTTTTTTTCCTACAGGATACCACACTTTATGTAACACTTGAGCCATGTCCTATGTGTGCTGGAGCAATACTTCAAGCTAGAGTTGATACTGTTGTATGGGGAGCTCCAAATAAGCTCCTAGGGGCTGATGGCAGCTGGATCAGGTAATAAAGGTCATACATATTTGTTCACTTGATAGCTTAAACAGTCGCCAGTAAGTGATTTATCATCTACTCTGGTAGGTCTTCGGAAAGTAAAAAATGGAACACGTAGTTCTTAGGTTTTAATAGAAAAACCTTTAAAATTGATTCCTGTTTGAAACTAGCAGTACACATAGGAGCCTTTTCCTTTGAAACTCACAGCAGTAACAAATCTTATTAGACCCACCAAAGTTAGAAAGGTGGGATTTTTCAGAGAACGGATGCGTACTTGAGATGATATCCTACGAGAAATCTCTCGTTGCACGTGTTAACTTTTTTGAACTTTCTCAAATTACAAGTCTTTAGGATATTCATATTTCTTAAGCTTAGGATTTCACATGATATATTAGTCAAACAGCAACTTTTTTGCCTTTATTTTATGGAAGGACCATAGTTTGCTTTAAGATATAATGAATATTTACTGTTTCCTATGCTGTAACAGTTTTCTAGTTTCATGGTCTAGCATCTACAGTACTTTAGCCATTTTACAGCTTTTTGGAATCATTACAACAGTGAATTTACTATCAGCTAAGTCGAACGGGCTTTTTCTGGAGCATACGGGTCTGCTAGTTATATTGTGTCCTTTCGAAGGGCTCTGTTGGTGAACTTAAGAACTGATCCACATGTATTATAGTGATGCTTTCTTATCTGTTCATCTTAAATCATTGTTGCTGAATCTTTTGATTCATGAGTTATGTAGGTTTCTGTTCAATACAAAGGATAAATAACAGATTCTGAATGTTATGCTGTAGATGAGAATGTACAGATAATTTGGTCTCAACAACGTGGTGTGCCTAGTTGAAGCAAGTCTTAAAATCTAGTTATTCTGTCATTGTCCAAAAACAGATCCACGCTTCTTACTACTCCATTTGTTTTCTTTTACCTTATTCTCAAGTTCCATAGCTTGCTGAAGAGTGAAGACTAACACCTCTCCGTTTGATTCACGCTGCTTGAAATTTGTGCTTCATGATTGTCTTTTTTGCATACCTGTCCATGACACCTGATCCCATTTATTGTTTGTTTGTTCCAAATCGTGAGCCAAAATATCACTCGTGTAGCTACTAAATTTATCTTCCTCTAGATACAAAAGTGCTCTGACCCTTAACATGAGTACTTATTGTGACTCCTCTTCTGTATGTTTTCACCGTTCATTGTTACTTATTTCTTATTCTTCTGCTGCTTCCCTTGCATCAAACAAGGTTAAAAACATTGATATCTCTATGTGATCACAAATTGGATCTCCTATCTTGCTACCTTTGCTCGATATGTACGTTATTAGTCATACATACAGCTCACCTGGGGCGGATACACCTTGCCTCGAGTGATGTCACATGACACCACTTTCGTTAATTTTATTAAAACTAAAATAGTAGATACAAATATAAAGAGTGTCACTGCAGTAGTTTTTTCATTTCAAATATTGACATTGCTTACGAAAACTCCTGCATACATCACTATAATTCGTTCCACAAGAACTTCTTTTGGTTTTTAAGATAAAGGTTTGTTATTCATAATGTTTCAGGCTTTTCCCTGATGGAGATGGAGAAAAGAGCTTGGAACCAACAAATAAACCTCCTGCTCCAGTTCATCCTTTCCACCCAAACATAACCATTCGACGTGGAGTGCTGGCATCGGACTGTGCAGATGCTATGCAGCAGTTCTTTCAACTAAGAAGGAAGAAGAAGGAAAAGGAAAAGGAGTCTGATTCTCCACAAGCACCTTCATGTCTTCCCATTTCAAGACACCACCAGCCGAAATTCCTCAGCAAGATTCACGACGCGTTTCATATCATGTTCTGCCTGTGATTTTTTTGTTTCTTACTCCACAAAATTGTATTGACAAAACTCTCTTTCCACGCTCTATTTCGCGGTTTTCAGGTTCATGATTTTGTCAACAGCTTATGTTCTTTAAACATCTGAATTAATCAACAAAGTTATTGTCATTTCAAGAGTAAAGTCAGTTACAACTAACTTTGTACTACTTGGTGCATATCTGTCTTATTTTCACATGTCAACTTTTGGCAAATGGTTCCTCTTGTAAAAGAGTTCTCTTGAATTCTGTTTTAGCCAGGTTTAAAACATAAAAGTTTTTTGCAGACTCTCTCTTTACCTCGTAGAGGGTAGAGAGGTTGTTTTCGATAAATCCCGGCACAAGTAAAACATCTCAAAAGCAGTTTGGAAAAGGAAAGTGAAATAGATATCTTCTCACCTACCAAGTTACTAATAAATGATTATCAATTGTGTTTTGAAATGAAAGTCTTATGGCTTATTTTTATTGATTAATTTCAAATCCCTGTGATAATTTCAAAAAGGTTCATTGAAAGAGCTAGGTTAATAGTTTGGAAATTGCCACATTTATAGTTGAATGACATGAAAGAAAGACAGCAACCTGTTTGGTAGATTATTTTTTTTGGATTGGGACTGTGTACCAAGGCATAGCTCATGTGTCAAATCAAAATCAAGAAAGTTTGCTGGTATTTGTTGACCTTAACTCTAGTACCATGATAACCCCCCCACCCCCCACAACCACCACCAAAAAAAATAATACTTAGATAATAAAATTGTGTTTTCATTTGTTTAATTAGTTTCAATTTGCCATGTGTATTAACACCACAGATTAATAATAATTAACAATAACTTAGTTAAATTTAACATTATTTAAATATGTAACCACTTTGCCTTTGCTGCATTGCCAAGTAATAAACATGACATAGATCATTTCCTCCACAAAAAAAAAAAAAATACAAAATTGATCACCATTATGACATTTGGTATTATCATACTTAGCTTTGCTTTTCCTGGAAGAACAAAACTTGCTAAAAAAGGGAGGAAAACCACTACCAAACTTCTTCTACTGTATTTTTTTTGTTTATTTTGTAAGAGTAAGATTACGAGGTGGAAAATCGAAACTTAATCAACAAGGTGAAAGTTTAAAATAATCAATCAACCGAACTACAAATTTCATGTACTGTGTTTCTTTGCAATGAAGTAAATCTCACTAGAATGAACTCGAAAACAACCCCTCTATCTCTCTATGAGGTAGAGATAAGGTTTGTGTACGCTCCACTCTTCCCCATAAACCACCTGTGAAATTACGTTGGATATGTTATTGTTGTTCACTTAAATGAACTATGAGAAGATTCCAAGTTCATTTACTACATAAATTTGGTGCATCAAAGTTTTTTTATGACAATGTAGAGATTGAAAATAATAGGTTAACTTAAAAATGACCTACAATGGTCCTTTTGATGCTTGATATGGTAGTTGATAGCAATATATGACCAATATCATATTTTCATCTGGATTATAAATCTTGTGATGAAGAAACATAAAAAACATTAAACACAAAATTTTGGTGCCAATTTTGACAAATGATTAGACATGCTGTAGCATTCACATAAAACTAAGTTTCCCCTAAAAAACATTTCTACCAAACACTTTTTCTTATTTAAAAGTTAAAATAATATTGTTGATGTATATAAGTAGAGAGCTCTTGAAAATCAAAATCCTGCACAAAATGGCTTCTTCTAAGTTGATTTACCTTTCAAGTTTTTGCATTTGGCTTGTGATGGCTAATGCACAAGCACCAGCTGCATCACCATCTACACCAATCACGACGCCTCCACCTACTACGACACCTGTTGCAGCAACACCCCCGCCTTCCACTACGCCTGTTGCACCATCACAGCCACCAGTAACTTCAGCACCACCTCCAATAGTACCTCCGCCTAAAGTTGCCCCCGTTTCTGCTCCAGCGAACCCACCACCACAACCTCCACCAATTCCACCAGTCTCAAGTCCATCACAACCACCAGTATTACCACCACCTGCCCCAGTTGCTTCTCCACCAGCAGTCCCGCCACCTCAGATAGCCCCAGCACAAACACCACCATCACCAGCACCTGTAACACCACCAGTGTCTCCACCTAAGGTGCCACCAGTATCAGCACCGACACCAGTCGCTCCTCCACCTGCTGTGGTATCACCAGTAGCAGCACCAGAGTTAGCACCCGCACCAGCACCAGCTCATGGCAAGCACAAAAGAAAGAAGCACAAGCATAAGCACCATCACGCACCAGCACCTGCACCAACTGTGCCAAGCCCTCCAGCACCACCAACCGTCCAAGATTCTGTGGATGTGACTCCAGCGCCATCGCCTACTCTGAATTTGGTAACGTTCCCATCGTTTTTCCCCATCTGGTAACTGTAATTTTTCGAAAATAACGTAGTACATAGACAGGAACAGCTCTAATATGATAGAATCACTTACTCTCTCTCGCTTGAATGCAGAATGGAGCAACCTTTTTACTGCAAGGAAGCGCATCTAGAATGTGGATGAATGCTGGTTTGGCGATGACTATTCTTTTGGCCATCATAATCTGAGATTCCCACAGACATTACACGAAAAGCTATATGTTTCATTACCAGAAAGAATTTTTTTGAAATGAGATGGGGACTATTTATGTGTTTAGAGGAAAAATAATGTGCAATATGATTTTCATTGTTGTCATTTCATTGATATTCTTTTCATCCAGACTTTTACATTGAATGTAATTGATTTTCTTTCACCTACAAAATTGCATTGTCAATACTATTACTCTCTTGCTAGAGCCTAAAGGTAAGCTTAAGCTTCAATCAATCTTGATCAGCATCTGGATCCATACTAATTTCTTCCTTGAAGTTGTACTCAACCACAAGTCCAAGGTTGTCAACTAATTTGTGATACTGAGAGCAGCCTGAACACTGAAATGACAATCTTCAGTTGACATATTCTATACTAACAATTTTTTTTTTAAAGGAAACAGAGGCAAATAAGACTTAAATACCAAATACTCAAAAGATGGAAAGTTTTAATCATAGATTTCAGTAAGGTATCAGAAGTATTCATGCAAACAATATGTCAGATATCTAAATCCAGAACTATAGTTGTTAAACTCTGAATCATACATGTAAAGAGAGTCGATATTAGAATCCCTCGTACTACTTACGAAAGTTCTAACAGTCCAAAGGGTTGGTTAACCCATTACTGTACAAATGAGAGCGAAAAAACATAATTATTCATGCATTAAGGTAGGGATAAAAGATCCCATATGTCCCCAACGAATGAACGGCTCAGATATGGCGACCACTACCTGAAAACTTATGTGTTCAGCCAAATGTTTTTAGGAAAAATAGTTCAAATTGAGGAGAACAAATGAAAGCACCATATAATATAAGTGCTACTAAGAAGATTACCCATTAATACCTTCAATGGTTCATCTAGCGCTTCTTTCCTAAAATATCTTGGTGAATACATAATTAAGAGATTTATTTGACTTTGCTATCTCGTAAGAAAATTAGTTTTGCTTGCAATTATCAAAAGCTTAACAGCATGACTAGACGCTCAAATCTAAGTACCTGTATAAACACAGTCCCTCTTTCATATGCTAATCTGTTTATCAGTCTTTGAGATCGAGCACCACAAGCATTACATGTGAATGTTGCTAACAGACTTCTTCTTGGTAATTTCATGTCAAATACTGCTTCCTGCAAGAAGGAACCGCTCATTAAGAATACACAAAGAAAATGTTAAAAGAAACAAAGGAAATCCAAAAAGGGAACTGAACTAGGACAATTGAAAACTAATAACACATCAATACCAACGGTAAGAGGTAAGGAAGAAACAAAAAGAAAGAGAAAAGAATAGAAACGGAAACAACATATTCTGAGATATATCACTTTATTTGAAAATTTTAGATTTAAATTTTGGCAATGTGAAGAGAAAGAAAGAGATGAGCTTCTTTCCGATGTTCTGCATCTTTGAGTTCACAAGATAAGTTCTCAAACAGATGGAAACAAAATATTTCACCCTCATAACCAATTGAAATATAGCTAGACTATGTACCCTTTAGTGAATTTTATCCCTAAAATTTAGGAAATGGATATTTAAAATTTGGTTTTCATATGTCAAAAATATAGAGCACTTGAACATTGGAATGTACACGTCAATTAGCTTCAGATCAAATAATTGCAGCCTACCTAAAATGAATGAATTAAACAAATCCCAATTCGAAATTGATTCAAAGAACTTATTCTGATTTTTTTTTAGAAAAGAAATTCTCATCAAGACAAGGAAACAACTAAAACCAAGAAAGAAAACTACATAAATGTCACACCAACTTGGTGTGTTTTGATGAATGAAAATAAATAGTTAATGAGGAGAAAACTTCGTACTGTGATTCAGAGAACTGTGGCAGCTCTATGGGGGTGATAGAGATGTACAAGTACCACATAAGTGATTAATAAAAAGATATCTTCTATGATGTAAGAGAGATTAAGAGGGAAATCTGACAGGAAAATGAACTGTCTGAGTTCTTATTATATTTCCATATTCTGTTGCGAGAGCACAAGGGAATTAGGGCAGATTACTAGAATAAGCAATTCATTATTGTTTATGGCTTCTTTCCTCAGGAGAATGAAGCTAAATGAGATTTTGTAGTCATTCTCTTGGCCCAAAAAAATGATATTTGAGTGGCCAAAGGGCAAGTAGAAATTCTTTTTCCATGTAACTGCAAATTAGAACATCTAATTCATTCTTTCGCTAAATAGGGGGTGTAAATGTCACTTCCAATTGAAGTTAAGTTACTTTTTCGAATCTGAAGTAAAAAAATGTACTGAGTCAAGGTGATAACTGAAAACCACCCATCAAGAGTCAATCTTTCCATAGAGATCTAGTAAAGGAGGAAGGGAAAACTTACATTAAAGAAAACTAGCCAACAGAGAGACAAAACTACTCTTTTGCGAAGTGCATAAACCAAGGATAGCTTTAACCAGTTGAGATGCAGATGCAAAGATGTCTCAACTTCAAAACCATCAAAGTGTTTTTGTATCTAACTAATTGGTGCTCCACTACTAAGGTGTACCTAAGTGTATAGACTCTAGAGGCTCACGGTGGCACCGACTTCCCCTAGCTGGTGGTCAAGATATCCAAAATCGTTAGGCAAACGTTCACAATGCATGCAAAGAACGGCAAAAGAGTACCTTTGAAGAATCACTTGAAGCAGATGAATTCACAGAGTCTGGTTGTGTTTCAGAACTATCTTCCACTACACAAGAAATAACTGGAAGCCGGGACAAATGTTCTGATGCTCTCCTCTTCCCATAAATAGTACTTGACCTGTTACATAAAAATATAACATAAACATAGTGTTTTAACCAACACAATTCTCATGCACTCCACCTAGTATGAAAAAAACTACTACACCTTAATCACAATATAGATGTGGTCAGCTATACATATCCTCATACACACTTAGCTCCAATTGATCTGTTTCATCCACACGACCCAGCTTAACTAGTTTACATAGTACCGCAGCAAGGGGTGGAGCTAGAATATAGGAAACGTATTTGGCAGAACCAAGTAATTTTGGTTCAAACCAGTATTTTTTCTAAGAAATTCGTTTAATATGTACAAATTTTGAAATGCAATAACTCAAAAGGACTAAAACCCGAACCCATAAGCTTCAAATACTACTACTGCTACTACTACACTTGGGGTTGGTTATACAAATCATCTATATCCATTCCACCCCATTAGGACCTGTTCCATTCCACTCACAATTTTACTGTGTTCTACATACTACAACCATATCAACTAATATGCCTCAATCTCAAACTAGTTGAAGTCGACTTAGCTATATGAATCCTCTATATCCATTCTACTTCATGTGAACCCGTTTCTTCCACTACTCAACTCTAATAATAAAGTTCAATTTTGGGGGATAACTAGTAAAGTTAAGATTTTCATACCAAGCAACAAAACGAGGGAATAAAAAAATATAACACACTGCTATCTCAAACTAGTTGATATTGACTACATGAATCCTCTATATCCATTCTACTTAATGTGAACCCGTTTCTTCAACTGCTCAACTCTTTCTTTTTCTTGATAATCGTGGTGTTCTGGCCAGATTGCACTCACCTCAATTAATTCCAATGTCACCTCCCACCAACAACATGCACCAAATTACTCTAACTTCCACTACTGAACTCTACATATTAAAGTTCAGTTTTTTTTTAGATATTACTAGTAAAGTTAAGATTTGATACCAAACAACAAACTGGTGAAATCAAAAAAGATAATAATCCTCTATCTCAAACTAGTTGAGGTTAACTATATGAATCCTTTATATCCATTCCACTTAATGTGAAACCCATTTCTTCCACTACTCAACTCTTTTTTTTTTCTTGATAACCATGGGATTCACCTCCCACCAGCAACACATACCAGGTAACTATCACTTTCACTACTCAACAACTCTACATATTAAAGTTCAATTTTTTTTTAAAGATAAACCAGTAAAGCTAAGATCTTTATACCAAACAACAACCTGGGGCATCAAAAAAGAACCAAAAAGACAAACCCCATGAAATAAAAGAATGAAATTAGGAAAAAAAAAATATGCATAGAAGCTCACCTTGTAGATTTGATACAGAAACGATATGAATTAGGTCTGAAGGAAGAAGGGAACTGAGGAGAACAAATGGGCACATGTGTTTTGGTGCTGCTAACAGATAAAGAACTACAAGAATTGAAATTATGGAAGATTTTGCTGCTTCCTGTTATGGAAATAGCCATTGAAAGAAGAATCAAGAACAGAGAAAAGCTCAAGCTGCGGCTTAATTGGAATTATGTGTAACTTTATTATATATATATATATATATATATATATATATATATATATATATATATATATTATTATTATTATTTTAAATTTTTTTTTCAAGAATTGAGAAAAGGAGTACAAAAGAAAAAAATAGATTTTATTTTGATTTTTTCACTTCATCTCTTTACAAAATTGAAATATATTTGAGTTTCCATGTATATGAATTGAAAAAAACAAACTAATTTCTCCTTTGGACATAAATTATCACTTTTATGTTGTTGTGTTACGGTGCGCAGTAAAATAATTTCACATTGACGCAGAAAATAGAGCGTCATTTTCATTGGAGAAGAATTTATATATTTTACAAGTGTGGATTATTTTCTACATAGAAATAGAACATATTACACCGGCCAACCAAAATATCGAGAAAAAAAAGAGGGAATAGAGAACAATTTGACAATTTATCAACTTGTTCAATATGATAACATTTTTTTTTTGTTGCAAATTGGAATAATTCAATCTTGTTCATCTACTTCATGAAAAGGAAGTGGCACTGTCTTAACAGCTCTAAATTTCCCTGCATTATTTAGATGCTCATTCTCCAACCTGTTATAAAGAATTGAAAACAATGTCCATATTAGAAAAAAAAAAATACGCGACTTTAACTTATATACACTGACAATATTAATCGAGATATCGAAAATCACCTGTAATAATTCCAATGTCCTCTTCTAATAACTTCAAGGGCTGCTAAAAATAGCCCTGTTACCCTGTAGTCTACAGTTCCAAAATTGTAATGAAGTACTGTTCGTAACCATGCTAGTCTCAACACAAGGTTCAATCCCTACAACAAACATAACACATTTCAAAAACACGACGATTAGTATACGTCTGATCCTTCAAAAGTAGTACATTTTTTTTTTTAGGATGTAACACATGTACGACAACATTTTAGGAAAGTCTGAGCGTAGTTTTTTTACCATGGAGAAGTAGTAGATAAATTTTCGTCGTAGCATCAATTCATTCCTTAACCATGGATTCTTTGAATGACATTGAAGCAAGCCCCAATCTTTAACAAAATCCCAGTATAATTGATACACAGTTGCAACACTTGACATGACTATAACTAAACAAAGCCATCCCATATTTTTTTCTTTTTCATATGCAACTTTTGCACCAGCAGCCAACATTGCAGACACATATTTTCCTAAGTTGATTAGGTGGCTTTTGTGTCCTTCATCGAACCATCTTCGTGCACACTGCAAATATATCGTATTCGTTTTAGTTTTTTCTATGCAAATCAATCAAAAAGTTCAAATCTTGAAAAAGGGAAGTTGTTAAAAAAACCTGCATTGCTCTCCAGTAATATGGCAAAAATGAAACTGCATAAGCAAGGTCTCTATAATATTTTGTCCTCATACAATATCCATAATCTTGATTTTTGTAACTTCCTGTTATGTAATAGCATGCTACATATTCAAGGTTTCGAAGCATTGGAACCTGTTTAGGTAACGGAAAACTAACATCAGTAAATGTTCGATATGTTAATAGTACTGAAATAATGATACTTAAAACAGACATTCAAGCTTGGCCTCAGCTGGCAAGTAAACACTCTAACTTTGAGTATGTATTTCTAGACATGCACCTCAACTCGTCTCCACTGTGTCAGATGAACAAAATGATCACCTAGACATCTCCAAAATTTACGTGTTATGTCAGCATCAGATGTTCTTGAGACATATTGGGGACGAGTTGGGGTGTTTAGTTGACATTGTGCACTCTCAAAGTTGGAGTGCTTATTTGTCCGTTGAGGTCAAATTTGAGCGTTCGTGGATGTATTTATGCCTATTTAATGTAGTGATGTTTCTTGCTAACCTGGCTACAAAGTTGATCAGCCATGAAGAAGTCTAACATGACAACCTTATACAAAGGTGAAAACATGATGTTCCTTATAACACGAATGAATCGATAACGGCTAGATTTGTATATGATGTTGAATGGACACACCAGCAGCAAAATAAAGACCTGTCAAAAACAATTGTGATTATACTTTAACACATATATTGAGCCAAAATAGGGAGAAAAAATCGATTTTTTTTGGTTAATAGTAAGAAAATTACCAATAATAGGAGGGCAGGAATTGCTTGAATTTGATTATAGGAATATCCTTTAGCTACAAGTGTTAGATGAAGAAACAGGACTCCGATAACAGCAGTCATCGATGTAGTACACATAAGGAACACATCTCTATACTTGAGTTCCTTTGTTTGAGCTAGCTCAAAGATGAAGCTATAGTTTACACGAGTCTTTCGCCACATAAATATGTTGCATCCATACAGAAAGAAGTGCAAGAACATTAAGCTGAACATGCTGCATCATCATCAGTGTAGTTTCCATTAGATGTTTCGAAGTAAGACTTTACGAGTTCAATAACATTTGAATTGTTTGAAACATAATCGAACGTCTTGCCTGAGAACAGGATAGACAGTTTCCATGTAGATTGTATCAGATTTAGGTCTATACAGTCCTGTTATATGAGCCATGATCACATATCCAACTAAAAGTGCTATGAAACATCCTCCGAATAAACCTGTTTTCGAAAGCCAATATCAGTCACTATTTAGTAGTTCAAATTAGATCAACATCATCTTGTTCCATTTTCCATTGTTCTTTCAACATTAGGTCAGTGTTACAAGTTTCATTTTGGCCTATGTTGCTCGGGCTCTCCAAACATGTTGTCATACCAGTGTCAGATCCTCCAAAAATGTGTAACTTTTGGAGGATTCGTCACACACCCTTCAAACATTTTTGAAGAGTCTGAGTAACATAGACTTTCGCGAACACTAGAGGTACAACAAACCTTAGAAAAGCAAAACACTATTGTCTTTTGAACACTTAGAAAGTTCTTTAAAAGTTTGAACATAATATTGGTCAATTACATGATAATGACCTAAAATGAGGATTTCATTGTCCCCCACTGCTGAAAGTGGACCCTTTAGTCTACTTTTGCATCACATGGCCCTTTTTTATGTTGATAGACTCTTTGTTTTTATTTGGCTATCCAATAAAAGAAGTGGTAACTTAAACAAAAGCCACTTATGTTATATTATATTATATCTTGGATGTTTCCTCCTTCCAATCCGTGTCGGAGATAGAATTTTTGATCATTTACGATATATGAATATACAATATGATTTTTCAACGATACTCACCGATGAAAAATGTAACAGCATGAGATTCTTTTTTCTGAGTTGGCTTTAAGTACTTCATAGCCTTCTTTTTATCATCTTCAGCAAAGTGTTTGATGAAAATCTCCTCAACATCATCAGCCAACTTCAAAGCCTATGTTACAAAAAATGTATAATGTGTGAGACAACAATATTTTATCAAATACTATAAAGCTATTACTTTTGTAAAATTTCTTCTCTTTAATATATGACCACTTAGTACTGTCTAAGAATAATCTTATGATGGGATATCTATTTGGAATTTAGTACCAAACAACACCTAACACAAACAATGTCATGTTGCTACATTTTTCATGTTAAAAATGTTTCATTTACCTTGTCTGAACTGTTGAAGTAAGAACTCTCCACAACTCTTAGATAAATAGGAAGGACTTGTTTGTTTGTAACCTATGTAAAAAAAGGAAAAAAAGTTAACTTAAGACATAGTAAAAGTTTTTCAAGTATGAAGAGATAAACACTTACTTTGTCAAATTTCTTCAAGATCTTTACAAAAGCAAGCATGTTTAAGTTCCTATAAAGATTTCAACATGTTAAATATTGTTAAGTAAAAAGAAAACTAATTGTATATCGAACGAGTAGTTACTAGAGTAACATACCGATAAGTTTTGAGGTATCCTAGTCCCTTGTAGAGCTCAATGAAGGCTCCTCTAATCATCTTCTCCGCGTGTTTTAGCTTTGTTCTATTGATGTGCAACTTTTTTCGTCCATTAGGACCACATTTCTTGGAAGATTGATTGATCGTATCATCCCTAAGCAAGTAAGTTATAGCTGAGAATGTTCGTGTTGGATTCGTTAGAGGAATGTGAATCTTTAAGCTTTTTCCCTGGGAATTTATCACGCGTTCAGATGAACTCTTCGACTTATTGTCTTCCGTATTGATGTTAGTTGGATTGCCTAGCTCACTTGATCTTGGAGAGTCTAGTATCACTTGATCTATTGAGTTCTCAATGTCCTGTTCTTGTTCTGTTCTGTCTTTGTTGGACTCTTCATCTGTTGCCAAAAAAAATTAAATCATTAGTATTGGTAATGTAAGTCCTGACGAGAGGGAGTTGCTCGGATAGTAAGCACCCCTCACTTTCAACTCGAAGGTTGCGAGTTCGAGTCACCAAGGGAGCAAAAGGGGCCGTAGCCCCCTGTACTTCTCCCGAGGATTTTATGTGATTAATAAAAAGTCAATAGACACTCTGTCTAGTAGTATAAATTTGCTTAAAAAAAACATTTTGCTTCAACTTGGAGGAATAGTATATATATCATGAAATTGATCTCTAGATTTCTATGTCCTCTATATATGATAAAATCAATCAATCATATAACAAACTTAGAAAGTATGAATAAATGCTAAGAATATTTGAATGCAAAGTAAAAAATCTCAAGAAAAAGTATCACTCCCTATGTTCAATTATGAAAATGTAAACAATCGAGTATTGCGATGACATAAATAATATCCCACCATCCTTAACCAGAAGTATCAGTTTCGAGTCCTGAGTGATTAGTCTAGGCCCCAATGTGAGTTCCAAACCAAAAAAAAAGTTGTTCAGACCCTTAGAAAATGTTGTCACACCAGTGTCGGATATCTATAACATGCATAGTTTTGGAAGAATTCGACATACATGCAACTGTATTTTTTGAAGAGTCTGAGCTGGACGAGCATTAAAAAAAAAACACGAAACAGAGTGAAAACAGGGGTTACCACAAGAAATGGTGGCTGAGATTAACTCATCCTCTTTGATATTTTGGCCTGAAGAAGTTCCTTTATCATATTGTTGTTTGATCAATGCATCTTTGAGCTCAACAAGTATCTCCATTTGCTTCTTCAAACACTCTCCTCTTTCGAAAAATTCCTTCTCCTTTGTTCGAAAAAACTGATTCACTTTGTTTAGTTGAAAGTCTAAAAGTGCGAAAAACTCAGCAGCAGATTCAGTATCATCAGCAAATTGCTCCAACAATTCGGTTTCATACATATCTCCTTTACTCAACGTTTGTCCAATCTTTGTATGAACCTAAAATCGATCAAAAATCCACGTTAAAAAACAAGTTAACAAATTAGGAAATAGAACAAAAATAGCATAAAGGGTGATCAAGTATACTTGAATGATCCCATGTTCGCGACGTTGAGGTCCAAACAAAGATAATTTTCTAAGAGAGGTATAAATGTTACGCGTAACAGAACTCTCTTTGTTGGCGTTATTGACATTGTTGTTAAGAAGATGAATTTTCTTGAGATCTTTTTTCAATTGCCAATAATCAACAAAAGCTTCTTTCCATTCAGGAATTAATTGTCCTTCAAATTGTTTAGAAAATTTCACCATTTTTTTTTTTTTAGTATAACAAAAGTGCAATGAAAATGGCAAAAAAATGCAAGTGAAGTGTGTTTGGAATGAAGGGAAATATTGAAATATTTAAGGAGAGGGAAAAAGGAATTTAATTATTATTATTATTATTATTATTTAAATGGTACAAGATTCTAAACAGCACAATTCAAATAATATCCAATGGTTATACTATGCTCATTCCACTTGTGATAATACATTTTATATTAGTGATTTTACATTTTATAATATAAAATGTAAAAACAAACATGGTACTAACTTTACTTCCCTTTATTTCTTTCTTGTACTTTAGTAAAATTTCAGTTTTTTTTTTTTTTTTTTTTACAACTTTTCATAACGTTTAAAGTACATCACGTAATACACACTTAATTTGTCACGAAGAAATCAAGTGACTGTTATTGTATGTGCTGTGATGGATGTGATCCCGTCACTCTTAACTAGAGGTCTCAATTTGGTTTGACTCTCCTAATAATAGATTATGTTTTATCTATTTATCAGGTCAGTGAATTTCGAATATCAGATGGTTGGACAAAAAAAAAAAAAAAGAGAAAAAAGAAATCCAATAAGTGGTGGACAAAATTTAAATTACAATTTTTTTAAATTCAAAAGTTTGCCGTTAGTTACTTATCCTTAACTAGAGGTCTCGTGTTCAAGTTTACCTGGGTATGGAGTCGCCTTCGTAAGAGAACATTTTAACCCTCAATATGAAATTTTACTGCGCGAATTCGGATATAGACTCTAATATAGATACTGAACACTAGGTGAAAATATAAAGTTTATTTTAATTAATCGAATTTCTTATTGAAAATGTTGTTTACTGGCCAAAATAAAATTAGCATAAACACATAGCTTAACTCTAATTAGACTAGACTGATTTCCACTTACATTTAAGATGATTAAAAAGATTACTACTTTGTTTTTTAGTAATGTTACCCTCTTTTTTCTACTTTCACTAACAAAAAAAATATAAGATTTTGTTGTGTTGTATTAAAAGTTAGTGTTGGCATTCAATGTTTAGAACTTTTTAGGCCATTTTTCCAAATAATTGCTAATCAATCATTTTTTTTTTTTTTGACATCCTCTTTATTGACCCTCTAATAATGGACCATCCAAATTTATTACTTTACCAATGTTGGTTTCATTTGATGCAATTTGGACTAACACATCCCATATCAATAATATATTCGATGTATTTTACAAATAGTGTCTAGGGACACTATAATAAAAACAATTTTTAGCGATATTAAATATTAATATTAATAAAGAGTGTTAATATCTTTATCGGTATTAGTTCAGTGTCATTAGAACTAATATCGTTAAAGACTTTAGGGACATATATACCTAATTGTCATTAAAAATACATATTTAGCGGCAATTAATAGTGAGAAGAGTACAAAACTTTAATTACTCATATTTTGTGAAGACGAAGAGATCATTTTTGATAAATCTTCGTCTAGATAAAAACATATTAAGATTAAATATAGTACTGAAGAAGTTAAAGCTGAAAATAATGTTGAAGAGAGTCGTAGCAACAGTAAAATAATATGATAATTAAGGTAAAAAAACAACTAATAATATATTAATGATGAATTGATGATCATTAATATTATTGATGATCAACATTAATATATGATAAGCAAATTTGAATATTAATTAGGTATATAAATTGGAAAAAGTTTTTTTAAGTGAAATCTAACAATGTAAGTAGGACTACTACTTTATCTTTATATACTTTATACTGAAAACCCTAATTTTCTAGGGAAGAAAAAGTGTATCGTTCATTTCCTAAATATATATATTATTTACTTTGTTGCTTTTTTTGGGTGTTTATATATTTATTTATTTATTTAGAGTTTAGACATAGAGTGATCTGATATGCAAAGTGTATATTACTTCTAAAAAATGGAAAAAAATATAACTATTTAACTACATTTTTGGAAATTAGTAAAAATTATTTTTTCAATATTTTAAAAAAAGAAAAGAATCCCCTAAATCTCTCCACTTTCTTCTACAAAAAAGATCTTATCTATTTATGTTTTTAATGCATTTTTGTCATTGTATCTTGAAATGAATTTTATTTTATATTTTTCTCATAAGCTTTTTTTAGGTTGTATTTCTTGGTTTGATTCTAAAGTCATATTTGTTTTTCTTTAAGTTGCGCTAATTTGTGTTTTGTTAGTTTTTCTTATATAAATAATTAAGTAATAAAACCATCAAAAGATAAAGTTTTGGTTGATAAAAAGACACTCTTAAATTTTTTTTAAATAGTCTTATATTATATTAAAATAAATGGTTAGCCTTGCTCTCTATGATTATTTTAGAAATTTTTGCAATCAATTTATATTTAACAGCTTTAATCAAACATATAATAAGTTACTTAATTAA
Organism: Solanum lycopersicoides; assembly: GCA_022817965.1. NCBI lineage: Eukaryota > Viridiplantae > Streptophyta > Magnoliopsida > Solanales > Solanaceae > Solanum > Solanum lycopersicoides. Next base: position 6,050,852 of record CM040622.1, on the reverse strand, counting down.
TTACAAGGACACATGTTGATATTTAAGAATAAAATATTGATGGACACAATTATGCATGAGAATCAAATTAAACAAACCATTATGCAGAAACTTTTACTATTATATGCTCCTTCAATTTATTTTTACTTGTTCAATTTTAAAAAAATAAGATATAATTTATTTTTCTATATCTATTTTATCTTCATTATTAAGTAATAATTCATTTTCAAATTTTTGGATGATTTATAATAATTGAAAATAATATAATATAATTTCATGATTATAGAAAATTGTAAATGGAGAACCATCAAAGATAAAAGTGCATTTGAATAAAGAAAAATATTTTTATTCAAGTTATTCATGATCGATTAGTCAAATTAATTGAAAATATATCTCTCCCTACTAATAAACACACCCAAAAATACGTTATAAGGCGATCCATATTAATTTCTTTTTCATTTATAAAAGATTTATTTGTGTGGACCAAAAGTAGTACATTTTATTAAAATAATTAACATAAATATAAACCTGATTCGAATATTATGATTATTCAAAAATATATAAAAGGTTAAAAGGAGGAAAAAAAAAAGTAGTGGCATTATATTATATATCACATGCCACGAAATTCCCACCAAATTGTCAGCATGATATAATATGCCTATCTACAAGCTAAGTTACAACAAAAGAAAAATATTCCAGATTCGTAGCTGTGTTTGATTTTGTCTTTAATGTTTGAATATAAAAAAAATGTGAAATTAAAAAAAAAATGTATCTAGATATGGTTGTAACTTGGAAAATATGAAAATAATTTAAAATTTTTTAAATTAAATTTTAAAATATTATAACGAAATAAAAATTATTTATGGTCAAACAGAAGATCGTATCGATGTGGAAAATTGAGAGCTCCATCTCTCAGGTGGGCTGACTCAAAGATACGTTCTTGTTTATATTCCAATATATTTGTCCCACATATATGTAGTGACAGATGTACTAGTATGGATGGAGGGTAATTACACGTGGCATTTATGTCGTTTTATTCACACGTGTCACTAGCTTATGTGGCAATTTAGAATTTATTTTTTCTGCCTCGATTTACATGACATTTTAGATATGATTATAAATCATGTATCGTGTTTCATGATTGATTAACTTATATATATTGAATATAATTTATCGTATCTCTAGAGTTTGAGATATATATACAACGTCGAGTCATTTTTGTCCCCTTTACTTGGGATTTTTCAGATATAACATATATAGTTGGACAATGAATTAGTGGTCCGTTTATAACGACTTGCACATAATCTACCCTTGCAAACTAGTTTTTGAAGTTAACTAATTAGGCTCATGTGGTCGTTCTTTTACATATTATTAGAGTCAAGTCCGTCCCTATTAATTGGGCTTTCGATCCGTGCTCCACTTTGGCCCTAGACGTGAAGAAGGGGTGTCAGAGTGGGTTGAAGTCCTACATTAATTAATAAATGAATCGATGATCTGCTTATATACTGATTTGGACAATTTTTCCCCCGAATTTTGAGTAAATTTTTTTAAAATTGAATTAAACTCGAATATCATATTAAATTGTCATATCGACTCCTAAAATATTATGGGACAGATAAGATCTCTCCGTCCTAACCCAAATATAAACTAATTGGATAATCAACTTCAAATACTAGATGACAATTAAAAAATATATTTAAAAAAGTTGTCATGTTTAAATCAGAGAATTAGTGCTGAAGAATAAGTACTATTCGAAAATACGTAGAAAATAATGGAATATCCCATTGGATGACAAGAGAGGAATATGGTTTTATGTATATTTTATATTTAGTGTTACACTAGATAAAATCTAAAAAAAGAACCAAAATAATTGAGTTTACATTATTAGCTACGGAGAATAAGCTTCATTATTGTCACAAAATATCTAGCAGATAACACATTTTTCCTTAAAATAATCATACACAATGTGAAAATTAATCGGACAAGTGAATTTTGAATATCGAATATATGTACACAATATTAAATTAAGTCGTTTTCACGATCTCTTGAGAGTTTAATTTGAGGTTGATATGTATACAAGTATACAATATTGAACCAAGACACTAATAGTCAAGTTGTTGTTACAACTAGCAAGGGAACAAGTACTTAAGTAGATATTATTATAATATATATATATATATACCATTATTGGATGATTGAACAGGAATAATATATTTCATGTTGTAATTATATTGTAGTATGTTAAGAATATCACTAATTAATAAAAAACGTGCTTTTTCTAACCGCTTAAGTCAAGTTTTTTTAGATGAGAGTACACTTTATAATAGTTAGTGATATTTATAATATAATATAATCTAATAAAAAAAATTAATAGCTAAAATTTAATTACTATATTTCATATTTACATTATAGTCTGACTAAATCGTGATTACATTGTGGAATATTGTATCTTGTAGGATTAATGTTGGACTCGAATGGGAAAATAACTTAACTTTAATGTATATTAAAAATATAAAAAAAAAACTTTAAAAAACACAAGTATTTTAGGCCAAACATGATATTCATGAAAATCTTTTATACATCATTTCATTCATGAAATTAACTATATGTTTACTAAGTTAATTAAGCTTATAGAAGGTTATAATTATTCCATCAAATATAAAAATTAGACAAATAAATTAAAACGGAGAAAGCGTTTCAGCTTCCGAACTGAGACCTTAAGGGATATAAATTTAAAATAGGTGGGCTCTAATACGAATATCAAATACCGAAAATAAAAATAGATTATAACAACAATCTAGGACACAAAATTAAACATATGAAGAATTAATAAACAACTTTTCCTTTTCTACTTATAATATATATATATATATATCCATTTTAACACATCAATAATATGCTTACACTTATTCTCTCCAATTTTCAATAATGTGATTAATTTAATTTCCTTCTAGTAATCCTCAAGATATATATATTGTGACAAAATTTTCACATCCATTTATCATATGATCGATTTCACTTTTAACTTCGAAAAACTATATGCACCAATTATTAAAAAGGCCTCAAGATTTAACTCATCAAATCATGCCCAAAAAAACTAGCATCATTATTTATAACATTTAATCGCGTTGAGAATATAATTAAGTAAATAAGCATATGTTCTTTCTAACTAATTGTTAATTTTTTTGAAATAAGATAATCATTTGTGATATGCTTCAACAAATCGAAAAGGATAAAAGGACGAATTCATTATTTAACGAGTCTCGAATCTTACACCTTTAACCCTCAGAAATTTCTCTATTGTCAAAAAAAATTATATTAAGACGTAGAAAAATATATTGGCTGACGTTGAGGTTCCCAAATATTAGTACAAAACAGTTCAATAAAATACTATTCTAAGTGAAGGGTTTATAATGAAGGAACAATTAGTTTGGTGAAAGGACATTAACACTTGCAAAGTTGGGGGAAAAATAAAATAAATAGGCACGATGCTATATTGTCATAGAATTTATTTGATTCGCGGATTAAATTAAAATAGAACTATAGTTTTGAGATTACAATCTCGATATCAATTTATTTCTATTGGCAGATGAGATAAAATAAGATGAGATATTTCATAATTAAATTTGAGATAAAATTCATATTGCATTTGGTTGAGGGTATAAATTTATATCATTAATCAAATGTCGTATAATTTTATTTCAAACTTAATTCTGTTGTATCTCACTTCAACACATGTGAAGCAAACTCGATTCCAATACAAACACTAGTATATATTATTCATTCATTGAATACAAGTTACAATGTAGAATATTAACCGAAAAAGAAGTAACCAGAAAGGGATAAGATACAAGACCATAGAATGGAGATGAGAGGATCAGAAAGCCTAAACTTTGACATAATTTCATAACCGTTCTTCTACCTACTACTTTTTAATAAATGATAATTAGGTCTGGATCCCAAACAAAAGCCTATAATAGCTCATAGGCCTTACGAAGTCAGCTTGGTTCACAATATGCATCAAAATATTATGACGGAAAAAGATGATCAAAATTTTAAAAAAAAAATATACTAAATTTAACGTGAAAACGCTTCAAATAGCTCCAATATAACAATAAGAGGATTAATAAAGTTCTTCAAAAATGGTTACACAATAAATGTCAAACATGGAGAAATAATAACTACACGAATAAAAATAAATTATCAGAAATCACTTAAATTGAATGAAATAAGATGAAATATCTCATGATTAAGTCTGAAATAAAATTTATACTATATTTAATTGATGATATAAATTTATCAACCATCAATTAAATACGAATATAAGTGTTATTTCAAACTTATATTACCATATCTAACATTATTCCATGTATCGTTAAAAAGTTTAAGCCAATGACAGACTAGTAGAATAATGGACATGAGTTGGATTGCATTTCTAAATTTGGTGTTTATTGCTAGGCCCTCTTACGTACGTTTTCTATATATCTTGTCAAATAATTACCACGCATGTAAATTGTAATCATTGCATATCTCTCAATTTGAGATAATTTGTTTATATATAAAACTTTAAAGAAATATTTATTCGTTTCGTTTTAATATCTTCTTTGTAATTTTATAAAGTTTTATTTAAAAATAGATTCAGAATTTTTAAGTTAGTGAATTCATATAACAATAGCTATTGAATTATCATGATTCATGAAGTCGTATCAGATCCACCATCGATTTCATCAGTATCGTCAACTCCTTAAGTTCATATAGCAAAAGCTATTAAATTGTCATGATTCATGAAGTCATATTAGATCCACCATTGATTTCATCAGTTTCATCAGTATCATCAATGCTAAGAAAAAAATAAAGAAACTCATGATTTTTGAGGTGTTTAAAATACTAATCCTTAGAGCTCATTTTATGCAAAAGTGTTGTTGTTTAAAGGATGAACATTTTTAAAAATATTCATGAATTACTATTTGTGCTGATTTATAGTACCCTCGTAGTTTTCAATTATGTAAATTTTATTTATAAAATTTAAAAAGTGTATATTTTCAAATTCATATAGTTAAAATTATAAGTGTTTTAACTCTCGTATTTTGAACTTGTTCAGACAATTAATTGGAAAAGATAAAGTAATTTTAAACAAGTTATGATATTCGAATGATAAAATAAATTTGTCTTTTAAACTATATTCCACCCTTATATATATTATATATAGTAAAGAGAGTTAAATTTAATTTTGTGCACTAAAATATTTTTAGAAAAAATAAAAAATAAAAAAGACAGTACCTTTAGTGATAGTTTTCAATTGGTTATTGACTGTCTTTTTGAGTTTATTACTTTATGAAATAAAAAAAAATTACTTTTACATGATATATATTATGTGGAATCCATTTAGGTCAAAATTAAAGAAACATTATAAAATGTCTTTTAATTTAGTGCAACTCCAACCCATTTGATTTGCCCGTTTGTGTTCCAAATGGTCACAAACGGGTAAGTCATACCTTTTCGAATTGAATTTTCGAAAAGAAGAGTTAACGAGATTAATCTTTATGATTATAAGAGTCAGACTCATAATCATAAATAAAGAGAATATATTCTAATTTTACAATCACGAAACATGACAATTTAATTTATTCAGTAATCACTACGCAAAATGTGAGAAAATGACAAATATAATTCCTTATGTTTGACGATAAGTTCTCCCACACCAAGGGCTACGTGATTTTATTTTTTTTAAAAATAATTCAAAAATAAATAAATTATATTCTTAAAAAAATCACAAATATATAATGTATTATTTAAGCTTTCAAAATAACCAAATTCTTTAAGCATATGATTCTTGGATTGTGATTACATGCCATTCATATTATATCAATAAAGAGAATATCCCTAATTATATTTCCCTTGACTTAAAAGTGATTTTTTTTTCTCATTTTAAAAATTAAATGGATATATATGGATAAATGATTCATTTATAGCATATGCTTTTTTCATTAATGTACTTAATTCCATGACAACTTTAAACTTTTTTTTTTTTAAGTAGCATAATTTATGGCTACCATGTATTTTATTTTTTTAAGTATATGCTTTTATCTTTGCATAATTTTGGTATGCCTACCCCATAATTTAGAAAGAACATGGGAGGTTATGGATTAGAATATTTAGATTCTTGAATACACATGTATTTAGGAACAATAATCTTTGATAATTTTAGTGCCTAGCCAGCTGCATGCATGTCTGCATGAAAAAAACATATACCGATAATTTTTTAAATTTCATAAATTTTATTTAGAAATTTAAATTGTGATTTATTACAGTTGAGCATATGTTTGCACATCATGTTATATTATGTAGATAAGTTAATCATATAAAATATATTATTTTTTAAAATTATAGACTTTATTCTATTGCACAAAATAATTTTCAAAATTTAAACTGAAAGTATCTAATATAGGAAAGTATATCATGTATTCAAATGCTTAATTGAAACAAGTCATAGTTCGAGTGTCTAAATGAAAATAACCTACTAATTAAAAAAAATGTCAATGTAAAAACTGATGACATAGGAAGAAGACACGTACTCTTAATAGAGAACTGAAAAGTACTATCAATATATGTATTTAAAAATAATACAGCAAGGTAAGTTATTTTTTCTAGGGAAAAGGGTTAAAAATGTCCTTAACGTATTTTAAATTGTTCAAAAATACCCTCCTTCCACCTTTTGATTTAAAAATGCCCTCAACGTTTTTTTAAGGTTTAAAATTGCCCTTTTTTAACACCCGTTTGACATGGCAAATGCTGAGTCATTAAATTAGACAAATGACTTTATTTTATTGGTCCACCTATTTTTTTTGGGAAAAGGGTTAAAAATGCCGTTAACGTATTTTAAATTGTTCAAAAATGCCCTCCTTCCACCTTTTGATTTAAAAATGCCCTCAACATTTTTTTTAAGATTTAAAATTGCCCTTTTTTAACACCCGTTTGACATGGCAAATGCTGACATGGATTTTCTTTAACCATTTCAAATATATGACCCATTTAGTCTAAAAACCCATTTCAAAAAATTTGACCCGATAGCTGATCATTTTTTGGTCTTCTTTTTTTCATTAGTTCTAGGTCTCTTCTTTCTTTTCATTCAATTTGTATGTCCTCCATTCTCTAGGTAATTGCGGGGAAAAAAAATGGAAGAACTAGATCAAGATTTGTCAAGTTGATGTTTTGCACATGGCTGCAAACCTAAAGGCTGACACAACAAAACCCAACATTAAGCAATCACAACCTCATTAAACACGAACAAAAAATTCAGTTGTAAGATTCTATACCTTCTTAATTCCAATCATGTTCAACCTATCATTAGTTCCGATTGCAAACGACATCCACAACCATGGATCCAAAGAATTTCTTCTCCCCTCCAATGAGCTTTGATGACAGAGTTGTAGCAGCACACTTTGCAAGCAGACTTTTCTTCTCCTCCAAAATTTTTCCCTTTCCAAACTTTTTATGCTAACATCCAATTCTTTTACTTTCTCGACTGCCTACATAATCAATATCAATTAGAAGCGGTTCGATAACTACGAATAAGATTTTGAGGGTGGACACCCTCTTCGACAAAATGGCTTGGCTTCTTTTAAAAATTCTCCTGCAAGTGTAGTGATTCCATTTGCCAACTTGGTGTGAAGGACAACAAGACACAAAGAAGGTTAATGTGAAAATGGGTTTGTGGGTGGGTTTGAGTTTTTGTAGCATAGATGGGTCGGGTCGTTGGGATGGATTTTTTAAAAAAAATAGGTGGACCAATAAAATGAAGCCATTTGTCTAATTTAATGACTCAGCATTTGCCATGTCAAACGGGTGTTAAAAAAGGGCAATTTTAAACCTTAAAAAAACGTTGAGGGCATTTTTAAATCAAAAGGTGGAAGGAGGGCATTTTTGAACAATTTAAAATACGTTAAGGGCATTTTTAACCCTTTTCCCCAAAAAAATAGGTGGACCAATAAAATGAAGCCATTTGTCTAATTTAATGACTCAGCATTTGCCATGTCAAACGGGTGTTAAAAAAGGGCAATTTTAAACCTTAAAAAAACGTTGAGGGCATTTTTAAATCAAAAGGTGGAAGGAGGACATTTTTGAACAATTTAAAATACGTTAAGGGCATTTTTAACCCTTTTCCCTTTTTTCTATGTTATTTGATGTGTCTACTAAGCCTAATTTAAATAATGATATATAATTAAATATATAGTAGTATTTTTAAATTAAAGGTGTAAAATAACGTATTAAAATGTCTTTTAAATTTTATTATAGGAAAGACTTTACATGTCACATGTCATATTATACAATTAAGAAATTTATTAAAATTGATATTCTTTTTGAAACATACTAAATAAAAATAAAATGTGTAAATGAAAAAATATTATTTCTATTTTATAAGTGACCTTATTATTATGTAGATATTTTTTAAAATACATACTTAGACCCTAAGAAATTAATATGTGACACCATAAATGAATTACTAGTGTCCGATAATTTGGAATAATATAATGCTGTAATGTCGAAGGATATTTCATCTTATTGTAGTACTATATAATCTTTATATATATAAATATATATATTATTTAATTTATTTCGTTTATTTTCTAGTCATAAAATTCTGATTCTTGAAATGCATCAATTAAGAATCATAATCTTTTGGAAGTGTATGGATGAGGAAAAAGAACATATTATTCTCTATCATATTTGTGATATTGGCTTCATTGCCTTTTGTCTTAATCTATTTTGTCTTACAATATAATTTATTTATTTTTTCGGAAAAAGCTCAAATATGCCATTAAATTTTCAAAAAAGGTTCATTTATGCCATCAGTTAAAAGTTTGGCTCATTTATGTCATTACCGTTAAAGAAAAGGTTCCATGCGATTATTTTTTAACGGTGGTTTTGCAAAATCATTTTTGACACGTGATCAATTATAATTCAGCTACGTCATCAATTTCTTTAATTTAAAAAATCATAATTCTGAAAAAAAAAATTAAATTAATTTTATTATATTAAAAATTGAATTTTATTAATTTTTTAATATAATCTCAGATATATTTATATATAATTTATGCAAATATTATGTGGTGGAGGAAAAGGGGATGGAAATGAGACAATCGAGCTCACTTATGTAATTTCATTTTCATGCTCCGATCATAAAGGTTATATTTTTCAAAAAATTTAACCAATTAAATATGATAAAATTAAAAATATTTTCCTTCGATAACAAACATAGCGTTAAATCTTTTATTTTTCTTAAATGGAAAATAAAAGATGCAGTGTTTATAGTCGAAAATTAGCAGATATTAGTGTCACAATTATGCTTTTCTAATTACTTGTATTTGAAGGTTAGTAGCAAAAAATGGATCTTCTTTTATACCATCTACAATTAGCCAGGAATATTTTAATACATTTTAGCTAGTGAGTTTAAACTAAACTTTATAAATCCACTACTAAAAATTAGGCCAATGGCAATAATTCTAGAATTCTTCATCCATGAATCTAATTCAATTACTTTTCATTAAATACATTCCACCACATTTTTGGAATCTTATTTTTCTATCCTCATATTAGTAAAAATTAGGTCTTGGCCTAAATTAACTATCATTATGAAAAAATAATTCATTCTTCTACATTTCCATTCACCTTTCTGGATCGTACATCTAGAGCATAAACAATTATTTAGTTTGGAAACTGAATATCAGGTGAGATGGTACTGTTCTGATACTATGTTAAATTTTTAGATCTAATTCACGTTTTAAAAACTAGTTTGAAGAGAAGAGAATTGCTCAATATTTAAAATATCGACCTAACTATTTATTCTTCAACACCATCATATTTGGGGTATGTTTGGTATGAAGGAAAATGTTTTTTTCTGAAAAACAAGTAGATTCTTGATTTGTTTTCTCATATTTGGTTGCTGAGTAGAATATATTTTTCGAAAAAGATTTTTTAGTGTTTGATTTATGAATGAAAAATATTTTTTGAAAATATCTTTTATTTTTACTAGAGAATTTAAATTTAAATTGAAAATCTTTTTTAAAAATAAACTTAATTTTTTTTGGGAGAGAGTGGGCTAGTGGGGTTGGTGGGGTGTGTGTGTGGGGTGGGGTGGGGTGGGGTAGGGATGGGGGTTGAAAAACAAAAATTTAAAATCGAAAGTATTTTTTAAGACAAACTTTAAATTTAGTTGTTTTTTTTGGGGGGGGTCGAGAGTAGGGGCGGGGTGAAAATAAAATTTTCAAACTGAAAATATTTTCTTTTAATTAAAGCTTTAATTAACTAATTTTATTTATTTATTTAATTTTTTGGGGAGGGCTTGAAGTGAAAAAATATTTTTAAAAAATAAGCTTTAAATTTAATTTTTCAATAATTTGTTTTTTAGCTAGAAGTTGGAGGAAAGTTTTGGAAATTATTTTTCTTAATTTTTGAAAGAAAGTCATTTTCGTTGAATTTGAGAAAAATGAATTGACTTGAAAAAACACTTTCAAAATATTTTACCCGCCTAAACACGAAAAAATTGAAAAATATTTTTCTTCGTACGAAACACACCCTTAATTTCAATGAAAGAACTAATTAAAAGACAACAAATATATATACATATATATATAAACAAGATATCTCCATATTTTTGGTGATCTTACTAACTTTGTAGATCTCTTCGTCCATGAATCTAATTCACAAACAAAAATGCTTTCTAGAATCCTTCTTTTTATGGTTCGACATGGATGCGTTGTTAAAAGCATATCGAAAATTAAGAATCAAAATTGATAGATATCTTTAATATTTTTATAAAGCAAGCTCTTCACGTTTCTCTTTTATTTTGATATGAAATTTACTTAAAATATTATGTGTACCTCATCTTTAAAAATTTAACGATAATTTACTTATCTGTCCTGATCAACCTACCCTCTTCTCACTTTAATATCTCACACACTCTTTTTTAATATATACTTTGTGCATAATGAGCCGCAATGTATACATAATCTTCATCGAGGATTTTATCCTTTAATTTATCCGGATATTCCATATTTAAATCAATTGTTATCTCTTTTTCCATTAATTTATCACTTTTTAGATTTTTTTAGTGAGGACTTCATTGACTTATCAAAGTGGCTAATTCATCGAAAATTAGATACGTGACAGATTCAAAATTTTAAATATATACGATGATTTTTATGATAATTTTAAATTAGTATAACAATAAAAAATCAATAATAATAATAACTAATTTTATAATTAAATATTTATTAAATTTACTATAATATATATATATATATATATATATACATATATATATATATTACTATATAAAATTTGAACAAAAACTATTGAATTTATATAACATTTCGTATATATTACTTTGTAAATTTGTGGTGTTGGAAATTTTTTAACTAGAGAGGTGATAATAGCAAAGTGGGGGTACGGTTAGCAGAAAATGATAAATATAATTTTTTGAAGGTTTTTTTGTTAAAAAAGAATAACTTTGATAGATTTTTTTTTGTTCCAACACATAAGATATTAATTTAAGAAAATGTCAGGAATATGATAATCATAAAAGTTTATAATGATTTGTACAAATATAACAATGATAAAAGGTTTTAGATCAATCACAATTCATTATCATCATGTCTGCCTTCAATTAATAACGGACTATTGTATAAGTGTTGGCCTAAGCCGTTGTGCAGGAGTTTGACTCTCAAATCATATGTGAATTGTCTCGTATGACTCACGTAGTCACATACATAACAATGGACAAGAGGTCACAATTGGAGCTCGTAAATTCAACAGTGTCATAACTAGATATGAGTACTTTTTAGGGCAATTTACATATATAGCAAACATAAAATTTATATTTATATGCTATAACAAAGTTTGCATAATTGTACTCCATAGCAAACATATAAATGTATAATTCACAATACATATACAATTCAAACGAATTGTATAGGACGAAGTGTATAAAACGAGAAAGAGAAAGAGACTTAGGCAGAGAATTGTATAAAAACGAATTGTATAGGACGAAGTGTATAAAATGAGAAAGAGAAAGAGACTTAGGCAGAGAATTGTATAAAAACGAATTGTATAATTATAAGTGTATAGAACGATTATATACAGTTTGAATTTATATAAAATGAGAAAGAGAGAAAGACAAAAGAGACATGGGCAGGGAATATATAATTGAATCGAATTGTATAAAACAAGAAAGAGAGAAATTATATACAATTTAAATTTGTATAAAACGAGAAAGAGAGAGGCAAAAGAAATTGGGCAAGGAAGTATTTTTATTGTAATTATAAGTGTATAGGACGAAAATATATGTAATTGCATGTGTATATACAATTTTCTCTCGCTTTATACAAACAGAATCGCAATTTATACATTTCGCTTCTGTTTGTATAAGCGAGAGAGGCGAGGGTGACGAGCAAGATTAGGGAGAGTGGCGAGCGAGATCTGGAAGAGGGGAGAGAGGGGAACAAAAATATATGTATTTATACAATTTTCTCTGCTTTATACAAATAGAAACATATTTTATACACCTGTATTTGTATAAAAGGGAGAGAAGCGAGCGAGATATGGAGCGAGAGAGGAGAGTGGCGAGCGAGAGTTTGAGGGAGAGAGGTGACTGACAAACAGTTTGCTACGGGACACAATTAAATCAAAGGGTGGTTATAGCAATTAATTTGATTTATTAGTTTGCCATTATATACAATTTCCCCTACTTTTTATCATAATACACATATCAATTGACTTATTTTAAGGAATAAATAATTAACAGTAAGGATAAAATAAGAAAAATAATTTCCTTTAATATATTAAAGCCACAAATTAAAGTGAAAATCTATTTTTGGAAATAATTTATAAATTTATTAGAAGTAAAATATCATATCCATTCATTTTTAATTGTCATAGTTTTCTGTTTTTAGAGTCAATTAACTCTGACTAATATTTTACAATCTATTTTACATTATATTGATATAACAAAACTGAAACCGTATTATAATAATATTAGGAAAACAAATACTGTTAATTATAGTATAATTTAATAATAGCGAATTGGATTCAACTTTTAATTACGTTCGATTATTATTATTACTTTTTGATTATATTATAAGGTCCAACTCGAAAACCAATTACCCAATTTGTGCATGAATCTTGGGCTGATATAACATCACCCTACGGCAAATTGTTAAGTAATATCTATCGAATTAGCGTGTAAATAAAGTTTTATATTGATATAACTAAAATTATATATAAAGTGTACAAATTATTCTTTTGAAAATAATCACGTGGATTTGATATAAAAGTTAACAATAGCACATCATGATAAAAATACTTTTAGAATGTTTTAGTTCAATTACTAATATTAGAGTCATTAGTTCTACAAATAAATATTGAAATAAGAATGAAATAGTCGATTTACAATTTTTACCAGTAGTTTGTGAGACATATAAAAAAAAAACAAAAAAAAACAAGCAAGTAAATTTTGATAGCTATAAATTAAATACGCAATTAATGTAATATTACATGAATCATATATAACTTAATTCGAAAGAAAAACGTATTAAATATGCAAATAAAATCTCATATTATGATTTGAGATTAGCCTAAGGAGAATTTAATTGTTCCTTTATTAAAAAAATTGACAAACTAAATTTGCACTTAATTTGCTACCAAATCAAGATAAGTACACATATCCTAATGTTCAGGTCCATAATTCTTATTATCTCATAAACTTATCCTTTATCTCTTATTTAACTCGTGTTATCTCATAAATTTATCCTTGGCATCTTCTTAGGCTAGTTATAACTGAAGTTTCAACATATCATATTATATTATGCCTAATCTTACGAAATTTCAATATATTACACCACACCATCCCTAACCCACCTTCTCACGAGTCTCAAACTCTTTAGTTCGAAATTCCCTACGTACATTACCGATTAATCTCGTCCATGAAACTTACATGACGTAATTTATTTTCTATATCTTATTTATAAACTATTATAGTGAAATAAAATTTTATCTCCGCAATTTCAAAATTCCTTTATAAAAGGAAAAAAACATATGCTAAAAACAAAAACAAAAAAACAACATATGATAACACAACATGTGGAACCAAACTTTTAGCTTTTGTCCCCACTATTGTTTCTTCTTCTTCTTTCTCTGAAAAAATTCAAACTAACCAAAAAAACACACAAAAATTTCTCAAATCTCTATGAAATCAGATCAATAATTCATGGAGATAAGAGAATCTTTGATCCCTCCATCTTCCCATCCCTTCAATTAAACTAACTTTAACAGTACAAAACAAAAAGCCAACTCATTTTTTTCACTTTTTCAGCAATAAAAATTGAATCTTGAATTCTTGATAACATTGTTTTCTTGTTTTTTCCCCTTAAAAATCAAATCTTTTTTACTTTTGATATATAAATTTGTCTTCTTGTTCTTGATTATTAGATAAAAATCAAATCTTTTTTTAATGCAACCCTCAAATCTTCTTCCTATTTCTAACCCCAATTCACCACCATCAATGTTGATTCCAACATCCTCTGTTACTGCTGACACAATGTTAGTCAGATCAGAACCCCATATACTTGTTTTTCAAGATGATGATGATTCAAAGATTGAGACAAAGCCCCTTCTTACTAGAGCTTTTAGTTATTCTTCTTCTTCGTCGTCTTCGTCGAACAATTTAGTTATGCAGCAGCAGAGGAGGCGCCGGATTGCAAGTGCAAATTCCCTTTTGTCTGGAGCTGTTGAGGGTTGTCGCAGAGAAATGGGAAGGGCTGCTTCTGATACTTATGTTGTAACTAGGCTTAGCTTTAGACTCTTGCGATATCTCGGGTAATAATCTCTTTTGTAAAACTGTGTTTTGGTTATAATGTTTTGTTTAGTATGATGATGGTATGCAATGAGCTTAAATGAAGAAGTGGAGATTCATATATGCGACATCAACTTGTTTGGGATTGAGGTGTAGTTGTTGTATTTTTGTTGGAATGATATATTTAATATGATGATGATGATGATATGAATGGGCTTGAATGAAGAAGCGGAGATTCATATAGATGAGCCCAAATTGTTTGGGATTCGAGGGATAGTTGTTGTATTTTGGTTGGAATGATTTATTTAGTAGGATGACAATGATATGAAATGAGCTTAAATTAAGAACGGTAGATTCATATAGGCGACTCCAACTTGTTTAGGATTGAGGTGTAGTTGTATTTTGGTTAGAATGTTTTATTTAGTATGATGATGATGATATGAATGAGCTTAAACGAAGAAGTGGAGATTCATATATGCAACATCAACTTGTTTGCGATTGAGGTGTAGTTGTTGTATTTTTGTTGGAATGATATATTTAATATGAAGATGATGATGATATGAATGAGCTTGAATGAAGAAGCGGAGATTCATATAGATGAGCCCAACTTGTTTGTGATTGAGGGTTAGTTGTTGTATTTCGGTTGGAATGATTTATTTAGTATGATGACAATGATATGAAAATGAGCTTAAATTAAGAACGAAGATTCATATAGGCGACTCCAACTTGTTTAGGATTGAGGTGTGGTTGTATTTTGGTTAGAATGTTTTATTTAGTATGATGATGATGATATGAATGAACTTAAATGAAGAAGTGGATATTCATGTAGGTGACATCAACTTATTTGGGATTGAGGCGTAGTTGTTGTACTTTGGTTAGTATGTCTTATTTAGTATGATGATGATATGAATGAGCTTAAATGAAGTAGTGGGGATTCATATAGTTGATCCCAACTTGCTTGGACTAAGGCGTAGTTGTATTTTGGTTATAGTGTTTTATTTAGTATGATGATGATGATATGAGTGAGCTTAAATGAAATAGTGGGGATTAATATAGAGGACCCCAACTTGTTTGGAACTGAGGTGTAGTTGTTGAGTTCTTTTTACAATGGTTTGTTTAATATGATGATTATGACATGAAATGAGCTTAAATGAAGGAGTGGAGATTCATATAGCCAATCCCAACTTGTTTGCGTTGAGGTGTAGTTGTTGTATTCTGGTTATAATGTTTTTATTGATTACATGTTTGAGTTTGTTTATATTTGAGTTTGTGTATTGGTTTGTCTTCTGGGAATATTGTCTTGAACTTTGATTGTTTTGAGGGAAAAGGTCCAAATTTGCCTCTATACTATCTGGAAATGCTCAAACGATTTGTTACAATTTTAGTTCATTCATACCCTGGCCATTAGAAAATAGTTATGCATTTGTCTTGTATTTGTCCTTTACCATTAACAGAGATCTATGCACGTGCTAAACTCTTCGAGAAAAGAAAAGGTTCAAATATATTCCACAACTTTTGTCTATGGGTTACCAATTACCGGTTGGAGCGCCATTAGGGGTCAAGGAAATAATGAGACTTTTTACTAATAGTGAGAGTAAAATTAGACAAAGTTTATACCACCTCAAAATTTATAAGTGGTCTAGCATTACATGTAACCATGGTTTTGCCAGCTTTGGAGATAACACTAGTTGGGAGTATGTTTCCTTATATAGTTTATGATCAGTTATACTTCAGGTGTTGGGAAAGACCAATCATACTAATGAGTAAGTCACCCGTCTTATTTTACCTTTCATGTAGTTTAATATGCTATTGGAAGTAGTATAAGATGAATGAGAAGTGAAATGAGAAGGCAGCCGATTAATTATACGTGAACTTACACAGAATACAGTCATACAGAACAAAGATAGGGGTTAAGGAGCAGACGCCATAAGTGGCAGTAAGAGTATGTTGTTCACCTTCACTTCTAATGATTGAAGATAAGGTTCTAGTGATGCTATTATATTTGGTGGGCTAGCTTTTAGCTTGCATATTCAAGAAGCTGCTTACGAACAATGACAAGTTGGAAGTGAAGTGGAAGAAATAAGCTTTTCCTGCAAGCGTCCTAGGAATGAATTCTCTCCTGGCCTCCTTTTCCTGCTAACCAAAACTTAAGGAGGGAGAACACGTGTCTACTGATTTTCTTCTTTCTTCCATATACATGAAAAATTATGCATGATGATTCCAACCTTTTCCATGCCAGGTTATTGTGTCTTAGATCAGCATGTCCTAGTCACCTCGTAGATATATGTGACCCTGCCATCTTAGATGGCCAAGTTAAAACTATGATTTGTCTCTATGCCCTTTATGCCAAATATTCTCACCTGTGAGTAGGTCGATCCAGCTATCTGAAGGTTTCGCCCTATCAAATTTTACACTACACAACAACTTCTTAGATTTTCTTTATTGGTGCATATCAGTACAGCCATTGAAGTAGACTACTAAAATTCAGCTTCTCTGCATGTTATAAAGAAACCAGGGTATCACCCAAATGTTCCATTTCACCCTGGCCTTTCAAGAGGAGCTTTTAGAATGGCTAGCACTCTTTTAATATTAACCTTTATGGTTAGCCAATCAATGTCGCTGCAATGCTCTCTTAGTAACTCTTTGAATATTCTATGCTGTAGGGATATATTTATATCTCAAATCTTAATATCTAATGTATATAAAAGGCACTTTCTAAATGTTTTCTGGTCATCCACCTTTGTTCAGGGTAGGGTACAGATGGATCGTCAGGTTTCTTGCCCTTGGCTGTTATGCTATGCTGCTTATACCTGGTTTTATTCAAGGTCTGAAACATCTCGGATATGTCATCTGAACACCTGACTTTAAATACCTTGTTGATTTCATATTTTAGAATATAAAACCCATAAATAAACCATGCTTGTCTGATGCAGTTGGATATTACTATTTCTATTCCAGTCAAGTACGAAGAGGCATTGTTTATGGTGATCAACCGAGAAATAGGTATACTTTGTGGAATTCAATCCTTATTTTCATAGGATGCTTGAGCATACTTTTGTATGTCTTCATGGAGTTATACCTGGTTAAAGTCTCATGGTGCAGGCTTGATCTATACCTGCCGAAAAATATGAAAGGGCCAAAGCCAGTTGTTGCATTTATAACAGGTGGAGCATGGATCATTGGGTGCGTAATTAAGTCATTTTCTTCAATTACATCCATATATCCTTATGTTGTAAAATCTAGTCTGATATAATATGACCTGCCAGCTTCTATCTGTTTGGTAAGTGTAAACTGTTACATTTTTTCAAACCATTCGCATTATAAGCATCGAAAGCTGATCTATTATTAGCTTTTCAGCATGAATGTTTGAGGATTATTATTCTTACTGCTTACTATATTACGTGGCTACACCGCAGAAGCTTTTACGCTTACATTGCAATCATTAATCAACACATAGTTAAAATAGTGTCTCCTCTTGTTTAAGCGAGTCAGTGACGGTTTGATAAAATTTTGTTCATAGTTATTCTTTCTTCTTTGCGATACAGCTACAAAGCTTGGGGTTCTCTTTTAGGACAACAATTGTCAGAAAGAGACATTATTGTGGCATGCATTGATTACAGGTGATTACTATTTCATCTCAGAAACAGTGTTTTTTTGGGCTTAATGTACATTTGCATGATGGATCGTTTAGATGTATGAGTTTGTAATTCTTGTTCTCTATTTCTTGCAAATTTGTGAGCTATTAGTTTTTCGTTTTTTTGCTTACGCTGGAAAGATTAGGCATTTCAACTTATTTAACACATGATACGTTATCTGAAAAAAGAAAAAAAGGAGTTCTATATTACTATGATTTTGCTTGTATTCACTAAAATTAGCTTTTTGGACACTTGGTATATAATTTTTATGTTCGCTAATACCTTTCTTGTAATTTTCACAACCTACAACAATCTTGTTCTGTGAAATGATACAATAGAACGAACTGGTCTAATATCAGAAAGGCGAAAGCAGAGTGTTGGTTACCGTATATGTGATGATGCATCTAAAGAGCTTTACTTATTTTCTTTTTTTCATAAAATAAATCATTCTTGCATCCAAAAACAAAAATCTTTCTCACAATATAACTTCCAACTCATCCGAAAGGAGCTAGCTGATATGGTTGGGAAATATTAATCAACAAGTTGTAGAGGATTAAGAGAAGAACGATGTCCAAGATGTGATGTATGCTTTGCGCAACCGAGGAAGAAAAATTCCAAGTGAAACTTTCTCCCGTTTTTCTCTCATGTTGCCTATACTATATGTTGGATCATTCGATGGACGCTTAAATTGCACTTGTATGCATGCAGCCACTAGTTGGTTTTCGATGACTAAAAGCGTTACATTAATTGCTTGCAGAAATTTTCCTCAAGGAACAATTAGTGACATGGTTAAGGATGCTTCTCAAGGTATCTCCTTTGTTTGTAACAAGATAGCTGAATATGGAGGTGATCCGAACAGGTAGCTGAGTTGTTTTCTCCTTACATTCTCATGAATAATTCCCTCTAATTAAGAATGAAATATCATGGTTTATTCTTCTTCTAGAATTTACTTAATGGGACAATCCGCTGGTGCACATATTGCTACATGTGCTCTCTTGGAGCAGGCAATCAAGGAGACTGGTGCCGAACCGAGAGCTTCTTGGAGTGTCTCCCAAATAAAGACGTATTTTGGTCTATCTGGCGGGTAAGTTCTTGTTCAAGTCCCTGGGACTACAAGGCTTAGAGTCTTCACCACTTCTTCATTTAGGTCTTCTAAAAACCTTAAATTCCCAGTTGAAGTTAGAATTTCAATTGAACTGAGTCCGTATTTTGTTGTATTTAAACCGACAGTCTATTGGAAACAACCTCTCTACCTATGAGGTAGGGGTAAGGTCTGCGTACACTAGGTATGTTGTTGTTTTTGTATGATATACGAATTTCATTAGACTCCATTAAGTTAATTTCATGATATTTCCTTATGATTTTCCATCAACTTGCAAGCACTGTCACTTCTGTTTCTCTTTAAGCTCAAAGCGTGTACTTAGCAATTGTTGCTATAAGTTGCTTAATAAGGTCACGGGCAAAATGATTAATGAAGCATCTCTTTTCTTGATTTTGGTAAGCGGAATTGATTGAACTAATACACCATTTTTTAACACATGAGCAGGTATAATATCCTTAAGCTTGTTGATCACTTCCATAGGCGAGGTTTGTACCGTTCAATTTTTCTAAGGTATATATATTACTGACTTCTGGTACATGAATGCTTTAACAAATGCATACGGCTATTAAATTTTTCCAGTACATATCGCTAATATTGTTTTTAGCACTTGCACAGTATAATGGAAGGGGAACAAGGTCTGAGACAATACTCACCAGAATTAACGGCTCAGGACCCAAACACAAAAAATGCTGTCTCTCTTCTTCCTCCTATGGTCCTTTTCCATGGTACTGCCGATTATTCCATTCCGTGTGATTCCAGGTCTGGACCTCCTCTTCATGCACTTATTTACTGTGCAATTCAGTTACTAAATAAAGAAATGTGTCATCCTTTTGGGTATTGACTAAAAACGGAAAGGTGACACAACGGGGAAGAGTAGCTTTTATGCGTTATAGTTTCAAGTTCACCATGAGTGTATGCTCGATATACTAAGTTGGAATGAGTTTTTATCTGAACTAGAAATTCAGGCCATTGCCATTCATTTTAGTTCGACTAATTTGACTGGTTCAAGATTTCCTTAGTAAATGGTAATTACTAATAGCATTTCATGTAGACCCTTAATATTTGCTAAGTGTCCAACATTGGTTGAGGAATGAGTTTTTACATCAATCATCGCTTCCTGAGCTAGCTTTTGAGGTTGAGTTAGGCCCATAGTTCATTTCTTAACAAGGTACCGAAGTCAGAGTCATGAGCTAATTTTTTAGGTTAACTCAGGCCCCGAGGTCCAATATCTTACTTTTTTCGTATGAACACCTCGTTGCCTCAATTACTTGCCACCGTGAACCCTATATATCCAATTCATTGAGACTTTTCATGTTTGTCTGTGTCCCTCTAGCCATCATATATCAGAACTTTCGTTGCAAAACCTATTGTTGCATCAACGCAAGTCACTGGCGGAACCAATATAACCAAGGATGAGGATAGATGGTCTCGATTGCTCTCCCTTAATGCATAAATTCTCCATCTTGAGGCATTTCACTGGATGCAGCCAGCCTATGTCACTAGAATATAAGCTGTGTAGGTTAGATACATAAACTATGGAGCAGAGCGGAACTGGTTAATTAATCGTAGAACATAGTGGCTGCAGGTATTACGGAAAGGTAGCCCATATAATGATGTCCACAAGGTCTAAGCTAGTTGGATAATGTATCGATGAGATGAACAGTAGACATTTGACGTTCAATTAGGAGGACTTTCTTTCGAAATGTCATGTGCTTGTTTTGCATGTATACTGTGTAGATCCAAACATCTTTTGCAATGTTTGCTAACATACGTATTTCACTTAATCCAGCAAGAGTTTTGCTGATACTCTTAAAGCTCTCGGTGTCAAAGCAGAATGTATCCTATATGAAGGAAAGACACATACAGATTTGTTTCTTCAGGTAACTGATGCCTCATTTGCTTATATCGCGTAAAGGTCTTATACACATTATAGTCATTCCCTTATTCGCGTTTGATTTTTCCCCTTCTCATACTTGCTTTGCTGACGTTTAGGATCCAATGAGAGGTGGAATAGATGATATGTTAGATGATCTAATTACACTGATTCATGGTGATAGCTCTGAAACCATGAGAGCAAAATCAACTCCAAGAAAACGACTTGTACCTGAGTTCATGTTGAAGATGGCTCGAAGTGTTAGCCCCTTTTAACGATCATTCTACTACTGTTCCACAACCCATTGTGTTCAATTGGATCATTTAGAGCTCGATGAATTGCCAGAGCTTTCGATTAGATCCTCTTTTTCTTTGTTTTAGTTAGTTTAAAGTGGACTTGCTAAAAAAAGTAGCCATATATACAAATAGGTTATTCTTGAAAGGGAAAAACCCTTCATTCAATTATTCTTATATTGTAATATACTTCGAAGTATTTTTCTATTACCTATGTGTGTGTTCCTATAAGAAAATGGTATATTTTCTTTCATCAAAATATAGATATTTTATTATCGACTCGTATTAGCATGTGCTTTATTACAATCAGCATACTTCATTAATATCATGGCAAATAAAGTCCATACAAAAATTTTTGTAGATGAAAGTTTGCTTATATCATCTAATAAATTGTCATATATCTTCACAAATAGTCAATTACATACATATTATTTACCTTGATTTATTATTTAATCATGATAAATTATTAAAATTTATGTGGACAGTTTATGCTCATATAGACTAATCTACGGACTGGTGAGACAATTCTATATATTATATAAATATAAATAAAAATAAATTAGCTACTTCTCTACTTGGAAAAATCTTAGCAAATGAAAAGTGGACCATATGAAGTACTATCATTTATGTAAATCCAATTCAAGCCCTGAGAAAAATAAACAGGAATGATAAAAATATTTTTTTATGGCAATAAATATGCATATTAATAAAGAGAGCTAAAAATTTTACTGACATAAGTTTTTCGTCATTGGATCAAATGTCACTATAAGCTTTAGGGACATTTACAAAGAGTTAATAATCGCCTTTAAAAGTACATATTTAACGGCAATTAAGCTATTATGGTTAATGATCATTTCAGTCGGGCACAAGTTCCATTTCTTAACATACAGAGATTTTAGTAGCTCGGCTAATTTGCTACTTAAAAGTGTTTTTTACAAATTGATTAGTCGAACACAAATATAGCTTCTCACAAAAAATAAATACTTTTCAAAATAAGTTAATTTTAGAAATTTAACGAATCAAAACTCAAGACTGAAAACATCATAGTCATCAACTTGAGAGGACTTGACTAACTAAAATATTATAAATCAAACGTTCAGAAAATTATAATCAATATATATATATATATATATATATATATATATAACAAAAATATATAGATAATATATACTTTGATCATATTGATAAACTAATTAGTCGAAGAATACATAAGTTATCTGTTAGCCCAAAGTCATTGATCATATTGATAAACTAATTAGCCGAAGAATACGTAAGTTACCTGTTAGCCCAAAGTCGAGCCTTCAAAAAGGAAAAATGGAAGTCCTTATCAATGATCCCTTGAAAAACATTATAAAAGTACTAGCATATAAGCTTATTAATTAAAATATAATCACCTCATATATTAAAATAAAAAAAATTAATTCCTTTTTGCTCCAATTTGATCTCCATGAATCACAAAGCACCATTCTTAGCTTTTTTTTTTCTTTTTTTTTTTTCATAACCCTCTGTCTATTCTCAGCCACCTCTAGAAGATTGCAAGGTGTAGTACTAATCCCTTTATTGTAACAAATAGCGACGGAGCTAGATTAAATCGAGGATTTTTTTTAAAAAAATAATATTTTTATGTATAAATTAACTTATTACTTTTACGTATATGCAGAAGATGTTAAACTTTCACTGACTTTTTATTTCGTGTGTCTTTCTTTATATTAATAAAAAATTTGACTTCCTCGTTCGTACATTAGTTTCTTATTTTATACTAGATTTTTTATCTTTTACAAAAATGATTTGATTGAAATTATATTTCATGTTTAAATCATTTTTTGTTTTGTAGGAAAAGTATAATAAAGCTAGATATTATTTATAAAATTTAAAATTAAACACAACTTCATCTTCAACTTAAAAGTTTCAAATAAAATGATGTATTTGTAATAATAATTAGTAGTTTGTATATAAGATCTATGACATTCTGTGACTATCTATTTTGAAATATTACTCTTTTATATGTTTCATATAAATTAATCAATTTGGATAATGTTACTAGCTTCTCGAAAGACATAATATATTAATATATTTTTTAACTTGATCTCAACTAACATTTATGTCTTCCGACTACTAATGTAGGTTATAGTTCAATGGCTATAAATCTCAAGAAGAATCGTATCCACCATGTAGTTCCCTCTACTTTATCGATCCTCAGATACTAGAAATTCAATCCCCAAATTCAATATCGTCACCTGGTAAAGTTTTACGCAAAATGTTTTATTTTACCTATCTCAATTTATTTTATATAATTTACTATATGCAAAGGTTAAAGGAAAAAAAAATTAAGTTATTGTGTATGTTACTTGACGGATTGATTAGTTGACATATCTAGTGGCCCAATCCATTAAATTTTGGACGAGTTGAAAAGGTTATATATTTAAAATTGCAAAAAAAATATTTTATGATCGATGAGAGATAGTAATCTTTGTTGGTTTTGAAATATATAATTTAATCTATTCGATCTAACTTTTAATATAAACTTATTTTAAAACGTAGTATTATGTAAAAAAAAAATACTATTTTTGGTGAGGAGCTGTTTGTTTAACCGATTAATTAGTATTTGATCAAATTTCTAAAAGGTTTTTTTTGTATATATTTTCTCAAAAGTATTTCTCATATAGTTTTTATTTTTTAAAAGTAAATACTTTAATTATATATGTTTTTTGAGTTGGAGAATTGTATGTTTGGATCTCCATGATATATCTTCAATGGAGTTAAGGTAGTAATAAAGAATACTATGTATTTTTTTTATAATAAAGATATTTTATATATATCAAAGTAGGGAATTTATGAATCGAGTATCTGGTTGTTGGACATAGTCCCAACAAATAAGCAGCTAAGCAACTACACAAGAGTTATAGTTCCAGGACAGTAATTAAGTTTCGTGGTGTAACTACCTAACTTGACCTTCAAATTACCTCACATCACCATCTGAATAATTTACCTCGAGAGAATCGAAAAATTTCTCTTCTTGATCTAAAAGACTCGATTATTCCTTTCCTGGCATATCGTATACATTGTACCAGCTACAATGATTCTAAATAGTTTAGCCATGTGCATTCTTCCCATTAAAGAATACTTATTTTAATTAAGTTGAATTATGCTTGCACTTTGTAATTAATACTTATGTTAATTAAGGATACTAATTAGCACTTTTAGTCCTTCAAATAATTGGTAAATTTTGATTTAGGACCTTGTAATTTCTGGTATAAGCATGTTTAGCCCTCAATTTAATGGTATTGCACACTTGATCCCTCTAGTTGTGAGTTGAATCATTCAATTAGTGAATATAGTTCCTCTAATAGTTCAAAAATCAAGTATTTCCTACCTAAAGAGACTAATTACACACATTTTAATTAGTTAATTAAAAGTTAAATGCGCTTGAATAAATATAACAACACAAGTTTTAGTTAATCTTATTTTATATATTTCAACCACAAATTACCGACTTCAGCTAACAAATTCTGTCGAATTCCACGAGTAAAATTTGAATAGGATAAATTGTACCTAAATCTTACTTTTATTTTATGTGAGATAAAATGCTATTTATGATAGTCCCTAAAAAAATACAAGATTTATTCCTCCCACAAGAATAAGAACACTAGCTAAACCAAACAATGTCCAATGGACAATTAGCTCCATGTAATATAACTACAATCATGCAATTCTAATCACCAATAGTTAATGTCTATCGAGTTTAAGTCCTATGCTCATGTATTTGAGTCGGGTGAGAGAAGAGAGAGGCAAGTAAGATTCTCATATATATTAGATACATATATTTGGAATACCAAATACAAGGAGAGAGGTAAGTGGAAGAGGAGAGTAGCGAGAAAGATACGAGAGAGGCGAGTGAGAGAGCCAGATACAATCCACTTAAATACACTTTATCAACAATAAATTACACCTAATTTTGACCTCATATATCTGAATGCACCGGCCAGATACACGTATCCAAAGAACAAAATCTGATAAAATTCATAATTTTGCAAACTAGTATGAATCTAAATAGTTAGCTCATAAACGGCTAAAATAAGGAGATTTCTATAAATTATCCAATATATAAAGCCTCTTGTGTGCCACTAATAAGTGTATCACACTCACTATATCATGTCAATAAAATATTTCTATTTTATCAACCTAAAATAACATTATCAAAAGATTTTATTTGTCTTTAAATATTAATTTAAATCCCCTCATTTGCTAACACACAATTCTTATTAACATCCCATCTCATAAGAAAATACAATTTTTTTCATCTATAACTTCATACAAATATTATTTTATACATATTACCAACCAAACAAGACATATATGATTAGTTATGCGACCAACCAAATGATAGTATTATTTTATGTAAGATTGAGATTTATAAACCATTCCTATTGATAAATCTTGGTTGATAAATATAATATGAACTTAAAAAATTACGGAATTATTTTCTTTTATATTTCTGTCACTAATTCTTCGTTGTCGGTTTATGAGATATACTGGGTACACGTGATTTCGTACTCATACTACACTTGCTATACTCTTTTGTGGTGCAAATTGAATTTCAAATTCGGGCACGTTTTTTGATGCTTTGAAGATGAGTTTGGATTACCTTGGAGTTGTGGTGCGCTGCTTGGAATATTCTGCGGCCCATACCTTCATCTACCTCTATTTATTAGGTTATTTTGGTATTCTAATAGGATATTTCTTATGTTTAGATTTTCATAGTTTGGATTTGTATCGTATTGTAGAAGCTCTTGTACTTATGACTCTAAATCTTGGGGTGGTAATTTAGGTTTTCGCATTTTCTACTTGTAAATGACTTAGTGATTGAATATTATGTTTCCGCTTATCTTTCTATTTTAAATATTGAATTGAATTGGTAAAAGTATTAGGTTGACTTACCTATCAATTGGGAATATAGGTGTCATCACGACTTGTGATTTGGTCGTGACACTAATACACAACAATAAAAATAGAAATTAGTGCATTAGATAACTATTATAATAAAAAAATTATTACTAATTATATTAACCGATAAATTAGAAACATGTAATAAAAATAAAATTATGAGCTATAAAATATCTAATAACAGAAAAGCGATAAATTGATAACTAATCTCATTACGTTACGTTACGTTACGTTGTTATTATAGACTTATAGTGATACTTTAGGTTTATATATCGACTAGTTCCCATCATAATCATCAACTTGAGGAGACTTTTAACATATAAATTAAAATTTTAACTTTTGGCAAAAGACTTCAAAGTCAAGCCACATAATTTGGGCAAAGAAAATAAGAATTTTTTAATAAATGGTTGTCCATACATTTCCAAATTCCTAATTATCAATATTGTAATCTTTAAGAAAATTGTATAAAGGGGTCAATACATAAGCTTATATATTATTTGATTAAATAAAAAACCTCAATCTCATAGATTTTAAAAGCCATGATTCACAAAACATTCTCTTTTTTATTTATAGCCATTTTTTTCTTAATTTTTTGTTTATCCTCAACAACATCCTCTACAAGATTATTACAAGGTTTATTAATCCCTTCACTCTATAATATAATTGATTCCCCCTAAATTATTACTATTCATTTAATTATTAATTGTTGTTCTAACTATCTTTGTTTAAGATTTGTTTTAACCATAATTTTTTGTCAAAATACTTTGAATTGTTAACTGATTTATATTGCATGACTCTTATATAATGTTTCGATACGTAAATTTCATTTTTGCGGAGGGACGCAAATTAAAGTAGAAGGTTAGGTAGTAGTGGAGTGTTGTCTCGCGTATCCTTCCATACTAATAGTCGTAGCATTGTATCTGTAGTTTAATTCTCGTCCTTCAATTTCTGTTACTATTTATTGTCTCTTATACTTCGATTATCGTATTATTGTGTTGTAGTTACTGTTCAGAATGATAATTATCATATAATTTTTTTAGTATTTTGCCTTGAGTACTTCTTTACGTTTTGTTATTTCTTTTTCCATACGGTTTATCCTTAAATCGAGGGTCTATCAGAAACGACATCTCTATTTCGATGGTAGGGATAAAATATGTATACACTCCACCCTTCTCAAACCTTACTTTGTGAGATTATATTAAATTTACACTGAATATATATGTTTATTTATTTCTATGTTTTTAATTTGACCTAGCTCCCCATACTTTTGATCATGTTATATAAATTAAAACGGAAAAAAACGTATGTATTTATAACATAAATTTTCTTTGTTACACGTAGGGCTATTATGGCTGATGATGATAATAGTGATTATAATCAGGATAATAATAATAATAATAATAATGATTATAATGATGCTAGCTCACCAGCAATTCCACCAGGTAAACTTCTCCATCTCAAATTTTTAACTTGTTGAATATAAGTATTATTATTTTTTATCATTGCGATTTCTGGTTAAGCATATTTAATCTTTAATTCAAATGCTATGTATAATTTTGATTCTTTAGATTATGATATTTATAATTTAATAAATTATTAAGTATTGAATTATTTAACTAGTTATGTGTTATGATAAAATCTATTTTCTTGTTTCATAATTGAGAATAATTAACTATATACTTTAATTGATAATTTTTTCATATCGAAAATTTAGAAAGCTTTTCAATATTTCGAGAATTTATATAATAAATTTAAATTACTGATCAAGTTAGATAAATTAATTTGATATGATTAAATTTAATTTAATTTTCTATGATAATAACAGAATATGTTGGAATTCCAATGCGACCTCATTCCTCTAAACCAGATCATTCAGCAACTGATCAACACCCACCCCCTGGTAAAATTCTCTCCAATTATCTTTCTAATTATTATTTTTCGATTTTTCACTCGAAATCTCATATTTATATTAAAATTTGATTAAAAATTAATTCAGGTATTTATAATCTCATTCTTTTCATATGGCTCTCCAATAACTGTAAGAATCGGATAGGACGGGACGGGACGGAACGAGACAACCTTAGTAAAATATTCTAAAATAAAATAAAAGTATATATATTAATTTAAATCTAAAACTACTATTTAGAAATCAAAAGATTTTATGAGTAATTTTTTCGTGAGAAGATATATCATATATGAGCAGGGGGCGGAAGTAAGTCGTATTCGTAGACCCTGTATTTATAGTAGAAAATTATATATATATATATAAGTTTGTGAACGTCTTAACAAAACTGATTGTGATAGCTAAAAGGGGATGTGGAAATAATTTTTACTAGGAGTGTCAAAAAAGTATGAAAAAGCGACCAAACCAATTTATATCATTTTTCACACTTGGATTGTGGATTTGAATCCTACTGGCTACTATCAACAAAAAATATATTATTATTATTATTATTATATTATTATCATTATTATTATTATTTTGCAGCAACACCAACGGCATGCAGTGGAATGGATCAACAAGAATTAGAAAATTGTATACGTCGTCAAGTAAACAGGGATCTCTGCAAGAATTATAACATATGTTAAAATAATAATCAATAAATTATGTAGTATTATTATCAATGTTTTAGATAATTAATTAATTAGATGGTTTATAAACTTTAGTACTCCACTTTGTACAAGATGTTTCATTAAATTATCTCCCAAAAGAGGATACAACACAAAATATTTCAATTTTTTCTATTGTGAATAACCTTTTTTATACTCAAATCCAATCTTAAAATACTTATCGTATTTTTTAAAATATTTATATTTTAAATTTTTAAAAATAAAATTCATATTTTTTTCTCAGGTTAATTGTCTTTAATTGTAATTATTCTTAAAAATTATAAACACATAAATTATGACATTTTTCAATTTTTAGGTTATTTTCATTCCCTTCTTTTAATTGACCTAACATGTTGAACTTTTCATAATATAGTATATCTACGAAATAGTAGAATCAATTCAGTTGTATCAAATATGAAGGGGGGGAGGGGGGAAGGAACTAAAATGCAAAGAAAAAATCTCTTTCGTTTCAAATTATGTGAATTTGGATATGATATTTTTTAATATTAAAAAAAAAAACTTTTAAAATTGTATAAAAAAATTATAAATTAAAATAATTGATAATTCAAAGTAATTTTAAAAATAAGTATAAGACATGCTCATGTGAGCAATTACTCTATATAATTATTATAGCTCGTAGACAAGCACGTTAATAAAGTCTTGATCGAATAGACAAAGATATTAAAATTAAACTTTTGCTATTTTAAAGTCTTCGATAGAAAAAATGATCGATTATTTTCTGTCAGTGGACCCAATTGTAATATAATTGGAGATAAACTACAAAATTTGACAAGATGCTATCAGTTGACTTGGTCAACTGCCATGAAGACTCCATACTACTACTATTTTTTTTTGTTTGTCCATATTAATTTAACATATTTTTGACCAAAAATAAATAAAATAATAATTTATTATATTATTTTTTAGATAAATTTAATATTTTGGTAAACGCATTAAAAATAATTATATCTATTATGTTTTTTTTTAATTTTCAAACTAAACAAGTAGAAGTTACTTCATCCGGCCATTTTTACTTTTTCATATTTAACTTGATCAATCTCTTCAAAAATAATTTTAATCTGTAGTTTATTATATAACCCCTATTAATTACTTCCTATGTTTAAATTTATTTGTATACTTTCCTTTTTATTCCAATTTAAAAGGAACTTTTTTTTGCAACTCCTAATTTTTTTCATTTTTTTAAAATATATTTAACAATTTTAATTTTAAATTACGAATATAAAATAATCTAATTAACTTACATTAATCGAACATTAATACAGATATTGAACCGTGATCAAAAAAATAAAAATTAGTGTCATAAATGTTTAGTCCAGGGAAGACTTCACACGTTTTTTAATATGCTAAAGGATTTTAGTCCACACGTTTGAATTATTTTATTTTATTTTGAGGAAAAGCTTATATAAGATATTGTTTGTATTAAACAAAAAAAGAACACAACATATTATTCATCTCTTCCTCCATAGCTTTTTGAAACCATGAATTACAAAGCATTCACTTTGATATTGTTTGTATTAATTTTTTGTCTATCATCAACAATGGCTTCTCGAAGAATATTATCAGGTTTTATCTTTTTCCTTTTCTGATTGATATATAAAGTATGAGAATTTTAAAAAAAATGTTCATACTTGATGTATAACAATTTTTTATGTTGATAAAACATAAAAATCATTTATATTATTAGGAGGAGAATTTTTAAAAACGTTTGATTGTTCCAATCGACATATTTGCATAAATAAAACTCTTTTAAAAGATTATATATTTATCCCTTCACATTAATGTATTTTAATTTTCTCTCCCCTAAATTTTCAGTTGAAGGAAGTAAATAAATTCATTAGTACGATGGCATTTAATTTGGACTAATTAACAGTTTTTCTTTTCCATTTCCTTTATTGCTTTATTCTTGTTTTCTTATTATTATTATTATTGTAATTGCGCTCCATAGCAAACATATAACTGTATAATTCGTTATACATATACAATTGTATGATTCTCTGGCCTAAATTATATAATTCGCTGCAATTGTATAATTCGCTGATAAATTTTGGCAAACGTTTGCTATGGAGCACAATTAAATAAAACTCTAGCTACTCCATTTATTTTAGGTTATTAGTTTGCTATTATATACAATTATTCTTATTGTAAAGGTTTTACTTTTAATTTGAGATATCAAATTTAAGTTATTTAATATAAAAAAAAGACACCTCTGTAAAGCATATATTCCCTAAATAAGTCATGTACGACAGAAATTCATTTGTTTTTATCGAAAACACTTTTGTAATTATAGTCAAGCATAAACTATTACTCTAAATCAACAAGTCTTTTAAATTAATTAGTCTAAAACAAATTGCTATTATATATGTATATAACACACAGTGTCACTAAAAATGCTTTTTAAAATAATTAATTTTTCAAACTTGATCAAACAGATTATTAAAGTCTAAATAATTAGGTTATTGGAAATAAAGTGGACACCAAATTTGGACAGATTAAAAGAAATTATTTTATATTCATCAATTTGACCAAATAGGAAGAAAATTCAAAGACAAGTAGGTAGTGCCCATATCCACCCAAACAAACAAACAAAAAATAAAATTTTATACCCAAAAGTGCTTGTTCATTGTTTGAATTGAATTTAAATTCTATGTATTAATACGATCAAATTATTTATATTCGAAATAAATTGATTATTATGATAACATAATATATATAAACTCTATTTTAATAACAGGTCCGGGAGGTAGTAGAATGCCAGCACAACCTCACCATCCTCCATCAGCTGGATCAGCAACTAGCCAATCACCGCCTGGTAAATTTTTGCTCGAATCTTTTCTCAATTTACGTGTCACAATTCAAATTTTGAAAATCAATTATTTTAATTTAATTTTTGAAACTTCGCATCCATTAATACTAATTACTATTAATATGTGTGGCAAATTAGTTCATGCATATGTATAGTCTTGTTTTCATTTTATTGCATGATTTTTCTTTAAAATGAGTAAATTTTTATTCATAATTATTTAAATAACCTGATTTTTTTTGTTTTTGCATTTATAACATAATAAAACTTATTTAAGAGTGTGAAAAATAACTTATAAACTATTATCATGTATAAATATGAATTTATATCTTGCGATTTTTACCTTGAGGGACAACGATTAAAGACCGACACAAAATAGGGGGAGGAGGGGGGGGGATGCAAATAACCCTTTTAAATTCACGTAACAATATTTGATTAGACACCATTTTAAAGAATTTTTTTGAATGATATCAAATACTTGGTGGTCTTGAGTATGAATCACATGATGAGATATTTGTGAATTATGATTATAAAAACTTATCATAAAATGTCTAATGAGAAACTTATAATGTATTATTTAGAAATAGAAAAGTGTCATTTTGTTTGATTTCAAAAAGTAATAATCATTTTTTTTTAAAATTAAAGATCCGATACAACAACAAATAACCTATCGTTCAATAAGAAAATCAATGACGATATGCAACGAGAAGCTACAAGGCAATTGTATAAGCTCACCTCCAGCAGTCGCACGTTGCAATTCAGATGTAAACGCATCACAGTACCCTAAATTAAAGTCATAGCAAGTAGTAATTATAATTTAAAATTTATGAATTTTGAATGTAATATTGAATTTTTTTATAACTAATTAGTTATTGAATTGACGGTGAATTGTGAACAGTAAACTTCAATATTGAG
Source organism: Solanum lycopersicoides (assembly GCA_022817965.1). Taxonomy (NCBI): domain Eukaryota; kingdom Viridiplantae; phylum Streptophyta; class Magnoliopsida; order Solanales; family Solanaceae; genus Solanum; species Solanum lycopersicoides. The sequence goes on along the minus strand of CM040622.1, from coordinate 6,017,832 downwards.
TGAAAGTTCATGTAATAATTTTGAATGGTATGTATTTGAAATCTTCTTCCTCCATCCCCTTTTTGCCAATTTCTTTTTTTTTGCAGTACTTAAAGTTCCCTAATTATGAGGAATAAAGAATGTTAATTTCCTAAATGTATAATACATTCATTAATTGTATTTTAAATTTGTTAGTAAATTTTAGGAAAAATTATATGAATTGCTACATTTTAATAAATAATTACAGATTTTAGCAATATTTTTTATTTATTATCATTTATAGCAATACTATGTTAAATCTGCAATATGTATTAAAAGTGAATTATGTATGCAATATATATGAATTATAATTATTTTTTAAAATATATCATGTTTGTTTGTAAAAATATGACACATTATATTATAAGTGTATTAAAATGTGTGATAAATGAATTATCTATCATTAAAATTTCTATTATATGTGAATAAAAAAATATACTTTGTAATATGAATTAAACTTGTATTATAAATGAATTAAAAGTGATCAAGTGAAAAAGAAATATTATTGCTATAAATGGTAAATATTTTTTTATTATAGTATATTTATGTAAGTTTCCCTAAATTTTATTTGGATGATATCCTAATTATGATTTGTTCTGATTGAGTCAATAGATTTTGAAGAGGCAAAAAAAAAACTCGACAAATATCGTGCTTAAGGCATGCACATGCCATCGAACATCTTTATGGTTTTTTAGTTGTATCTATTCAAACTTGTGACGTTCCGTTAAGACTCGTACTATGATCCCAATAGTTTTCTTATATTTGATGAAATTCAGATACATCTCAAATCGTCCTGATACATTTCATCTCGATTTTAGATACATGGCATCTTAGTTTCATATACATCACTCAACATCTCGATAATATCGCGTACATTAATGTATTCAACCGATACATCGAGTGAAGTGATGTATCGGACTGATATATCGTGTAAAATGATGACTCCAAAAATAGGAAAGAGTAGAGATTTTTATAATTTTTTTAAATGATTAATTTTTTTTAAGAATATAATAAAATAAGATGTGTATTTAGATTATACAAATAATTTAAATAAGGTTAAAATTTAAATAATGACACAAAATAGTCTATTTGTGCTAACCTCCCATCCACACAAGTTTGAATGGGCTGGCCAGTCAGAAAAAGCCCAAGAGCTTCTAACTATTGGGCCTTGGCGGGACCCAATTACAAAATTTCGAATATATAATACTCCACACGCAATCTCCGGCTTTTCGTTAAATTTATTTTGGTGTCGGAGAAATGGAAAATCCATCATGTACCTCATGCCAAAGCCCAAAGACACCCTTAATCACTTCAATAATTCTGTATACTATAAGCTCAAAACCTCTACTCACCATTAACTATCTATGTAACACATCATAACAATCTATATCGTCCCACGATAAAGTAGTTACAATTCCGTCGAAATTCTCATTAATCATGTAAAACTATAGTTTCACACCGTAGTGTCCCCATAAGTCATCTACCATAATTCAAACAATTCAAAGCAACATAAAAAAAAATTGTAAAATATTTTGCACATCATTGTTCATCCCCCAAATCTAAACCAAATCTTCATAAGAGTCGGTAATAAGCCCTAGGAAGTCTATGTCGAATCAATTCACTTCTCATAGTCATATTTGAACACAAAGGCAAATATTCATACAATCTTCATTTTCAAACCAAGGGTCTATATGAGAAGTCTTATTCCTTCACTTTTCTTAAATTCTTTTCATGATGTAAAATTCTAAATGTCTTGAATTATACAATACATCATACTATTTTTCCTTTCGCTGACTTGCTTATCATTCTTATCTTTTGACCAATAACCCATGATATTTATACCTTATTCTCTAGATCAAACATTACGTGAAATGCCCCTTAGATATAACAATTAAAAGTAACCAAATTTACTACTCAAATTATTTTTAAGTCCTTTCAAATGATTCATATTCAATGTGATCGATCATTTCTTACTTTACCAATCCATACATTGACTAAACACACTGCCACAAACCTAAACTAACCATGAAAAATTTGAGTTTTAAATCCAGCTATGTAACTCAATCGCTTTATCTATCAACATTAACTCATACCTTGAAGATTCTTATGAATTTACGTATCTTACCTTATCACTGATCGTCTCTCCATCGACCTTATCATATTTTTCGCAATTTTTTTTAGCCAGACTCATTATCAAACTCAAAATCACAAAGGAACTTATCATCTCACTCAAGTCAAAATGTCTGTCGACTTCTTTCTTAAACTTTATCAAAGAGTATCTAACAAATATGATGAACTCGTGACACTATTATCATAAGTAGAGAAAAATTGATGAAACGATGCGTCTCAAAACTCAATTTTTTTTACTATCTGAAGGTACATCTTTTGTCCTTGCACTCAAAGTATATCTCTGTTCTCAATCGCCTCTTTTAAAGACTATGCTACACTACACTAATCCTTTTCATGTATAAATCTAGCTCCTTTTAATATTTTTCAAGTGGTATCTCAACACCTCCTATAACTTTCTATGCAATCAAGTTACTCAACAAATAGTATCAAACCACGGCCTTAAATACTTACAAGTCGTCATTACAATACAAAATCCGTTTAAGCAATAATTCTTATTATATAATTGCATCTCAATCACAACTCATCACGAACTCTTATTACTATCATGTTCAGTTACCTCTTTTCATTACCACAAAGTCAATTATTTCATCAATATGACACCTTAAATCCTATTATACTAAAAAATAAATCAAAGGCCTAACCCAATCTCATATGCACTTTCTTACTAAAATCTTCAATTACCTTCACACAAGTATACTTTTTGAAACTTCCTTTAACCATAAGCTTTTTATTCCAATATAAATCCACTCTTTTAGAGCTTACAGTGAAATTACTAATCATTATTTAGAATTCTTGGAATACACTTTATAACCTAACCCATTAATACCACATCAAAGATCCACCACTAAAATACAACATACCCCTCCAGAAGATTGTGCTCAAATAGCCTACGCATTTCTAAGTATAAGATAACTACAATACACAATCAAATTTATTCAGTCACTCATCCAAAGCGATTCCTTCGAGATCATGTCGATAACAGGAGTTACACACTCTATAACTCTTACAAAGTAAGGATCGATATCATTATAGTAGTTGTATTATGATCCTATTTGATATACACTCAATATAAAGTTTTAGTAGAGGTTCTAACATCAATTGCCGCAACGTCATTTTCATTATTTGCTAAGCAACCCATATATGTTATCACAACTTCACTAATTGTAATTTTCAAAGTCACACTGTTAATTTTCTATGCATCCTTTTAATTATTTCACTTTCAATTATCGGAGTAATCAAGATATTGCTTATTCCACAGAAGTACTATTCCCTTTATTGGGGTAACTAACCAAAAAATAATAATAACCACGTTCATAAAATCCCCCAAACATTCGTTAAACATCATCATCAAATATCCTCAAAATGCATCATCGAGCCATCACCTTACTCAACCCCTTCAAATTACTAAACATTTCGAATTCGACTACACATCATTTTCATAAGTCTATCACGTTCACCTTAGTACTAGGGCTAACACCAAAGTCATATACACACTAACTGCTCACATGAGGAAATACACACGAGTCATCATTATAAGTGAGAGTGAATAGAGTGAAGTGATGTGAATCAAATCGGACCAAGGACGCGAGAGAGATTCAAAAAGTGAAGATGTTTATTAAAAGTCACTATAGTCTCTCGAAGATAAGTACAAATGTCTCTGTATCGATCCTCGAGACTTTACTTAGACTCAGCTTGTATACACGTGAAACCTATGAACCTGGGCTCTGATAGCATTTTGTCACGACCCAAAAATGGACGTGATGACACTTGTCTTATCCCACCAAGACAAGTCAGCCTAAAACTCAACCTTTATAATAAACTGCAGAAATTTCATAATCAACTCAAAGATACTCCCAAAATCTGATTGTCACGTGTACAAGCCTCTAAATTATTACAATTAACAAAAGAAAAATAAAATTCTCATCTGACATTGTTTCTAGAGTAGAACAAGATCATAAACAGGAGTAAGAAGGTCTGTTGAGATGACAAACAACTACCTTACCAATTTTCAAGAAGCCTCGAAAAAGAAGAGAATATATCACAAAGGTTCGGGCTAGTAACCTACAAAAATTTGTACCAACAAGGGGTGAGTACTAAACTGCACGACAGCTTAACAAATAAACATCTAAACACGAGTTAGGGAGATAGAATACGGATACTCCTCACACCCAACCGAATTTTCACAACTTCAACATGTATAAAATCAGTCCAACCTAACAGTTCACAGTTTACAAAGCACATAGCTCAACAACAAACTCTAACAATTTCATATCATTATCATCAACACTCTAACAGTTTTATATCCTCAACAACAACACTCTAACAATTGCATATCTTCAAGAATAGGCTCAATATTTATCAGTCATAAGTTCCACAGAAAGTCACTCGCAATATCAACAACACACAAGATCAAATTCACCAGTAATAAAAAAAATGTAATGCAATGTCAAAAGTGATGCATGTCTGACCTTATGATACACACTCGTTGTCTCTCAGTTCGGGATCCATGGGGAACATATTTGTCCATGTATTTATATCGTGCGTGAGATACGACCCTCGATATATAGTATAACCATCGCGGCGCGCGATACGTCCCTTGAAATATAGTATCCATTACGGCGCACGGTACATCTCTCGAAATGGTACATCATCTTATCATATAACACTTATCATCACTATGTCTCAAAACTAATGCAAATGACATGTTCACACAAATAATGAGAAGATAACCATTTTCATAATAAGGCACAATTCACAATAATGCAACCGTGATACAACATCAACAAATAATCAATGAGCGTTTAAATCATTCTCAAACATTACACACCAACAATTTATCACATTATCTTTTTAATACCCTTTTTCCATTATTAAAATTATTCAACATGAGCAAGTCAACCCATCACCAATTCTCATTACTCTCAAACACATATTACAAGGAAATACACAAATTCCATACACATAACAAGAGTTTAAATATCCATTTGTCTTAAATAATCGAGCAATCAATTCGAGACTTGAGTCTTCCTCTTTTGTTGGACTTCTAAATCAATATAATTTATTCAAATAAATAATCACATAAGATTTTAAAACTAACCACACCCATATTATTATAGGTTTAGCCTAGTCTCAAAACTCATCAAAATATATAACAAATTCCTAATCTTGATGTCAATTAATATGTCAACTCTCATATTTTTCAAAATTTACAAAGTCAAAAGTTAAGTCATTATTTTTCAAACATTACAACCTTATAATATAATACATCCTATATATAATTATATATCTCAATATATCTAACTTAAATTAAAATGTGATAATACACAAGAAAATCCCAAAATTCGAAATCGGATTGAAATCAGTGGTGCTAATTATGAGCAAAACAAATATGCATAACTTTCTTTCCTTAACTGGAATTAATTCACTATAACCATTATTGACTTATAAATTTCAAAATTAACAATTCATTCCTCTTGTTTTTTTCAAATAGTCCAAAGGTAATTCTTATCTAATTACTGTCATCATTATCTAATGATGACCGTCACAAGTTTGTCTTCTCAATTCATATTAATATAATTTAAATATTACTACTCTATATCCATGTGTATACACATTGTAAACTATTACTCATAATCTCTGACGAAGTCAGAAATATTAATGAGGGATTTAAAATCTGAGAAATAAACATACGAATTAATAGAAAGAATTCAACATCTATTATACATATCTAAAAAATAATTTTAATCATATATAAATAATAATATTTTTTCGCCAAGAAAATTCGGATCATTATACACTGCCACTAACTAGTTATGGCCACAAAGGTAAGTCTCTTTCCAGAAAGAACGTGAACTCCTTCGTTTCCCACGCCGCTTTGCTAAGGTAACCTTTTTCTTTCTTTTTTTTCTTTTTTAAGATAATTATATATTAAATGTGATAAACCCTTGTAATTTATTTTAATACGAGTTAAGTAGTAAATGTTATGCCATTGACTCATAAATCCTCAACTAAATAAATAGATTATTTATTATATACCTTTCAATTGAATAAGTAATTATCAAATAGTTCAAAATTTTCAAAGCAATTTCACTGACCGATCAAATTGACTCAGACAACTATCGACAGGAGTAAAAAAATATTTTTTATAATAATTTCCAAATTAATTTTTCAGGTCATTACAAATAACAACAGATAGTAGGAATTTCAGTTGTATCAAATATGAAGGGGGAAAAAAGGAACTAGAATGCAAAGAAAAAATTCCTTTGTTTCAAATTATGTGAATTTGGATATGATTTTTTTTTAATTTTAAATAAATTTATATTTTTAAAAATTATGTAAAAAATATTATAAATTAAAATAATTCGTAACTAAAAAATATGATAAAATAACTTATTTGCAGTTTGAAATCTGAAGCATGTCACATATTTAAAGAAGTATATGTCATGCTTATGCGAGCAATTAATATATAGAATTAGTATAGCTCATAGACGAACACGTTAATAAAGTCTTGATCAAATAGATGAAGATATATACATTAATTTTTTACTTTTTTAAAGTCTCCGATAAAAAAAATCGATTATTTTCCGCAGACCCAATTGTAATACAATTGGAGCTAAACTACACGACTTGAGAAGACGCTATCAGTTGACCTGGTCAACTGCCATGAAGACTCCATAGAACTTACTTCTCTTTTATTTGTCCATATTAATTTAACATGTTTTTGACGAATAATAAATAAATAATATAATTTTATTATATTATTTTTTAATATGAGAAATTTAATATTTTAATAAACACATTGAAAAATAATTATAATTCATGATATAATAAATTAAAAGTTAAGTAATTTGTTTTTTTTAATTTTGTAAACTAAAATAGAAGTCATTTTTACTTTTTCATATTTCACTTGATCGATCTCTTAAGAAATATTTTTAAAATGTAATTTATTATATAACCCCTATTAATTACTTCCTATGTTTAAATTTATTTGTATACTTTCCTTTTTATTCCATTTAAAAAGAATCCTTTTTACAACTCTTAATTTTCATTTTTATTTTTAATTTAAGACCACAAATCTAAAAAAAATAGTTTGCTCTGCTTCTGAATTATTATTTTTGCTGCTGTTTAAAAAATATTTATAGCTAAAAACTCAACTCTCTCTAAACTAAGTAAAAAAAGAATTTAAAATTTAAAATATTGTTAATTCTACAAATTATAAAATCACTTTATCTTAATATATTCTACATGTGCTTGCAGAAAAAGGCTAATTGAGTAATGACTCGTTCAACATATCAGTATGAGAAGATTTAAGAGTAGACCAACTAAGTATCATGAATCAAAAAAGGTTGCGGTGTAGCGGATAATTTTTTTTTTAAAAAAAATAATAATTTGATTTTCAATTATGAATATAAAAAATCTTTGATAACAAATATTTTTCTCAAATGAATCGACCTATACAATAAAAATTTAAATTAATTAAACTCTAATATAGATACTGAATCGCGAATGAAAAATAAAAATTAAAGTGTCATAAATGTTTACTCCAGGGAAGACTTCACACGTTTTCTAATATCCTAAAGGATTTTAGTCCACAAGTTTGAATTATTTATTTTTCTCTTGAGAAAAAAGCTTAAATAAGATTATTATTGATTAAACAAAAAAACACAACTTTCTTACTCCATAGCTTTTTGAAACCATGAATTACAAAGCATTCACTTTGATATTGTTTGTATTAATTTTTTGTCTATCATCAATAACGGCTTCTAGAAGAATATTATTAGGTTTTATTTCTTTGTTTTCTGATTGATATATAAAATATGAGAATTTTTAAAAATTGTTCATTATTTACTGAAAAACAATTTCATTTGTATTATATGGAGGAGAGTTTGATTGTTTCAATCAACATATTTGCATTAAAAAAAACTCTTTTAAAAAAATTATATATTTATCCCTTCACATTAATGTATTTTAATTTTCTTTCCCCTAAATTTTCAGTTGAAGGAAGTAAATAAATTCATTAGTACGATGGCATTTAATTTGGACTAATAAACAGTGTTTCGTTTCCATTTCCTTTATTGCTTTATTCTTTTTTTCTTATTCTATTTATAATAAAGGATTTTAGTTTTAATTTGAGGTATTGAATTTCAGTTTTTAATATGAAAAAATGCCTCTAGAAAACATTTTTTCCTTAATTAAGTCATGTACGACACACAAATTTTCCAGAAACACTTTTAAAATTATAGTCAAACATAAACTATTACTCTAAATCAACAAGTCTTTTGAATTAATTAGTCTAAAACAAGTTGTTATTTTCTACCCAAAAGTGCTTGTTCTTTATTTGAATTGAATTTAAATTCTATGTATTAATACGATCAAATTATTTATATTCGAAATAAATTGATTATTATGATAGCATAATATATATAAACTCTATTCTAATAACAGGTCCTAGAGGTAGTAAAATGCCAGCACAACCTCACCATCCTCCATCAGCTGGATCAGCAACTAGCCAATCACCGCCTGGTAAATTTTTGCTCGAATCCTTTTTTCAATTTACGTATCACAATTCAAATTTTTAAAATCAACTATTTTAATTTAATTTTTAAAACTTCGAACCCCCTAATGCGAACTACTATTATTATGTAAAAAATTTGCGATTTTTTTTTCCTTGGAGGGACAATCATTAAAGATCGGCACAAAATATAGGAAAAAATGCAAATGAATATTTTCTATTTACGTAATGAAATTTGATTAGACACAATTTAAAAAGAATTATTTTTAATGATTTCTCATACTTTGTGGTCGTGTACAAATCACATGATGAGATATTTATGAGTTATGATTATAAAGTCTTGTCATTAAACGTCTAAATGAGAAATTTATAATTTATTTTTAGAAATAAAAATGTATCATTTTATTTAATTTCGAAAAATAATAATCGATGTTTTTTTCTTTTTTGAATTAAAGTTGCAGGGCGTACAGGGAGTTTAACCTTTCGTGCATTACAAAAAGCACCGGTGTGCAACGAGAAGGTGTATGCCAATTGTTTGCGCCCCACTCGGCAAACCCTAAATCGAAATTATAATCTCAGTAAATCGTAGTTAGAATTTAAAATTTATGAATTATAAATGTATTGCTAAAATTTATAACTCGTTCAATTACTTATTAGATTTAAAATAAACCAGAGTTAACAAAGCTTTAAGATTATCTGTTTTTAAGATTATTTCGTGAAAGTTTATGTAATAATACTGAATGGTATATATTTATATCAAAGGCCATTTAAAATCTTCTTCCTCCATCCCTTTTTGCCATCTTTTTTTTCTCCACTACTTAAAGTTTCCAAAGTATGAGGAATAAAGAATGTAAATTTCCTAAATGTTTAAGTACTTTCATCGATTGTACCTTAAATTTTATTTAGATGATATCCTAATTACGATTTGTTTTAATTGAGTCAGTAGATTCTGAAGAGGCAAGAAAATACTTGATAAATATCGTGATCAGGGCATGCACATGCCATTCGAACATCTTTTTCTTTATTTTTGTTGTATACATTTGAACTTGTGACGATCCGTTAAGACTCTTAAGATGAACCAAAAGTTTTTTTTTTGGAATTTTACACCAATCACATATTGTTAAGAGGTTATTATATTTAATCCTTACTCCTTTTCAAATTACAAAAATCCTTTAAATTTGATAAAATTCGTATATACATCCCAAATAGTTCCAATACATTCCGTCTCAATTTCGAATACATCACTCAACATACCGATATATCACATCTCGATTTCGTATACATCACTCAACATCTCGATACATCGCGTAAAGTGATGTATCCGACCAATATACCGCGTAAAGTGATGAATCTGAAAATAGGAGATAGTAGAGATTTTCATAAGTTTTTCAAATGATAGAAATTTTTTAAGAATACGATAAAATAAGTTGTGTATTTAAGTTATACAAATAATTTAAATAGTTAAAATTTAAATAATGTCACAAAATAGACTATTTGTGCAAACCTCCCATCCTCACAAGTTTGAATGGGCTGGTCAGTCAAAAGAGCCCAATACCTTCTTACTATTGGGCCTAGACGGGACCCAATTACAAAATTTTCAACTATATAAATACTCCACACGCAATCTCCGCCTTCCCGTTAAATTTTTTCCGGTGCCGGAGAAATGGAAAACGGCGCTCAGCAAACTCCGGACACCTCAAAGCCACAGTCACCTCCGATACCTAAAGTCGGCGTAGCGGTGTTCCTTTTGAAAGGAAGTAAAGTTCTGTTGGGGAAACGCCTCTCCGCCGTCGGTCATAGCACCTTTGCACTTCCCGGCGGCCACCTGGAGTTCGGTGAGTACCTAAAAATATCTTCCCGTTGTTTATCGAAGCTTAAATTCACATATTAGTTATGATTTATGATATCATTTCTTTGCTAGATGATCTAAAATTTGTAGTGATTTTTTGCTAGATTATTAAATTGAAAATAAGAAAAACTGGAGTATTTAAAAACATACGAAATACAGTTTAATAATTAATTATTGTGATTTATAATGCTTTTGTATAAATTTTATGTAAAAAAATAAAAACTTTTTGAATTTCGAAATTTCGACTGTGCTACCTAAATTAGGACATAGAAAGTTATGACAAGCTGCGTTTAAATTTGTGGTTTTAACTTGACACGAAGTGTAAGATAGTAAAAGAAAACTTTGAATCATTTGGTCTTTAACTTAAAAATATGTAGAATATACCAAAACGTCATTTAAATATTTGGTGTTAAACATGCTAGGTAGAAAGTTAGAACGAATTGTTAGACAAACGTGTTGTTAGAAAAGAAAAAAAGACATTCTTTTTTAATGGACTGGAAAAAAAGTTAGACAAACAAATTGAAACGGAGAGAGTATTTGGTTCTGTTTAATTCAAGACATATTTGATAACACAATATGTATATATTCATATTTGAGTTCAGCAATATGATCAAATAAGTAAATATGTTCATAGCCTAGAAGCCTATGGTTCTCTTCTGAATAAGAGGTTGAGGCAATAGTTGCCCAGTGTTGTTCAAGGCGTGCTTAAAGTGTGTTTAAGCTCTGAAGCGAGGCTCAAAACATGTTGAACACGTTCATTTACATTGATCATGTATTGGTTATAGGGGAAAGTTTTGAAGAGTGCGCAACGAGGGAGGTGAAGGAGGAAACAGGATTGATAATTGATAAAACCGAGTTTCTAACAGTAACTAACAATGTCATCTCAGAGAAAGTGCACATCGTTTGCGTATTCATCAGAGCAGTCCCTGCTGATGTTAACCAGAAGCCTGAAACACTTGAACCAGATAAATGTGCTGGTTGGGATTGGTATGAATGGAACAATCTCCCTAAACCACTCTTTGGTCCTTTAGAAGATATGGTCCAAAGTGGCTTCAATCCTTTTCCAACTACTTGATAGTTAACTGTTTTGCTAAGTATTTAGGATTCAATGTTGCTAGGGTTGATCACGAGTTCGAGCTGTGGAATCAATCCTTGATGTTTGTGTTAGGGTAGTCTGTCTACATTACACCCTCTAATGGTACAGTCCTTCCACGGACCTTACATAATGGTGGAATGCTTTGAGCATCTGACTGCCCCAACACGGGTGTTTTGGTTTTGTAATGACAAGTGATTCTTGGATATGCTATGTTATTTGTAGTAATATAATTGATGTATTTAATATGAAATGTTGATAAATTCTGATGTTATGCATCTCTGCAACATCTTTTGGTGTGTGAATTTCTGATTACATGAGGTGTCTTGAGTCGATTGGAACTCCAAGATCGCGAGGTTCAAAGGCCTTGAAGGTTGCTTAGAAAAGTCGATCTAAAGCAGACAATACCTTGTTATTGGGCTTGAACAATGAAAAAGTGGTGTCAAAATAGGAGGAGAAGCTTAGAGGTCGTGTAAGGACGAATTCAGGATTCAACTAACGAGACACTTTTTGTGTAGTGAGACCTAATCTCTACAAAGACGCTAAGTCTCTAAAGGTCGTTTGGTGGGAACAAGTTATCGTGAGATAATTTATCCTATCGTGTATATGTGATAACTTGTCTTATCACTATGATATAAGTGGTGGAATAAGTCGTCTCAAATATGACAACCAAACAAGATATCAAAATTTAATCCCAGGATTATTTTTTTGTCTTGTGACTATTTATTCTTATCCCTCACACCAAATGACCCTTGTAAGGGAGATTCATTATGAAACTTCTATTAGATAAAAATTTGTATTGTATTAGGAGAACTTTGCAAAATATATCTCTTTCTGTTTTTACCTAATTTTCTGTTTGGGCTAAGTCCAATTATTTTCTAAAGGGCAACTTTCACATATAGGAAACATAAAGTTCATATTTGTATACTATAGCAAAGTTTGCATAATTGCGCTCCATAGCAAACTTATATATGTATAATTCGCTATACATATTGAAGCGAATTATACAAAACAAATTGTATAAAACGAGAAAGAAAGAAATTATATACAATTTGAATTGTATAAAGCGAGAAAGACAGAATTGAATTGTATAAAACGAGAAAGAGAGAAATTATATATAATTTGAATTTGTATAAAACGAGATAGAGAGAAAGACAAAAAAAGACTTGTGTATGGAATATACAATTGAATCAAATTGTATAAAACGAGAAAGAGAGAAATTATATACAATTTGAACTTGTATAAATCGAGAAAGACAAAAGAGACTTGGGCAGAGAAATATTTATATTGTATAATTATAAGTGTATAGGACGAAAATATATATATTTGCATTCGTTTATATAATTTTCTCTCGCTTTATACAATTATAAACACAATTTATACAATTTCATTGTATAAAGCGAGAGAGGCGAGCGACCGGAAGAGACGGACTGACAAACAGCTTGCTATGGAATACAACTAAATCAAAGGATAGCTACTATATTTATTTTATATTATTAGTTTGCTATTTTATACGATTATCCCTTTTCGGGTAACTTTTACATATAGCAAACATAAAATTCATATTCGTATGTTATAGCAAAGTTTACATAATTGCACTCCATAGCAAACATATAAATGTATAAATTAGCTATACATATACAATTAAAGCGAATTGTATAAAACGAAGTGTATAAAACGAGAAAGAGAAAGAGAAAGAGACTTGGGCAGAGAATTGTATAAAATAAAGTGTATAAAACGAGAAAGAGAAAGTGACTTGGACAGAGAATTGTATAAAACAAAGTGTATAAAATGAATTGTATAATTATAAGTGTATAGAGCAATTATATACAATTTGAATTTGTATAAAATGAGAAAGAGAGAAAGACAAAAGAGACTTGGAGGGAATATACAATTGAATTGAATTATATAAAACGAGAAAGAGAGAAACTATATACAATTTGAATTTGTATAAAACGAGAAAGAGAGAAAGACAAAAACTAACCAAAAATATATGTATTTATACAATTTCTCTCGCTTTATACAAACACAAACACATTTTATACATTTGTGTTTGTATAAGGATATATAATTATTTAAGAAAAATAGGATTTGGGGAGAGATTTTAGGAAAAATTGAAAGAAATTAGGAGAGTAAAGATAGCTAACAGATTTGTATAAAAATAGAGGGTGGGCGACAACCAATTAAAAATAATTGATTTGGGAAGAAATTTTAGGGATAACTGAAAGAAAATGAGAGAGAAAAGATAGGAAATGAATTTGGATAAAAATGAATCTTCCGCTTGATGAGTGAGTCCGAACTAAATGGCAAAATTTGTGCAAATTTACTACGGAATACAAATGTTTTAAACAGTAGCTATAGAATTAATTTTGATTTAAAAATTTACTATTATGTATAATTTTTCCATCATGTAATTTTTCCAATTAGGAACAATACTAGTTTGTAATCATCAAGGGGATAGTAGGTTAATAATATTTAAAAAGTAGTTATATCATAAACACGCCATCTTTCAAATATTAATTCTTAATTAATCCTTCATATAAAGCAATATTATGCTTACTCATCACCTAACTATTAATCAATTATAAGATGTTTTCAAGATTGTTAATTGGATTTTAAGCTCTTTGGTTTTAGGTTTTGATTTTGACATGTCTAGCTTATTCAACATAATATATACTTTTGTCCTTAATTAATCTCCTAGTTGTTGATTGTAGTTGAAAATTAGTTGGTCCGTGACATTTAGGTACCATAAATCATAATCACATCCCTCTCCCCATAATAATAGTTTTATTTTAAAAAAACACAATAATTTCTTTTTATATGTTTGAATTTCGATGGAGAAAATTATACGATACAAGAAGTGGAGGTAGAAGCCGATATATGGGTTCGGTTGAATTATATTTTTATGCCCAATCTGACAATTCATTATCAAACAATATCAACGATTTTATTGTTTAGCCACGTAAAACTGTTTATCGTTAATTATTATTCTTTTAGTCGTGAAAGTTCAAATCTCTGCTTCAGTTCAATCAATGTCTATATTAATAAAAGATAAAAAAACTTTAAATCGAATTTAAATACGCATAAGTTAGCCTAAACACCATCGTTATACATTAGAAAATATTAAAACTAATCACTTGTTTGATTTATTAGTGGTGTAACTAGAAATTCAACAAAGTTTTTGACCCTATATATATGTTTATTGACAGGCTACCTCACATGTGGTGCAAATTAAACAGTCGGTGGAGGAAAAATAATGAAGAATCTTATTGACTTTTAAACCATATGTTATATTTATTTATTATTTATAATTTTCAACAATAGGGGAGACTTTGTATTAACCATTATGAACTGTCTACCATAATCTCTAATTGATAAGCCATTTCCAAGATTTTATTGGCTCAATGTTAACAAGCATGATTACTTCAACACTTTTTGACATTGTTAGCTTCTTTTTGACAACATTGCTGACACTATTGTTTCACCTTATTAATGGCTAACTTGTTTTGTAATGTGGCAATTTCACACTCTATAATATACCTACCATATTAGTGATTTTTTTTTTTTCATATTCAGAGTTCATAGTATCGGTTAAATTTAAATCGCGCACTATAGAATTTATATATAATGACATTTTCAGTAGAATTTTTTTCATATCCAGAGCTTGAATCTAATATGTCTGATTAAGGATGATATAGTTTCTATATTAGTGCTCTTTTATGTCTTAATTTATGTAATATTGTTTGATTCGATATAAGAAAACACTTTTTTTTTTTAAAAAAATCTTTTGAAATTTATAATTTAAAATAAATCTTGAAATATTTGTATGACTACAAATCTTTTTGATAACAAGAAATTTTAAGTTAAATTCTATCTAATTATTAAAAAGTGATATTTTTTTAGAACAAACTAAAAGGTTAAATGTGCGAGATATTGGAATAGAACCTATTGTGGCTCATACATGTTGTTTTAGTCATATAACTATTTGTATTTGTATAAGAGACCACTATAATATAAAAATATAATAATACCAATAATATATTTAATGTAATCTTATAAATTAAAATCGATTAAATTTAAATTTTGAATTAACTTAAAATATTCTATTGTAAATTTAATAGTACTATATTGTGGCTCTTAGACCACGCCTACTGCTTCTGTATCTGCATATTAGTACACAGTACATGTACATAGAATTAAATTGAAATAATTTAATAATTCTGATAAAATTAAAGCAAAGAAAATTACACAACACAATGGTGGCTAAATGGTCCCTATATAAATTCATAGATTTATGTGCAAACATTATTTGAGTTTTCCTTTTCAATCTTTGAATTTTAATTACTGAATCTTGACTTGCAAAAGTCCCTAGTGGGTGTGTTTGGTGTTAACCTTTCACCTGTCCTTTAGCTATTTTCAATGTATATATCACTTAAAATTCGATATACTAAGCTTTTGTAATATTTTAATAGTAAACACAATTCATCTTATTGATAATTAGAAATTCTTATGAAATAAATGAATTTCTTTTAATCTACAACTTTAAAAATCCTTCTAATTAAAGAAAATATTTAATAGGCCCCTTTAGGACACCATTAAGTTTAAGAATTAGATTAACTAATGAAGTGTTCTGGTCAGCAAATTCCCTTGTGAGTTTACAAAGATAGGGTTGTTTAAAATCTAACAGAAATATATACAAACTAATTTAGATACAACTTATAATACCGTGTAATAAAATAAAAAAGATCACACCATCAAGATGTAGTGCAACATATAATACTCCTTCTTTTTTAATTAGAGATTTCGAACTAGAATTTTGAATATAATTTCTTTTTGATACAAAGAATTTCCATCGAATGAATTCTCCGCTATATGAATTTAGATTAGTCAAGCTTCAATATAAATCAAATGAAAATTAAAAAAAAATCTTAGACTTATTATACCCCTTAGATTTAATTTATTTATTATACTTTTCTTTTTTAGTAAAAAGAATATCTCCTTTCTGATAACTATTTAATTTTAATTTTCACATGACATGATTAAAAATACAAGACTAAAAAATTCTATACAATTACTCAACCTCTTAATCTGTTTTTTCAAGTCCTACTTTAAGTTAAAATAAAATAAACAAATTAAAACGACGAAAATAAATCATTTTCTCTCTTTAATCTTTATATTCCACCACTACTATCTATCTTTTCCCAATTTCACATTGTTGATACAGTTAGGTAGGGCTGCTCACCTTCTTTTGTCAGGATTCTCTCTGCTACTAAAATTCTTTCATTTCCCAAAGTCCAACAAAATTGATTAAAAAAATATATATTATTATTTTTACACTTTCAAACCCCATAAAAACCACAATATTAGACCCCCCAAAAAACACAAAAGAGTCAAAAACATCTTCTCATATTTTCCTAACTTCCTCAACTTCTTTTGTCATTTTAGTTTCACTTCAAAATGAGAACAATAATGGCTAAGAACCAACATGAGTCCTTCTCTTTTTCAAGAAGGTACTTCAATTTCAAGAAAAAAGTTGAAGATGAAGAGTATGATGATGAAGCTTACTTAAACAATTTCCACTCTTCCTCGCTAAGAGATAGCGAGGAAGAGTATTTTGGGATGCATTCGCTGTCAGGTACATCGAATGCATCCACAGTAAGCAAGAAACTGTCGCGTTCGACAGTTTCTAAGCTTCGTTCGGCTCTTACTTTTGGTAAGAGCCGAACACAAATAGGTCTTGGTACTAAAGTTGTTGGTACTTTATTTGGTTATAGAAGAGGACATGTTCATTTTGCATTTCAAGAAGATCCAAAGTTAGGCCCAGCATTCTTTGTAGAAATAGCCACTCCTACAAGTCATTTAGTTAGAGAAATGGCTTCAGGATTGGTTAGAATTGCATTAGAATCAGATAAGAGGACAGGGAAAAAAGGGGTAAAATTGCTAGAAGAGCCAAATTGGAGGACATATTGTAATGGTAGAAAATGTGGCTATGCAATGAAAAGAGAATGTGGGCCTGATGAATGGAAGATTTTGAACTCTATTGGGCCTGTTTCAATGGGTGCTGGAGTTTTACCAAGTGATGGTGATGGAATTGGGTTAGAAGGTGAATTAATGTATATGAGGGCTAAATTTGAAAGAGTTGTTGGATCAAAAGATTCTGAGGCCTTTTACATGATGAATCCTGATGGTCATGGTGGTCCTGAACTTAGCCTTTACTTGCTTAGGGTTTAAACCGTGGCGTCCTGGTCAACTTGTGCTGTCTCGACTATTTCACTGAGTACCTGTTATGTTCGGCTTGAATTATATATAATCATAAGTTTTTATGAAGACATAAGAAGTTACTTTTTTTATGATGTATTTTTGGTTTGTTTTAATGTACTATTAGGGTATGAGGGAAACAAATTAAAGATATGGAAGGGGGTGGGGGTGTGAACTATATATGTATAGATTATGTTTTTCTAGTTTTGTTGAAGTGAAAGATAATGAAGTAAACTTTGGTACTCTTTTTTTCTCTAAGTTTTATGAATCTTATTTTTATTTAGATTTTGTTGTGTGAGTTGTATTTTTATGTTCATTTTCATTTTGATCTAGTCTATTGTTTATATTATTATTTTATAAGATAAAGGTAGAGTTTGAACTTTTTTCTTTAAGATTACACCAATGAAGTAAATCTAGGAAAGAGATTAGTTTGGTGTGTTTTATCTAATTATGGCATCTAATTTGGTAGATGATGAATTTCCTCGTTGACTTATTTTTCTTTGGTTTGGTTGCTCGATTAGAAATATTTAAAATCATGAATTAATACACTTATATATTATATATAAGTTGATTATATTTTGAATGGATAATTATTTAAGTTAATTTCATCGGGATAGAATTATCACGATCAAAAGATATAATGTCAATTGAAAAAGGTAAAAATATGAGAGTAGCTCAAATAGAACACAAAAAATAGAGGCGGTATCAACACTAGTCAATTTGTGTTCTTTTGTCATATGTGTTTGAACTTTAGATATTATGTACGCATCTGAAACGAATAGGTTTGAAAATTTATATGTAGTACAAATATGACTTGAATGGTGATTTCGAAATTGAGTATTGTTTATGCAACTATTCCGCCAAAAGGAAAAAAAGATTTACAAAGAACATATACCTAAACGAGAGTGTTCTAGTGATTACCACAACAATCTCCTTTCACCATATCAAGACAATTAATTACACATCCAAATATAATTAACTACTAAAAACTTGTTTAGAAGGAATAAGAAAACTAGAAGACTCTAATTATAATTTAATAAGGAAAGTGATGGAGATAAAGTAATTAATTTCTTGCAAAAATGAGAACCATATATGATTACTCCATTTACATATGATAGTGCCATGGATTTTGATAAAAACAAATATAGCAACATGATTATATGAACCAAATAATTCACTTCCAATTATCTCCAACACGTGTGTTGATGTGTGCTTTTCTTGAATTAGAAGGATAATATTATTATTTTTTTATTTGATATTTGGAATCTATATTAAAAATTCAATTAAATTTAGATTGCACATTACATGACTTATTTGAGAATTACACTATCAAAAGTTTATCTTACCGACTTAAAAATGTTATATCTATTTATCTCACTTTTGTCTTCTTCTTCTTTTTTTGTTCTAATTTAAGTTTATAACTTTACAATTTATTGTCAAATATAAATATTTCAAACTTTGGTATAGGAAAAATTAAATGGACAACTAATCAATCGATTCTTATAGTAAATAGAATAAATAGACTATTTCCAAAAGACTTTTATATCATATTATGTCGATTGTTATAATCGTGTCAATCAAATTCTTATCATACATATTTAAAAATAATAAATTAACCAACATTCAAAGGTATGTAACTATTAGAAATACTCGAGATCTCGAGTTCTTAAATGAACAAATTTTTAATAGAAAATACTTTTTTCTTAAATAAATTTTACACAACATAAATTTAGATTAATGATAAAGCTACATACCACGATAGATATACAGAGAAACAACTTGAATAGTTGTTAATTTTTTTTCAAATCACTTATCTATTGAAAATAATTTTTCTATTCTATAAAGGATAAAAGTAACTTTAGTATATATTTTTTTTTTGTAAATGATTCTTTTAACTCCTTTTTGTTTTTCTTTCCTCTATTCATTGGCATACTACTTTATTTATTTTATAAAAAAAGATAATTATAGTTTGACTAATGAAATGACAAATTTATATCAAGTAAACATCATGTCAGTGTTATTTATACAATGGAAACATATATTTATGAGTGGGAAAAAGTAGATGAATACTCACAATCAATTGGTCTCCTTTATAGGGTTCAACTTAGGATATATCACTTGATCTTGTTTTACTCTCTTTCTCACTATGGAAAAATAACCAACTAATGTCCTATCAATGCAAAACCAAGCAACGATGAGATAAAATTGATTGACCCATTTCTCCGCTTAATCAGAAATTTCAAATTTTATAAAGGAAAAAAAATACTCATATGATATATCATTTTATTACTGTGTTACTCACATCAATTAAATATTTGTGGTTATCAAAGTTCAATGACTTTTTTTTTGCTTGATAAGAAAAAAAATATGTAAAAGATGACTTGTAGACGGGCAAAGACATTAAGTCGGGCCATATCATAACTTTTTTTCTTTAAATTTGTAAAATCGTGATTTTGATATTTATTATTAGATCAGGTTATTTAAAAATACGTTTTTCGTTCATTTGTTATGAATTTCTTTTCATAGTTAAGCAATAAGTACTTTGACTAATATTTTACGATATAATTTTTCATCATATCAATATGTAAAAAATTGTAATTTATCATATTTTTTTTGTATAATTTTTGAATATCTAGATTATTTGTTAAAATATCGAATTAATGTAATTTTATTTTATTTTCAAAAAGAGTAACATGATAATTTAAAGTGGACAGACGGAGTATATATATTGTATAATATAGTGTGATATATTGTCTGTTAATTTTAGGGAATTATCTATATATCTTTACTCTATAGATATGTGATTATTAGTAATAAGGGTAACCAACTGTCAAATTGTCAATAATTAATTAAAAACGAATCGAACCGTATCAAACTGATTATGACTTTATTCTATTAAATATTGTAAAAAAAATATCATGTAAAAATGTAACATTTCTACCAAACGCACGGGCCAGAAAATTTGTACCAAGGTACTGAATGGTCCGAAAATATAATATTTCTATTAAGTGCTAAATAATTAGAAAATTAAAAAAAGAACTTTAATATTTTTTGATTTTACAATAGATTGATTTTTTTTCATTCTTTAGACAAAAAATATTAAAATTAAGAGGATAAAAATATTTAAAAAGGTAAAATATTTTCAAATTTTGGCGATTTTTTTTCCCCAAATGATATTTATTGTTTCTTGTGCATGTCTTATTGTGACCTTGATTGATGGGAAGGTTTTCCATGTAATAATCACCCTTGAATTTCATAATCTCAATAATTAATGAGAAATTAGCTAGATGGAAACAAGATTAGACATAATGATAAGTACATAACAACAAATTGGAGAAAAAAATGAATTATTCTCTCCTTTTCAAATTATTTATCGCGATTTCTAAAAATAATAACCTATATATTTCATTTGGCTGCTAGAAAATCGATATACACATATAGTTTGAAAACACATACACACATATAGTTGATCACAACATCTGGTTTTTGCTACACACATATAGTTGATCACAACATCTGGTTTTTGCTTTCAAAACCGTTACATGCATATACAATTGGCTACATATATATACAAAAAATAAAATGATATAGTATATCTGTTAGTACTAAGATTATATGCGCGTGGATACAATATATTACGCTACGTTTTGCTAAAATAAGTAAAAATAGCGCTACTTATGAATTTTCCCCAAAATATTACTACTAGTTGAGCAAAAAAAAAAAAAAGGATAAAAAAAAGAAAAAAAGAAAAAAAGAAAAAAGAAAAAGAAATCTTTCAGAAAGGATAGAAGGCTTGTAAGGGTACTGGGCTTGCAGCCCATTAAGGCTGTAGCCCAACCACTTAGAAGGCCCAAGGCTACAACCAATGTAAAGAAGGGCCCAAATATTACAACTTATAATATTTTGAGAAAATTGTATATAATAACAAATTATTAATTCAAATTAAATGCTATAAATATATTTTGATTTAATTGTGCCCCATAGCAAACTGTTGTTATTCCACCTCTTTTATTGTGAATCTCCCTCGCAAGTCTCGTTCTCTCCCTCGCCTCTCTCGCTTTTTATACAAACGAAAATGTGTAAAATGTGTTTGTGTTTGTATAAAGCGAGAGAAAATTGTATATATGCATATATTTTCGTTCCCCTCTCTTAGATCTCGTTCGCTACTCTCCCAGATCTCGCTCACCACTCTCACAGATCTCACTCGCTCACTAGCCTCTCTCACTTTATACAAAAACGCAAATGTATAAAATGCGTTTGTATTTGTACAAAGCGAGAGCAAATTATTTATATACATATATATTTGTTCATGTCTCTCCCCTCTCCCAGATCTCGCTCTTCACTCTCCCAGACCTTGCTCGCTCACTTGTTTCTCTCACTTTATACAAACACAAATTTATACATTGCGTTTGTGTTTGTATAAAGCGAGAGAAAATTGTATATACAAATGCAAATGCATATATTTTCATCTTACACACTTATGATTATACAAATATGATCTTTCCCTGCCTAATTTTCTTTTGCCTTTCTCTCTTTTTCGTTTCATATAAACACAATTATACAATTGATATTTTACATATGAATACCAAAGCAGATTATACAACTGGTTTCTTTTGATATATATAGCGAAATTATATAACTGTTTTATTTTGTATATGTACAACGAAATATACATATTTATGTTTGCTATGGTAAACAATTATGCAAACTATGATTATATCAAACAAATATGATTTTTGTGTTTGATATATGTGAAAGTTGTTCTAATATTTTTGTATATATCTTTTGGATCTTTTGAATATATAAATTTAAATTTTAAAATCTAATTCAGTAATTAACAATAGGATGGTTCATGGTTATGGTTATAAAATCAAACTGAACCGCAATTCGAACCAAACCGATTAAAAAATCAATATTTGGTTAGAGTTAGTTTTAAAATTTGAAAAATCGATACTATTTGGTTTGATTTTACAAAACATTTACGGCAAAAATAACAAAATCAAAAAGAGAAGTTATACATAAAAAAATTATATTATATATAAATAAAATAAAAGTATTTTGATAAATTTTAATTAACTTAAGTCTTTAATTTTAATAATTTCTAAGCCAAACACTTAAATATTGGATATCTTAAAGTTCCCGCTAAAGAAGATTATACTTATTACTTTTGACTATGAAATATTGTTTTTTTTTAAAAGTAATTTCTCAATATTTTAAGGTGTAATTTTATTGAAAGTATATTGATGGATATTGAAATCTCTAGAATATTGAACCAACTTTATGTTATTGATAATATTAAGCTTTTTTAGCTTTTAAAACTTGCTACTTGAATGAATCACTTTGTTTCATATAATAGTTTTTATAAATTATTCATGTACTAGGTGCTTGTATTTATTGAAATGTATATGTCCTGAAAAACTTATTACTTTTGAACCAGAAAAAATAGAAAAGCAAAATCAAACCGTCGATTATTTTTTTTAAACTTGATTTGATTTGATTTTAGAAATTTAAAAACCAATTAAATTTCATAATCAAAGTAGTAATAATTTTTAAAAAGTGTGAAAAGGCGTAGATACTTTTAATGAAAGGTCAAAAAGTTTAAACAAGAGTAACCCTAATCGTCAAAAAGGTGTAGATAATTTTCTTGCAAGTGTTCGTCTCTCCTTGGTCTCAAATATGTAAAATTCTACTAGCGAGCATCATCAATCGAGCATAAAATAAATTCTAATGATGTATTTATTGTGTCATTTATATTTGGAAAACTTTTATGCATTTATAAAAATAGTTTGACAATAATATTATATATAGTTTATCTCTTTTTTATTATATAACAATAATATTTATTAATGATAGCTATAAAAGAAAAAAGTCGTAATTGTTCTTTACACGTCGGGCCCGTGCTATAAACCTTTTGTTTAACATAATAAGAAAAAAAATTATAAATTGTATAGAATAAAATATTATTTTCAAGTCTTTGTCATACCAAAAAATCTATTATCACTAAAATATGAAGCACTAAATAAGATTGTTTCTCCATTAAGCAGAGGTCTCAAGTTCAAGTGGATAGTGAAATCCTTAGTAGGAAGTATTTCACCCGAAAGGGCCTTACGCGACACGAATTTGAATTAGTTAGACTCCAATATGGATACCGGGCATCAATGAAAATCACTTTTTTTCCTACAATTTTACTGTATAGTGGCATAGTAATAAATTAAATTTTCTTTCCATATTAACACATTTTAATTTCAATATTTCAAATTACAACTAAATTTAGTTCTTCAACAATTTTCTTATAACCACTAGCAAAAAGTTATTATATGTATCGCGAAGTAATAATTAATATTTCGAAAAAACCATTTTTTCCTTATAGAGTCATGAACTTTGTCCAATATTTTAGAGGTTTGAATTAAACTATTTGAATCTTCAGATATATTAATAAGATTTTCAACAACAAAATCAATGTATGAAATTGTAACAAATGACTAGTATTTTATAAACTTGAAAAAACTTATTCTAAGTTATGTAGTAACAAATATGAGACACATTTTTTTGCAAGGTAATGTTATAAACTATAAGCACGTACTACTGACTAGTTATTTTTAATAATATACTAGATTAGCTATGACCCGTGATAGCATAGACATAATAATATAAATTACACCGTTCAACTACAAACAGTCAAGTGTCTTTGTACTGAACATAACACATTTAAACTCATATAATACTCCATATAAAAGTGTCATTCTTGAATTTTGCTCTTCAAAAAAGTGTGGAGCTTGTAGTGAAATCGATTGTCGCGATAGTTGTTTTTGGACAGCTCTGTCACCCCTTGAAAAGAAACAGATGTTCACTACCTTATCGCATCATTATAAAATGGTGCTTCTAAAACATGAATTTGATAAAATGGGTGTTGAGGTAAGAAAACACTATTTTAACGTGTTATATGAAGATGCTTTTTTAATGCAGAGTTATTTGGTAAGAGGAGGGCATCACAATAAAGTTTCAGAAAATGGAGCGTATAATTCTGTAACAACACAAAGAAATGGGTAATCTTTAAAAAAAAATTCCATTGTTTTATTTGTGTGATAAAATTGTTTATCTTTTAACACTCTAGGTAAACTTTGGCTTCAAACTCTATCAAGAATTTGTTTTTGTGACAAAGTTCTTAACTTCCAAAATTTTGTGTACTTTAAAAGTTTGTCTGTCCTTTTTTGGTTGCTGTCCAACATTGAGCTAATTATTCAAAGATTATTGAAGTATTTGTTCAGTATTGTCTGTTAAATTTAGCATGCATCTTATAAAGTTTGCTTGTATGTCATTTTCGTCTTAATCTTGAAGCATGCCGAAGATGAGTCTAATGTTGGTATCTAAGTTACTTTCGTCCCCACCCCCCTCTTCCTCCTCCTCCTTGTTCTTCGAGGTTTGATATTACATTGTTTAGTATGACCTTTTTCTCAAATCTCTGCTATTTTTCTGCCTAGTAATTTCATTAGTTTTCTGCTAACTTGTAGCTATTGGTTGTCTATACAATCTCTCTTTATGATGGAGTGACTTTTGAATGTATCATTGGAGTGATTTTGTGTTATTAAGCTACTAGATGCATGAGTCTGCTAAAATTTGAGTCTCTAAAAATGAAGTTCTCTTTAGTTTCTTGGTGAATCTGTATGTCAGTGTTCCCTTTAGCTTTTGAAGTTCCCTTTGTGCTTAGTACCACGGGTAGTAGTATGAGGGTTGACGTATGGTGTTGTGCTTTTGGTATGCCACATTGCTTTAGGTTGTTGCTTCTTCACCGCCTTGTCCTTTTACATTATTTGGTTTCTGAGTTTAATACTGAGTTTTGCAGGTAGCTGAACAACCTGCTCCTGTTCATACATATAGATCCCACAACCAACGGAGAATTCAAAATTCATCGGCATTTCTCTAATATAGAGAAAGTGGAAAGAAGTATAGAAAAGGGAAAACGAATGCGGATCAATTTCAAGGAACTTCCCATATCAGACCCTCGGCTTATCAAGGCTAATCATAGGCTAAATGTTTTGCGTAAGAAGCAAAATACCATGTGATGCAAATGAAAATGAGTTACCATCGCAATGGAAGTCATGGAATAGGGACGATGAACCTGAACATCAAAGATAAATGAAAGAAGATACAAGTTTAACAGTTGGTTCGATTTGACTGATCATGATAGCGGTACAATTTAGATAAATTTTTAGATGAGTTTATTGACGAAACTCAAATTTAATTTTGCTTTCAAAATCTGCAATTGTAAAGAGGAATCTGAAATAACCCAGTCCTAAACATATGCTCTGAGTTATCTTTCTACAACTTACATTGCTTCTTAATCAAGTGTAATGTTCATTTTGTTTCATTCAATTCTCAAATACACACACCATACAAATATAAGCACTATAAGCCAAAAGTTATGTATAATTTATTTATATCTATATATTCAAATAGATTTATACGTATCTAGAATACAAATTTCGATCATCTCCCTACCATTTTGTTTCCCGCTCACATATGACTTCCTCAAAATTGCAAGTAATTTTCAAACAATTTTTTTTTTCCAAAGAAAATTAAATTGCATGTTTATCTTATTTCAGGTTGAAGTGAGCACATAATTTATGGACAAATTCCTAGATTTAAGGTTGACATTTCTCTTTAAATATTTGCCGACACTCGTGATTCAATAATTTTATTTATATTCTTAACAAGACATTAAAAATAAAATATCATAAACCATATTTCAAGCAAATATCTGTAAATTCTAAGGAATATTTGACCAATTATGTGGAAAACATGAAAAAACCAAATCCTGCAAAAGCATGTGGTAGGTTTTCACATTTGGAGGATTAATTAAAAAATTCATAAACTATATTTCAAGCAAATATTTGTATTTTGGTTTCTCATGTATTATATGTTGTTATGATGATCCTATTGCGATATGGATAAGGAGCTAATGAACTCTGGTTTGTATTGTATTACGCTCATTCATTTCAAATTGTTAGCTTTTGGGGTGTGGTCATTTATGTTTGTTATGTCGAGGACAAAAGATGCAAAACGTGGATGGTGGGATTCATATTTTTCCGTCAAACTTTAGATATGTATAAGTATACATTTAAACAATCATACAGTTGAATAATAAATAGACAGATATATCCTACGACGCGTGCATGCGTCTAAATTCATGGTACGACGACATTCATGTATTGAGTGACCTTGAGAAAGTTAGGACTAAACTAAGTAAGCTAATTAATCTTACTTAATATTGATATTCCATATTATTTTAGTAACATGGTATATATGTACCTTTTCTTTTCCCATTTTTTGAACCACTTATTATTTGGGAATAAGTCTTTTCTACTTTCCAATAGTTTGGTGTTATTAATTCTTTTAATTTTCTTTATGAGAAACATAGCACTATGTAATTGTGGGCAATTTGTTATTAATAGGATAATATTGTTAATGTAATTTGTCATAATTCGAACTATAAGTTTTAATTATTTTTATCCTCTTGGCAATAATGTTCACCAATTATTGGACCTTTAGTAAATCTAACTAACAATGTTAGTTTTATAGAATATTTGATTAAGATATTGATATTTATAAACTTCTCAGAAATATATTTAAAGCATCATTTGAACATATTCCCAAACATAAGGGATCGATAATTTTATCATTTTTCACATATGGCACTACTAAAAAAATTATTATAATATGTCTAGTCGTTATTTCCGTATATATTTTGATTAATCAGTGAGTAAAGAAAAATAATATTAGTTTCAAGCGAAGAAATTAGGAGGCTTCCGAATATTTCAATGACAAATTATTTTCCACCATCCAGTGAACTGATTCGATGTGAAAATCATATTTTATAATACAATTTTCTCATTAATTTATGGTGGAAAATCCGTTATTTCTAGTAGTGTATCATTCTTGTGGGCTGCCACACACAAAATGTAGAGTTTGACCAGCAGCATAGTTAGCAAGGTCAAATAATGCACTTGAAATTGCATTTGACTTCTTTACAATTTCACATACTATGACAAATTGACAATGTGATAATTAATAATGCAATGAGTCAGGTTTAATTTCGAGAATTTTGAAAATATTTGAATCTGATTAAATTTTAATTGTCAAACAGATATTTGAAGATAAATTTAAAAAGTTAGAAAAAATAATGTTTGTGTGAATTACACATTAAGCTTTTGATGTTAATTTGAGAATAATTAATAATCTACGAGAAAAAAAGAGGAAAACGACAAATCAATCAAAGATCTTCCTCTCTTAAAAAGGCGAACGAATCATTTTTCCGATTTTTCAATCATTTTGTTTTAAGACGCTAGCGTCTTTAAACTTGGACAACAAAATTAAAAGTTCCCACTATACATAAAAATAGTTCTAAAAAAGTTAGAAATTTGGAAAGTAGAAAAATCTTGCAAGTAAAGAAGAGAACCAAAAAATTGATTTTTTAGTAGTCAGAGTCAATGCCTAAATTGCCTTTATCTCAAGCCAAGCATGACCACAAAATAAGGCAGTTTTTATGATTTCTTATTAAAAAATTACTTATTTTATTTAATGTAATTTGACATAAATTTTAAGAAAAAAAAAGCGTTTGAAACGTGACAAATCAGATTATATATCATATAAATTGAGATGAAAGGAATAGGTTTTTTGGTTGCTTTTTTTCATGTCTCTTTCATCAAAAAGAAAAATGATGAACCATATTATATAGGACCTTTTACACTCAACAATGACATGAAAAAGTCAACACGCACACAATACTCTAAATCAAGAAGATTAAATGAACCTCTCATAATTGACGAGATGAATTCAGAATTTGAAGTATAATATGGATTTTTACGCGGTAGCCATCTTAAGTTTATATGTACTAATAACTGAGTTCGCAATCAGATATACATATATTGTAATTTTTTAATAAATATATAAAATTCAAGCAAAAGTTATTAAATTCACCTGAACCACTACGTAGATCCATCTTCATTTGCCTATTGGGAAAGATGGCTCAATCAAAGGGCTAGCTATGATTGAACATAATCAAACCCCACAACCAAATACAAAAGAAAAAAGAACTTCCACACCATGCTCCATGAATCATCATTCTTTATAGTAACATATTAATATATATATCAATAAATCAATATTTATATACATTTCAAACCAAAAAAATCACAAACCAAACAACCTATACTAATGTAAACAAAAAAAAAACTATCTTTTGCAAAACCCTTTTTGATGATCAATATATGAAAATCAAAAAAAAAAAAGTATACCATAACCAATATATAAATTTCTTTCAATTTTGAGGTGTAGAGTCTTCAATAGCATTATGTCTCTTTGATGGAGCAGAAGGAGGAATTGGAATCCCTTTTGGTAACATAGTAAATAATAAATTATCAACTTTGTATGCATTTTCCTTTTTGTATACCTTCATATGTTGTGATGAAAATATTCTTGAATTTTCTTGATTTTCCTCTACCATCATAATTCTCCCAAATCTTGATGCTTCAACAATATGACCATAATTAAAAAGTAGAGAAATAACAAGTATCAAACAAGTTAATTTGATTGATAAATAAAGGGTTTTTGAAGAAGAAAAAGAGAAAGCCATTGATGAAAGGATTATATTTTCTTGAATTTTCTAAAGGGATTCTTGAAATTGATTTTATAATTTTTAGTATATGTTAGTAGGTTTATTTATATATGCATGGGGAAATGAGATAGTTTGACAAATGGGGATATTGGAAAATGTTGAGAAAGAGGGAGTAGGGGTGGGGTGGGGTGGGGTATTAAGTGATATACACGGCAATTGACTAAAATTAAATTATTTTTTAAATAAATGTCAACTGATAAATTTAAAAAAATAAAAGAAATTTGAAAGTGCCGGCAGAAAAAAGTTTCTTTCTTTTATGTTTTTAATAATATGAGACAATAATTATTTACATTCGATATTTATATTAATAATAAATGCATGACGTATATATGTTTTGGTATAAACTTTATTTATCGCTTAATCGTAGTTAACTAATATATATTGTCAGATCTAAATGCTTTAGGTATTGATTACGGATTTGGCTAGCCTAGAGTATCGATTAATGGTCATAGTGTATCGATTCTGAATTCATTAACTTGAGATTACGTTGTAGGAATCAATAAATTTTAAATTTTGAATTTATTAATCGTGGTAAACTGATATGAATTGATGTAAACATCAAGTGAGTGTAGGTAGATTAGTTATATCTCTTGTTTGAATATTGTTTTTTTCACTTATTTTTCAAGTCAATGAAAGGGATTTTCTCATGAGTTTCCCTTACGTTAGAAATTTGTCTGTGTGTGGTTTGGTTTGAAAAAATAGAGGAATTTAGAATTTGCAAGCATTAATTAGTAGTTATAATTAATATATATATGATGCCACATGGTGTACTTAGAATTTGTCAAATATTAGAAAATTTCACTTTGAATTCTTGTCCAATAAGTAAAAAGAAAAAAAAAAGTTTTGAACTAACATGGAGTATACTATGTTTAATTGTGTTAGGTGAAATTGATGGTGAAATACATACATAGGGGTCTGCAAAAATTTAATATTACAATTTGGATATTAGTTTGTTAACAAAAATTTCAAGTCAGTAACAGGAAAAAAAAAATTAGATTAATTAAACGAGTAATATGGTGGGATGATCGGTATCATTCAATTTTAATCATACTCTCATATTCGAGTTTCTGAAAATGGAGAAACCTTTGTTGGTAGCATCTTTCCCAGGATCTTGCAATACGCGTATACGGATTTAATCGAGCTTCAATACAGATCATATCAAACATCAAATAGAAAATCAAAATAACAACATTTTAGTCGAACCCTAATACTTTCAGACACTAAACAAGAAAAAAAATAACAGCCTCACCTTAGACGTGCAATACTTGCTTCATAGTCTGATTAATTTAAATTTTCGTCGAAAAATCTCAACTTATGCGCGAGGTAAAGAGCTTTCTTTTAAAAGTAACTCATATATCGAGGTCAAACATGAAATCTCTCGTTAAAAATGAAAAGTACGTCAACCTAAAATATATGCTTGTTGTTATCAACACTTTATTGTTAATACCTAATGTGATCAATAATTAATGGCCTAATCAAGATAATTGATTGTTTCATTATACACATCACCAATAATTTTTCTACTTAAAGCTAATATCGCAATTGGTGTATCTTTTGCGTGGGAAACTACCCTAAGAAAACTAATTAGTGTTCCATTAATCTTTAATTACTTTTTCAAACATTACGTCAATGATTGACATTTGTATTTACAACATAATCTTAGTATTATTCACTAATATTTTTTAATTACTAAGATATATTCAACTATCTCAATTCAGTTGATGCAATACGATATCGAAAAATAAAAATAGGCCAAAGTCTTCAATAGAGTATCAATACAAAACTTTATGATAACAAAATATTTTAATAAATTAATCAAAACGGTCTTTATTATGTAAAAAATATTGTAATCTCTATAGAAAAAAAAAACTTTTATTTAGTAGAAAAGTTGAAATTTGGAAAGGAAAAAAATAATTTAAAATGTGCCACGTCATGAATTTGACAAGTAGGTTTGTGGGCCCATGATAGGTGTTAAGAAGTGAAAAGTCAACGATTTTGTATAAAATCTGGACCGTTAATTAAGAGTTGAACGGAATTAGACTTGACATTGGATAATGATGCTTAATAAAATAGTAAACTTTGGACTATAATAAAAACCTATTTTTGGTCTTTATTGATTATGATTTATGAGAAAATTTCATATCAAATAGTACTTGACGATGTGGTTGTATGATCAAGATTCTTATTCACGTTTAATTAGAGATTTTGAGTTCAATTTTTGATAAAAAGAAAATGAAGATATAATTTTCACCAAAAAAATTAACATTGTTACATATGATCAGAAATTCTTATAACAATCATTCTTTCTATAATAAAATTTCATTATAAAGGATAAGTTCTTTTTGGAATTGATTTTTATGTTATGCTATATAATATGTTTTTTATAACAATATTTTAGTGTGACAGTCAAAAGATAATTAGACAAATGACGATGTTATAAAGAGATTGAATCGAATATATAAAAAATTATTTAGTCTTATTTAGTGACCTAAACAGGATTAATTTAAAATTTGTGAAGTCGGATATCAAATGGTTAAATTCGAAAGAAAAAAATATATTCATAATTGAATGAAGATAATGCTTGGAAATTCAATTTAAAAGCTTAATTATTTCTCTTGGTCATACAAAAGTTCATTAAGATCTACCAACCCAAGAATCTTTTTTTTAAAAAAAAAAAAAAAAACTTGGTCAATTATTTCATCCATACATGATGAAATAAATGCGTGTATATTATGTATACTTTAACTCTTTTTTTCTTCATTTTATACTTACTATTACGTTTTAATATCCTCATATGTTAATTTAGTTTTTAAAAAATCGATGAAATGATATCAAGTCATAAAGTTATTTATCTTAAGGTGCCTCGACCTCTGATTATCAGCTAGCTAATAGAATTGAGTATCAGTTTCAATGTTTATTTTTTATAAATATCTTACATGTTTAATAACTCAGCTTATTTTAACTCGTCTAAATTTAGTCTGACATCATTATTCATGACTAATAGGAGAGGAAAATCCATTAACATGGACTATAGACTTGGACTTTAGAAAACAAAAAAAGAAGGTAAATTTGAAAAGGATTAATTAGAAGAATTCAAAGAGGTTGATGGTGGTCCCTTAAGACCAACCATATCTTTGCTTCCTAATTTTGGACAATTGTTCAATATAATGATCATAAGTCAATTACTTAATTAACTACTCCACTAAATATTTTTTTAATTAATTACGAATACAAATGAGTTGGACTTCTAAACTACTACTTAATTAACACCTTTGCTTTGTTTGTCAAAGTTTCCATTAAAAAATATTATTAGACAAAAATTAAGGCTACTTAGTCAATTTATGTGTATCACATTGGATATTATTCTCCTTGACTTAACATACCATGCACATCAATTCTAGTCAATTATGCGTGTCACGTAGAATATATATATATATATATATATATATATATATATATATTATTTTTGACGAAAGATGATCTATGTGGCTCTGCGATTGATTTCAAATTTATTTAACTGACCTTGTAACCTTCGATCTAGGTAGCTCCATCACTAATTTTAACCCTGAAAATATATAGACTGCAAAGTAGATTAGAAGGCGTTAAAAATAAAGAAATTGTTTGGAATTATATTATCGACTTTTACCTAGTCTCAATATAAATGCAATTAAAAAAATTGGTCATAGGAATTCTACCCCCAAACCAAAATTTGAATGTATCAACGGAGCAATTCAATGGTAATCATAAATATAATATCAGTCAAACCATAGTATATATTTACTGGTCAATTCAAATTAGATAGCCTCAAAAATATCTTAACTAGTCATACTAGGAAATACGTCCTTAATTTGTAGCTAAATTTGATATTTTTTCGAATTTTTTATTAAAAGATTTCTTCTTTCACAAAAGTTTAAAATCACTTGTTATATTATGTCGCAAATCGAGAGTATATCTAAATTTAATCAATCTGTTTGATGAATATTTTTAAAACTGTTAATAATATTTAAAAATGAAATTAATAATTTACGTTAAGTTTTAAAGTATTTTCAAATACTTCTATTCAAATGTTGGAGCTTCGTTTCATCCGTTTTAGTTTTAGATTATTTCATTTTGCATGAAACTATATCTTACACAATAAAACACACATATTAAGCATTAAATGTTTGGTCCAATTTGTTCAAGTTTGAATTAGTTAAATCACCTATTTATTTCATTAGCTCAGCTCAT
The DNA here is from genome assembly GCA_022817965.1 of Solanum lycopersicoides. Taxonomy (NCBI): domain Eukaryota; kingdom Viridiplantae; phylum Streptophyta; class Magnoliopsida; order Solanales; family Solanaceae; genus Solanum; species Solanum lycopersicoides. The sequence continues at coordinate 5,984,072 of CM040622.1, read as the reverse complement.
TTTGATTCACTTAATTATTATTATTTTTATAATATAAAAAAGGGTTTATATGCATGCCCAGAATTAATGACATAATAAAAAAAAATATCCACACATTTTTAAAAATTCTGATTTGTTTTATATGTTAATCATAGTGTAATAAAAGAAAAATAAATATTATTGATACTCAAACAAATTATTATAAGAAAACAAATAGAGAATTAAACTGTTGAATCATGACCAAGTTTTAAATTCAATTTAACTCAAATATTTTTTGAGCAGATGAATGACCCCACCTATTTATTAAATCAATCAATTTCCATATTATCAAATTCAGCTCATAACTTTGTTAATTTAACATCCTTACTTAAAATATACACATTTCTAGCCGTATATCATTATTTAAAACTTAATATAAAGTTTAATGAAGAAAGAAAAAAAAAAATTATACTTGCAATCTAAAACAAAGCATAGATATTAAGGCCTAATGACTACATGTCATCTGATTATAGATAAACTATACAATTTAAAATTAAATTATTTCTAGAAATAAGAATATATGATATAGTAGTATAATTTTTATAAAACAAACTAATAAAAAGGAAAGTAGACACATAAATTAAATTAAGGAGAGTAATAATCATCACGAATCGTCATTAAATAGATAATCAAATTGTTTAGGTTCAAAAGTCTAATACATTAATTTAATATAAAAAGAATAATAATCCTCTATAATAAGCAAACATATACTATTTAATTACTCATCATAGCTATAGTTTGCTATAATTATCACTCGCGACTAACATTATACATTAATTACATGGGCTGACTTTGAATTTGTATAATTAGTCATGTTTGTATATATATAATTTGTCAGGCTATACAAATAAATATGTATAATATATAATTTTTTAGCCTATATATACATATACAATTCACCTCTCTCCCACTCTCAGCCCTCTCTCACTCGCCTCTCTCCTCCCTCTCTCAATCTCGCTCGCCTCTCTCTTCTCTCTCCCAATCTCGCTTGCCATTTACACAAATGTATATGTATAATATACAGTTATATACAATTATATACATATACAATTCACCTCTTTCCCCCTTTCTGCCCTCTCTCGCTCGCCTCTCTCCTCTCTCCTCTCTCTTCCAGTCTCGCTCGCCTCTCTCCTCCCTCTCCCAATCTCTCTTGCCATATATACAATTACATATGTATAATATGCCATTATCTAACCAATATACATATACAATTCACCTTTCTCCCACTCTTTTCCCCCTCTCTCTCGCCTCCCTCCTTTCTCTCCCAGTCTCGCTCGTCTCCTCCATATAACATATAGTTACAAATTGTAATTATCAAACTATAGTTATGGAGAGTAATTAATTATTTTTAAGTGACTATATGTGAAAGTTTCCCAATCAAAAATATCAAATTCAAACTATAAAAATTTAAATTTTAAAAAAAAATTAATAAAAGTAGTATGTTTCTTCAATGAAACTTATATAATACAGATTCAAATCAATCGAAATTCGAAATAAATACAACCAAACACTAAACAAACTAGAACAAGATAAGCCTGGATATAAAACAGTGTGGTAGCTAATAAGCTGACACATCTTTAAATTCATCTAATCTTGAAAAAAGTGTACATTATATACATATATATAGTCCTTTCACTTTCATCATCATCATTTAGTTAGGACCACAACTCAAAAAATAATTGTACCATATATACATCATGCATTATATTATATAGTTTTTGTGTGTGCAGACTGTTGAAAATCTACATAATATAAACAAGAATGATTTGTATTTGCTAAACATCACAAAATGTACTGCCAAATTTAACTTATACAGCATCTTCTAGCTACTACTAGTATTTAACGTTCGAAAATTTATTAACCTGATTAACTCAGATTCATATCGTGTAGCTAGATAAAACTGATGCTGTTTATAAGTTGAAGTAGTGAGTTTTGAATTTCGAATGTGAAAAATGAGTTTAAAATGAGTCGATGTTCTTGGAAACAATTGAAAATATCGATAAGAATGAAGATCGATAGTTCAAACTTCTTTTCGTTGGTCATAAGTTTTTTCTAAATCGACTGGGGTGTTATAAATCAGGAAGAACGTTATAAAAGGACTTAACTTTAGCTTCCGATTTTAACACAACGATAAACACAATTTTATCTTTCAAAAATTAGAAATTTTTAAAAAGAATTTGTTATCAAACTTCAAACACTATTTAGAAAATAAATAAAAATATTATTGATCGTTTCGATAGGGTGGGTAAGGAAAAAAAATGCCAAAAACTGAATTTAATTTTTTTGACTTATTCATTTATGGGGCAGAAAAGTGTACATAATTTTCTTTTTGGAGCTTTATGATATTGGTATGCTTGGTAATTAAAAAACTATATAGTTCCTAAAGCAAGAAAAATGAACAGTTACTAGTTACCTTGGTTTGTTATGTTTTAATTACCGTACTAACAAAAACTATTTTTCAAAATCTCGATATATAATTTAAGACGAAGAGTATATGAATTCAGAGACGAATAAGAAGCAATTGGAAATATATAATTTTTCACATCTTTTATTATATAATTTTTCATATCTTTTACTATAATATTAGTTGAATTCATTTCTAACTACAATATAATAATAGAGGTGTAAGGGGCCACACCTTGAGAGCAAAACCATATAACATATCATTATAACAACCTCATTACATAACATGAATTTTTAAATTTTTGTGTATCATTAATAATCGAATCAATTCAAAATGAAAATCGAGAACAACCAAATTGATAAATGTATATTGTATATAATTTTATGTGGTTTCAATAATTTAACAATCGATTAAATAGTTTTGATTTGGTTTTGACCAATGACAAACCTGTAAACATCCTTGACCACTGACATATAATTTGAGACGGAGGGAATATACCTCTATTGTTCTTCACTTATTGAAAAATCTATCACAATTCAATGAAATTTCTTCCAAGTCCAACAAGGGTAAAATATGTACATTCATTCATTCATATGTCAAATACAACCAAAATGTGTAGTACTACATTTCAAGTAAAACAACAAAATATCAAGAAAAAGATAACTCACTATTGGCAAATTCTTTTCATTTCAACAATAGTAGAACAACCATGAATATTTCAACTACAAAACATCTCCAAATCCAACAATCATTCAAATATCCCATTGAAGATTGAAAATCCACAAAACTTGAGTTCATCTCAACATCAATAACAAACTTGAGTTCTTGTTCACATTGTTTTACCCCAAACGGAACATCGATTGTTGACACCAAACCAGAAGAAGAGTAACATAAATTATGATTCCCCCATGCCCCAAATCTCCTTCCCATTTTCTTATAAAACCATTGAGAGAATTGAAGTTCACCTGTTAGATTGTTATCATATAGGTAAACAGCACTTACATTAGGTAAATCTTCAAGATTCTTTGGGATTTTACCATTGAGTTTATTGTCATTAAGTCCCAAAAATCTCAACTTTTTTAACTCTACTATAGACTTAGGTATCTCACCTGTCAAATTCATGTTTGACAAATCCAAAGTTGTTAACTTTATCATGTTATACCAATCAAGAACATCCAAGAATCCACCCATTGGGTTGTTTGACAAGACTAACTCCTCCAAACATGTCATTTCTTGAATTGACTTAGGTAATCCACTTGATAACTTGTTGTTACTAAGGTCCAAAAGTGTTAAATTCTTCAATTGTGAAATCTCTTGTGGGATTTTGCCTTGTAAGTTGTTGTAACTCAAATCAAGTTTCAAAAGTGAGATCAAACCTCCAAATAATGGCTTAGGCAAGACACCAGAGAGTTTGTTTCTGCTTAAATCACATATCAAAAGTTGATTGAACCTTCCAAAAGTGTCCGGGATTTCGCCGTTGAGTTTGTTTCCAGCAAGAACTAGTCTTTTCAAGTTCACTAAATCTCCAAGATTTTGTGGCATTTCACCAGAGAGTCCATTTTCTAGTAGTACTAAAGATTGGAGCTTTATGAGTCTACCAAATGTACTTGGGATTTGGCCAATGAGACCGGGATTTGATCGAAACTCGAGCGACTCCAAACTACTAGCAAGAAACTCCCACCTCTCTGTTGGGATTGAAGTTGGGTGATGACGAGGCGACACGAAACAATTGAAAAATGAGAGAGATCTAAGGTGCTTTAATGTGAATAGATTGGAGCTGAATTCCACATTTGGTGCACAACTTAGAGAATTATCATGTATAGGTCCAATGTTTAAGTCAGTAACATACCAAAAACCATCAAACAGGTCACAAGATACACCCTGAACAGAGGAAATAGAAACAAAAAAATCAGAAATGAGTAAAATGCATCAACCATATCACTCTCCGTTTCAATTTGTTAGTCTTACTTCCGGTTTTAGTTTGTTCCAAAAAGAATGCATCTTTCGTACTTTGTACATAACAAGTCTAAAACCACAAGATTAAAGAAAACTATGGTACATTCTTTAACTACGTGTTGTCAGTTAAAACCAGACAAACAAATTGAAACGAACTGGATATATTTCGTATAAGCTCTGTCCTGTCCTGTATTATCATTGTGTTTTAAAACATATTCTGTCTCTGTTGGTCTGTCAAAACTGCTAAACAAAACAAGCCAAGAATGTACTGATATTCATTATTGAAGTTTGGTTCATCAAACTTCTATGGCTAATTAGCTATCATTCCAACTATTTCTTTGATTATCTGTCATAGTATAAAATTTCTACTTAAAGCTTTAAAACAACAATCTATATACAATGAGAAGTCATTTCTTGTCATGTATAAAACAAAAATAATAAAAAAGGACAATTAGAACCATATGCACAAAAAAGTTAGTTCTTTCTTTTCTTTTACCTTTTACTAAACAGAATCCTTAAGGCAGAAAAGTAACTAAAAAGGTGAAAAATTTATGATTTTTTTTGTGTGTTACCTGTATAGGAGTCCAACCACAAGGATCTGGATAAAGATCTGAACCATTCCACCATTTACCAACAAAGCCTTGAATGGTTGAGTAAAGTGAATTTATCTCATTTTTCTCCATTTGAGCACTCATGTTTTCAGTATCACCATTGCACCAAACACAAAAATGGAGGAGAAAAATGATAACTAACACACACAGTCTTGATGAATTCTTGAAACCCCTCATCACTTTTTGTAGATTCTTGAAAATGAGTTTGACAAAATCTAGAAAGTTTAAAACTTTGTCACATAAACAAACTAGTTAGAATTCTTGAAGAACCCCATCATTCTTTTGAGGCTAAATTTTGTTGAAAATGAGTACACAAAGATTTTAAAGATAACAACTTTATCACACAATGAGTTCACAAAGTGTTAAAGATTGTCACACAAACAAATTCTTGAAGACCCCCCATCACTCTTTGAAGCTAAAATTTCTTTAAAATGAGTACACAAAGTGAAAAAAGATCACAACTTTATCACATAGACAAACTAAAATCTTGAAAATGAGTTCACAAAGTGTTCAAAGAATACAACTTTGTCACACAAACAAATTCTTGAAGACCCCCATATCACTCTTTCAAACCCAAAAAAGAAACTTGAAAATTAGTTTGAGTTGACAAAATCTTGAAAGTAACAAACTTTATCTACCATGCAAGAAAAGTGTTTTAAGCCAAACTAACATTGAAGAAACTCCAAGAGGGGTATCTTAAAATGCTTTCATTTCATTAATATAAAAGAAAAATGTGTACTTTTTTTTGTTTTTTGGAGGCTGTGGTGGAAAATGCTAAAAGAATCCAATCAAACAGGGAAATGGAGGGAACAAAGAAGTAAAGAAGTAAGGTGCTTGTTAAAAATGTTTATAGAAAGCTAAGGTAGAAAAAGAGAAGAGTAGAGTGGCAGAAAGCCAGAAGGGAAACACAGAGGACATAACACATAAGTCTAGGATGTCTTTACACCTAAAAAAAAGCCTATTGTTGCACTCTTCTCAATGCTTCACATTAGAAGCAATTAAGGTAATCTCAACTAAATAGTTGTGATTTTTTAAAGTTCTCATAAAACAAAAAATTATGGATTTATATCTGATCGATACGATTTTTTACTTAGACACTTTAATTAGCAAATTTTTAAGTTGTTAGCACCCCATAAAGACATTCCTCGTAGAGTAGTTGTTAATACGAATATAAAAAACTATATTATAGTTATTTTTATATTATATGTTCAATGTACTAGTACTACAGATAATGAAATACATAGAATTGAACATAGCGAAATAAGAAACTGAAAAATTTCGTTAAATTATTTCTTTTTACTGACTTAATAATTTGCGTGATTTTCACATGACTTGACAATTTACGTGATTTTTACGTCAAATAAGGCTTAATTAAGGTGTCTTGGTGAAAATTTTGTATCGATTTGAAGTGTATCATGTGGCATTAGTAACTAGTAATACAACTATACTAGTGACGAATGTTGAAAGAAATGGTTAAAATATAAAGGAGTAAATGTCTGAAAACATCAAGAGAATGTAGAGAATATAATAAACTAATAAAAATGTGTTTTCTTTTATTTAAATTTTAGATAAGATGTCTATATCAAAAAGAACTTTTAGGTGTTTGTCCCATGAAAAAGATGGTGTGTTGAGAGTATAATTAACTAAAAAATTGTACCTTCATTAACAGTTTAGACATTTTGATGAGATGATCATATACTTTAATAAAGAATTCAACATGTAATTCAATATAAACATACAAAATTTTATCGTTATTAAATTGACTCTCGAATCTCAACAACCCTTTTCTCTTATCAAGCTTAAAACCTAAATCCATAATATTTAAATTTTAAATCCGTCTCCAAATTTACCTATAGTAAGTAGTTAGGATTTCACTCTTTTTTTCACCTTTCTTGATTTTGGAGGGGGGTAGGGGGACCATGATGTTAGGGAAGGTGCATGTAAATGCATGAAAGACAAAGGTAGTTTTTGTCTTTGGGTGAATGCCTTTGTGTTATTGGATTTACATTTTTAACAGATTGAAAAGACAATACATAATTCAATAATCTTTAGAAAGTGCTTCATTACTTTTTTTGGAACTTGATCTTGCGTTGACATAGCTTTAGATTTAGTAAAAATATATTCCAAAATTTAAACTAATTTAATATTTTACATTACTTTCCCAAGTCTAAAAACTTTTAACTTAAAAAATAAAGTTACAAATTTGATTTATTAAATTTGATATCTTTTTTCGTTGGGTTACTCCCGAAAGCACTCCTGAATTTGACATAAATTATTAGTTTGATTTATTAAATTTGATATCATTTGTCTTTGGATTACTCCCTTAATCGAAAGCACTCCTGAATTTAACATAAATTATTAGTTTCATAACGATTGATAGCCTTAAAAAAATCTTCTATTTGACTAACTAAACTTGTCACATCAATAACAATCGCCTGCTTCATCTACAGAGCTTCCTCTTCTCTCAAACTCTTCTACGTAGAAGCCCGTGACTCTAAATAAAAAGTCGAGAAAAGTGTTGAAAACACTAAAGTAGGTGAGAACTTAAGGTGTATTTCTCTCATGTTGCAGAATCGATCGTGTATTTATGTTCAGTTAGTCAAGTAAATGATGTGTTAAAGCAATTAAAACTTCGAAAATAAAACTAATAATTTACATCAAATTCGAAAGTGATCTTTTTTTAATGTTTTGTAAAAAAAATAAATGATACACAATTAAATAATTTTGAAGTTTTTATTTACTCTTAACTAGATAATTATAATCAAACTAATATTTATGACCATATATAGTAGAATTATTTTTACAAATACTAATGAATTTTCACATTTCCACTTATTTTTTTTGTGTACAAAACTTTGTATTTATTTAAAGTTGTTGCAATGATTGCAATAAAGTCCTTTTATGACCTCTGAGTATTCATTTTCCTTCCTTAAATGAAGGTAGGCAAGAGTATAAATAATGATCTTCAATTATTAAAGAATATAGATGAACCAACATGGCTTGTGGTGGTTGGGTGCGGTAGCTGAGTTCCCTCTATTTTTAATTAATGATTTCAAATTTAAAATTTTAAAATAGAAAAAAATCTTATTGAAAGTATCAATCTCAAAAGTGATTTTTATAATAAATTAAACATAAATTTAATTGAAATTTCAATATGTATACTTATCGATCATACGAAAAAAAGAAGAAGATGATAAATAGTATATGAATTAATGAGTCTAAATTCATTTAATTATATTACTAGCATTATGTAGGAGTAGGGAAGTAGTATGAACAATAGAGTCCTTATAATTTTGCTCACATGGCCCCAGTACTATTTACAGTATGGTCCCCAATAATTTTTTTGTTTTCATTTTCCCCCTTAATCTTTTCAAAAGTGATTTACACTTGTTACTTTGAACATGGAGTCTAAGGATACTAATTATAGTGATTAAAGACCTAGAAACCCAAATATTTTCTTTAACATAGATCTTTCTTTTACTTGTAATTTGAAGAAAAAAAACAATTAAAATGTATTAGATTTTTCGTTAAAATTAAAAAATTACTTCACCAATAAACACAACTAATTTGATCAAATTTTAATTTAGAGGAATAAAACAAAGAGAAAAAAAAAAGTTCGTACTCAGAAGAACAAAAACAAGTGAAGCAATCTCATTATTTCTATCGTTCCTTCAGAAGATCGAACGGAATTTAGAATGATAGGTAACTATTGTAAGGGAAGCAACTAAAGCAAGTGTAATAATATTATCTAAGAACCATACATCATCTAGTGAAACTCTAATGACAATAATCACAAATACTTTAGAAAATTATTATCTAGAGAGGGAAAAAAATATCTACTACTATTAATTAAATATTACAAACTTGAATATTTTTTTTTTTAGGGGTTATTATGGTGATATATATATTAATATATGAAAGGAACTTGTATGGTTAGGACCACAAATATTGTGAAGAGGGACAGGCTAATGGCAATACAAAGGGGAGTAGCCCAAACTAATTTTTGCAAGTCAGGCCTATTTAGTTGAGAAGTCATTTTCTCTCTTTCCACCCTCTCATTTTTCACCATTTTTGGCCTCACATAGTAGACTTCATGCTTTGGACATGAATGTTGTTAGTGTTACCCGCAAACATTTGTGGTAAAGTGGTAAGTATTTTTTTGATTCTTAATTAGATGTGTCACATTCGAGTTTCCTTGAGGTAAGTGGCAAGTATTCTTTTGATTCTTAATCAGAGGTGTCACATTCGAGTCTCCTTGAGTACAAAATTGTCTTTGTTAGAAAGAGTTTTACCTCCAATATGAGACTTTCTGATGTGAATCAAATTTAATTAGACTCTAATATGTATATTGAACATCAAGTAAGATTTTCGTTTAGGAAAAAAAGGTTGCTAGGGCTTTCAAAACCCTCCACTTGTACAAAAAAATCAATTAGAAGACACCCTAAAATACCTCCCTAGGGTTAAACTTCTCTGCACGGTATCTATGTTTATATTAAATCAATTGATGTTATGATATGTGTTTATACATAAAATTCAATTACTTTGATTATGTTCAGTTGATATATATTATCATTTTGTTAACTACGGTAAGTTAACATGGTAATTAATATCTACATCGAGTTCGACATAGTGTAGTAGGTTTGTATTCTGGCGGAGCCACAATGGTAGTTGTGGGTTCGACATAATGTAGTAGCTCTGTATTTTGGAGAGAATAACTCACGAATATTATTGCTTGAATAGTGAAGCTTATGTTTCAATCTTCTTATCGAGAGCGAGATATCATGACTATTTTATGAATTTTATCCCATAATGCTTTCTTTTGAACAGAAAGAGGCTTTTGTTACCATTTTTGGGCTTTTGTTTTCAAATTATCATTCATTGGGTTCATATATATATGCAAGGGCCTGATATTGTGGCCCATTAAGAAATCTTTGTGTGGCCCAGAACAGTACTCCTTCTAAAGAGCATGTATCCATTTACCACACATACAATTGATGTTGGGATAATTGTATAGAATGACAAATTAATAATATAAAATAAATATAATAGCTACCGTTTGATTTATTTGTGTTCCATAGCAAACTGTTTGTCAGTCCATCTCTCCCTCATATTATCGCTCGCCACTCTCCCTCTCTCGGTCGCTTCCTTCGCTCGCTTCTCTCGCTTTATACAATATAATTGTATAAATTGTGTTTCTAATTGTATAAAGCGAGAGAAAATTGTATAGACACATGCAAATATGTATATCTCCGTCTTATACACTTATAATTATTCTATAAAAGTACTTCTCTGTCCAAGTCTCTTTTGTCTTTCTCTCTTTCTCGTATTATACAAATTCAAATTGTATATAATTTCTCTCTTTCTCGTTTTATACAATTCGATTCAACCATATATCCCCTGCCCAAGTCTTTTTCGCCTTTCTCCCTTTCTCGTTTTATAAAAATTTAAATTGTATATAATCGTCAGATACACTTATAATTATATAATTTATTTTATACACTTCGTTTTATACAATTCTCTGTCCAAATCTCTTTCTCTTTCTCGTTTTATACACTACGTTTTATACAATTCGCTTCAATTATATATGTATAGCGAATTATACATATATATGTTTGTTATGGAGCACAATTATGTAAATTTTGTTATAGCATACAAATATGAATTTTATGTTTGCTATATATGAAAGTTGCCCATTGATGTTTTCATATACATACGTATACATCCAGCTATTGCTTTGAAAATATATACGTACACATATAATTAAAATCAAATATTGTATTCGTGCTATTTCAATTAGGATTAGATATTGCTTGCTCGCAAATATTATGTATTTTAAGGGGAAAATTCAATATATATTGTAAAAAGTGGACATGAAATTACAGATATATTAGTAAAATATTTCTTTTATCAATTGAAACATGAAAAAATCACAAGTTATTTATTTTGATAATCATAATATTGGGGATCCCCTTGCACCTATCTCAACCAATTTCACAAGGCATTTGTCATTTTTACCAATAACATGTACTAAGTAATTTTTTTAAGATCAAACGAATGAAGATAATATTTATTCGGTTCATTTCATTAATATATAAAGAAAAATGTGTACTTTTTTTGTTTTTTGGAGGCTGTGGTGGAAAATGCTAAAAGAATCCAATCAAACAGGGAAATGGAGGAACAAAGAAGTAAAGAAGTAAGGTGCTTGTTAAAAATGTTTTATAGAAAGCTAAGGTAGAAAAAGAGAAGAGTAGAGTGGCAGAAAGCCAGAAGGGAAACACAGAGGACATAACACATAAGTCTAGGATGTCTTTACACCTAAAAAAAGCCTATTGTTGCACTCTTCTCAATGCTTCACATTAGAAGCAATTAGGTAATCTCAACTAAATAGTTGTGATTTTTTAAAGTTCTCTAAAACAAAAAATTATGGATTTATATCTGATCGATACGATTTTTCACTCTAGACACTTAATAGCAAATTTTTAAGTTGTTAGCACCCCATAAAGACATCTCGTAGAGTAGTTGTTAATACGAATATAAAAAACACTATTTATAGTTATTTTTATATTATATGTTCAAGTGTACTAGTACTACAGATAATGAAATACATAGAATTGAACATAGCGAAAATAAGAAACTGAAAAATTTCGTTAAATTATTTCTTTTATGACTTATAATTTGCTGATTTTCACATGACTTGACAATTTCGTGATTTTTACGTCACATAAGGCTTAATTAAGGTGTCTTGTGAAAATTTTTGTATCTTTGAAGTGTATCATGTGACATTAGTAAACTAGTAATACAACTATACTAGTGAGAATGTTGAAAGAAATGGTTAAAATATAAAGGAGTAAATGTCTGAAAACATCAGAGAATGTAGAGAATATAAATAATAAATAAATAATATGTTGTGTTTTCTTTTTATTTTAAATTTAGATTAATTGTTCTATATCAAAAAGAACTTTAGTGTTTGCCCATGAAAAAGATGGTTGTTGAGAGTATAATTAACTAAAAAAGTGTACCTTCATTACAGTTTAGACATTTGATGAGATGATCATATACTTTAATAAAGAATTAACATTAATTCAATAAACATACAAAAATCTTATCGTTATTAATTGACTCTCGAGTCTCAACAACCCTTTTCTCTTATCAAGCTTAAAACCTAAATCATAATATTTAAATTTTAAATCGTCTCAAATTTACCTCATAGTAAGTAGTAGTTCACATTTTTCACCTTTCTTGATTTTAGAGGGGGTGGGGACCATGATGTTAGGGAAGGTGCATGTAAATGCATGAAAGACAAAGGTAGTTTTTGTCTTTTGGGTGAATGCCTTTGTGTTATTGGATTTACATTTTTAACAGATTGAAAAGACAATACATAATTCAATAATCTTTAGAAAGTGCTTCATTACTTTTTTGGAACTTGATCTTGCGTTGACATAGCTTAATTAGTTAAAATATATTCCAAAATTTAAACTAATTTAATATTTTACATTACTTTCCCAAGTTAAAAACTTTTAACTATAAAAATAAAGTTACAAATTGATTTATTAAATTTGATATCTTTTTTCGTTGGGTTACTCCCGAAAGCACTCCTGAATTGACATAAAATTATATTGATTTATTAAATTTGATATCATTTGTCTTTGATTACTCCCTTAATCGAAAGCACTCCTGAATTTAACATAAATTATTAGTTTCATAACGATTGATAGCCTTAAAAAATCTTCTATTTGACTAACTAAACTTGTCACATCAATAAACAATCGCCTGCTTATCTACAGAGCTTCCTCTTCTCTCAAACTCTTCTACGTAGAAGCCCGTGACTCTAAATAAAAAGTCGAGAAAAGTGTTGAAAACACTAAAGTAGGTGAGAACTTAAGGTGTATTTCTCTCATGTTGCAGAATCGATCGTGTATTTATGTTCAGTAGTCAAGTAAATGATGTGTTAAAGCAATTAAAACTTCGAAAATAAAACTAATAATTTACATCAAATTCGAAAGTGATCTTTTTTTAATGTTTGTAAAAAAATAAATGATACACAATTAATAATTTGAAGTTTTTATTACTCTTAACTAGATAATTATAATCAACTAATATTTATGACCAATATAGTAGAATTATTTTTACAAAATACTAATGATTTACATTTACTTCTTTTAACTATATTATACCTACAATTATTTTTTTGTGTACAAAACTTTTATTTAAAGTTGTTGCAATGATTGCAATAAAGTCCTTTTATGACCTCTGAGTATTATTTTCCTTCCTTAAATGAAAGTAGGCAAGAGTATAAATAATGATCTTCAATTATTAAAGAATATAGATGAACCAACATGGTGTGGTGGTTGGGTGCGGTAGCTGAGTTCCCTCTATTTTTAATTAATGATTTCAAATTTAAAATTTATAAATAGAAAAAAATTATTGAAAGTATCAATCTCAAAAGTGATTTTTATAATAAATTAAACATAAATTTAATTGAAATTTCAATATGTATACTTATCGATCATACGAAAAAAAAGAAGAAGATGATAAATAGTATATGAATTAATGAGTCTAAATTCATTTAATTATATTACTAGCATTATGTAGGAGTAGGGAAGTAGTATGAACATAGAGTCCTTATAATTTTGCTCACATGGCCCTCAGTACTATTTACAGTATGGTCCCATAATTTTTTGTTTTCATTTTCCCCTTAATCTTTTCAAAAGTGATATTACACTTGTTACTTTGAACAATGGAGTCTAAGGATACTAATTATAGTGATTAAAGACCTAGAACCCAAATATTTTTCTTTAACATAGAATCTTTCTTTTACTTAATTTGAAGAAAAAACAATTAAAATGTATTAGAGTTTTCGTTAAAATTAAAAAATTACTTCACCAATAAACACAACTAATTTGATCACAATATTTAATTTAGAGGAATAAAACAAAGGAGCAGCAGAACATCAATAACAAACTTGAGTTCTTGTTCACATTGTTTTACCCCAAACGGAACATCGATTGTTGACACCAAACCAGAAGAAGAGTAACATAAATTATGATTCCCCCATGCCCCAAATCTCCTTCCCATTTTCTTATAAAACCATTGAGAGAACTGAAGTTCACCTGTTAGATTGTTACCATATAGGTAAATAGCACTTACATTAGGTAAATCTTCAAGATTCTTTGGGATTTTACCATTGAGTTTATTGTCATTAAGTCCCAAAAATCTCAACTTTTTTAACTCTACTATAGACTTAGGTATCTCACCTGTCAAATTCATGTTTGACAAATCCAAAGTTGTTAACTTTATCATGTTATACCAATCAAGAACATCCAAGAATCCACCCATTGGGTTGTTTGACAAGACTAACTCCTCCAAACATGTCATTTCTTGAATTGACTTAGGTAATCCACTTGATAACTTGTTGTTACTAAGGTCCAAAAGTGTTAAATTCTTCAATTGTGAAATCTCTTGTGGGATTTTGCCTTGTAAGTTGTTGTAACTCAAATCAAGTTTCAAAAGTGAGATCAAACCTCCAAATAATGGCTTAGGCAAGACACCAGAGAGTTTGTTTCTGCTTAAATCACATATCAAAAGTTGAGTGAACCTTCCAAAAGTATCCGGGATTTCGCCGTTGAGTTTGTTTCCAGCAAGAACTAGTCTTTTCAAGTTCACTAAATCTCCAAGATTTTGTGGCATTTCACCAGAGAGTCCATTTTCTAGTAGTACTAAAGATTGGAGCTTTATGAGTCTACCAAATGTACTTGGGATTTGGCCAATGAGACCGGGATTTGATCGAAACTCGAGCGACTCCAAACTACTAGCAAGAAACTCCCACCTCTCTGTTGGGATTGAAGTTGGGTGATGACGAGGCGACACGAAACAATTGAAAAATGAGAGAGATCTAAGGTGCTTTAATGTGAATAGATTGGAGCTGAATTCCACATTTGGTGCACAACTTAGAGAATTATCATGTATAGGTCCAATGTTTAAGTCAGTAACATACCAAAAACCATCAAACAGGTCACAAGATACACCCTGTACAGAGGAAATAGAAACAAAACAAATCAGAAATATGAGTATAATGCATCAACTATATCGCTCTCACTCCCTCCCTTACTTCCGTCTTTAGTCTGTTTCAAAAAGAATGCATCTTTCGTACTTTCTACACAACAAGTCTAAAACCACAAGACTAAAGAAAACTGCGGTACATTCTTTAACTACGTGTCAAGTCAAGACCAGACAAACAAATTGAAACGAACGTGAATATATTTCATATAAGCTCTGTCCTGTCCTGTATTATCATTGTGTTTTAAAACATATTCTGTCTCTGTTGGTCTGTCCAAACTGCTAAACAAAACAAGCCAAGAATGTACTGATATTCATTATTGAAGTTTGGTTCATCAAACTTCTATGGCTAATTAGCTATCATTCCAACTATTTCTTTGATTATCTGTCATAGTATAAAATTTCTACTTAAAGCTTTAAAACAATCTATATACAATGAGAAGTCATTTCTTGTCATGTATACAACAAAAATAATAAAAAAGGACAATTAGAACCATATGCACAAAAAAGTTAGTTCTTTTTTTTCTTTTACCTTTTACTAATAAAACAGAATCCATAAGGCAGAAAAGTAACTAATAAAAGTGAAAATTTTATGAATTTTTTTTTTTTTGTTACCTGTATAGGAGTCCAACCACAAGGATCTGGATAAAGATCTGAACCATTCCACCATTTACCAACAAAGCCTTGAATGGTTGAGTAAAGTGAATTTATCTCATTTTTCTCCATTTGAGCACTCATGTTTTCAGTATCACCATAGCACCAAACACAAAAATGGAGGAGAAAAATGATAACTAACACACACAATCTTGATGAATTCTTGAAACCCCTCATCACTTTTTGTAGATTCTTGAAGATGAGTTTGACAAAATCTAGAAAGTTTAAAACTTTGTCACATAAACAAACTAGTTAGAATACTTGAAGAACCCCATCATTCTTTTGAGGCTAAATTTTCTTGAAAAGGAGTACACAAAGTGATCAAAGATAACAACTTTTTATCACACAATGAGTTCACAAAGTGTTAAAAGAAAACAACTTTGTCACACAAACAAATTCTTGAAGACCCCCCATCATTCTTTGAAGCTAAAATTTTCTTGAAAATGAGTACACAAAGTGAACAAAGATCAAAACTTTATCACATAGACAAACTAAAATCTTGAAAATGAGTTCACAAAGTGTTCAAAGAATACAACTTTGTCACAAAAACAAATTCTTGAAGACCCCCATATCACTCTTTCAAACCCAAAAAAGAAACTTGAAAATTAATTTGAGTTGACAAAATCTTGAAAGTAACAAACTTTGTCTACCATGCAAGAAAAGTGTTATAAACCAAACTAAAACTTATTAACATTGAAGATACTCCAAGAGGGGTATCTTAAAATGCTTTCATTTCATTAATATAAAAGAAAAATGTGTACTTTTTTTTGTTTTTTGGAGGCTGTGGTGGAAAATGCTAAAAGAATCCAATCAAACAGGGAAATGGAGGGAACAAAGAAGTAAAGAAGTAAGGTGCTTGTTAAAAATGTTTATAGAAAGCTAAGGTAGAAAAAGAGAAGAGTAGAGTGGCAGAAAAGCCAGAAGGGAAACACAGAGGACATAACACATAAGTCTAGGATGTCTTTACACCTAAAAAAAAGCCTATTGTTGCACTCTTCTCAATGCTTCACATTAGAAGCAATTAAGGTAATCTCAACTAAACAGTTGTGATTTTTTAAAGTTCTCATAAAACAAAAAATTATGGATTTATAACTGATCGACACGATTTTTCACTTAGACACCTTAATTAGTAAATTTTTAAGTTGTAAGCACCCCATAAAGACTCGTAGAGTAGTTGTTAATACGAATATAAAAAACTATATTATAGTTATTTTTATATTATATGTTCAATGTACTAGTACTACAGATAATGAAATACATAGAGTTGAACATAGCGAAATAAGAAACTGAAAGATTTCGTTAAATTGTTTCTTTTTACTGACTTAGTAACTTGCGTGATTTTCACATGACTTGACAATTTGCGTGATTTTTACGTCACATAAGGCTTAATTAAGGTGTCTTGGTGAAAATTTTGTATCGATTTGAAGTGTATCATGTGACATTAGTAACCAGTAATACAACTATACTAGTGAAGAATGTTGAAAGAAATGGTTAAAATATGAAGGAGTAAATGTCTGAAAACATCAAAAGAATGTAGAAAATATAATAAACTAATAAACATGTGTTCTCTTTGACTTAAATTTTTAGATAAGATAGTCATACACTTTAACATACACTTTAACATGATATTAGAATTCATAAAGTTTTTGGGATCGAATAATCTCACTGCTATTCATATCAAAAAGAACTTTTACGTGTTTGCCCATGAAAAAGAGGATATGTTGAGAGTATAATTAACTAAAAAAGTGTACTCTTTCTAACAGCTTAGACATTTTGATGAGATGATCATATACTTTAATAAAGAATTGAAACATATAATTCAATGTAAACATACACAATCTTATCGTTATTGATTGACTCTCGAGTCTCAACAACCCTTTTCTCTTATCAAGCTTAAAACCTAAACATATAATATTTAAATTTTAAATTCGTCTCCAAATTTACCTATAGTAAGTAGTTAGGATTTCACCTTTCTTGATTTTAGAGGGGGGTAGGGGGACCATGCTGTTAGGGAAGGTGCATGTAAATGCATGAAAGACAAAGGTAGTTTTTGTCTTTGGGTGAATGCCTTTGTGTTATTGGATTTACATTTTTAACAGATTGAAAAGACAATACATAATTCAATAATCTTTAGAAAGTGCTTCATTACTTTTTTTGGAACTTGATCTTGCGTTGACATAGCTTTACATTTAGTAAAAATATATTCCAAAATTTAAACTAATTTAATATTTTACATTACTTTCCCAAGTTTAAAAACTTTTAACTTAAAAAATAAAGTTACAAATTTGATTTATTAAATTTGATATCTTTTTTCGTTGGGTTACTCCCGAAAGCACTCCTGAATTTGACATAAATTATTAGTTTGATTTATTAAATTTGATATCATTTGTCTTTGGATTACTCCCTTAATCGAAAGCACTCCTGAATTTAACATAAATTATTAGTTTCATAACGATTGATAGCCTTAAAAAAATCTTCTATTTGACTAACTAAACTTGTCACATCAATAACAATCGCCTGCTTCATCTACAGAGCTTCCTCTTCTCTCAAACTCTTCTACGTAGAAGCCCGTGACTCTAAATAAAAAGTCGAGAAAAGTGTTGAAAACACTAAAGTAGGTGAGAACTTAAGGTGTATTTCTCTCATGTTGCAGAATCGATCGTGTATTTATGTTCAGTTAGTCAAGTAAATGATGTGTTAAAGCAATTAAAACTTCGAAAATAAAACTAATAATTTACATCAAATTCGAAAGTGATCTTTTTTTAATGTTTTGTAAAAAAAATAAATGATACACAATTAAATAATTTTGAAGTTTTTATTTACTCTTAACTAGATAATTATAATCAAACTAATATTTATGACCATATATAGTAGAATTATTTTTACAAATACTAATGAATTTTCACATTTCCACTTATTTTTTTTGTGTACAAAACTTTGTATTATTTAAAGTTGTTGCAATGATTGCAATAAAGTCCTTTTATGACCTCTGAGTATTCATTTTCCTTCCTTAAATGAAGGTAGGCAAGAGTATAAATAATGATCTTCAATTATTAAAGAATATAGATGAACCAACATGGCTTGTGGTGGTTGGGTGCGGTAGCTGAGTTCCCTCTATTCTTAATTAATGATTTCAAATTTAAAATTTTAAAATAGAAATAATCTTATTGAAAGTATCAATCTCAAAAGTGACTTTTGTAATAAATTAAACATAAATTTAATCGAAATTTCAATATGTATACTTATCGATCATACGAAAAAAAAGAAGAAGATGATAAATAGTATATGAATTAATGAGTCTAAATTCATTTAATTATATTACTAGCATTATGTAGGAGTAGGGAAGTAGTATGAACATAGAGTCCTTATAATTTTGCTCACATGGCCTCAGTACTATTTACAGTATGGTCCCCAATAATTTTCTTGTTTTCATTTTCTCCCCTTAATCTTTTCAAAAGTGATTTACACTTGTTACTTTGAACATGGAGTCTAAGGATACTAATTATAGTGATTAAAGACCTAGAAACCCAAATATTTTCTTTAACATAGATCTTTCTTTTACTTGTAATTTGAAGAAAAAAACAATTAAAATGTATTAGATTTTTCGTTAAAATTAAAAATTACTTCATCAAAAACACAACTGATGATCAAATTTTAATTTAAGAATAAAAAGAAATTCATACTCAGAAATCAAAAAACATTTGACTATCTCATAATCGAACGGAATCTAGAATGATAAGTAACTATTGAAAGGGAAGCAACTAAAGCAAGTGTAATAATATTAGCTAAAATTCAATTCTTTATCTATAACCATTCAATCATCTAGTCAAACTCTAATGACAATAATCACAATACTTTAGAAAATTATTATCCAGAGGGGAAAAAAATATCTACTACTATTAATTAGATATTACAAACTTGAATTTTTATTTTTTATTTTTTTAGGGGTTATTATGGTGATATATTATATTAATGTATGAAAGGAACTTGTATGGTTAGGACCACAAATATTGTGAAGAGGGACAGGCTAATGGCTATACAAAGGGGAGTAGCCCACACTAATTTTTGCAAGTCAGGCCTATTTAGTTGAGAAGTCATTTTCTCTCTTTCACCCTCTCATTTTTCACCATTTTTGGCCTCACATAGTAGACATCATGCTTTGGACATGAATGTTGTTACCTGCAAAATTTGTGGTAAAGTGATAAGTATTCTTTTGATTCTTAATTAGAGGTGTCACATTCGAGTCTCCTTGAGTACAGAATTGTCATTATTAGGAAGAGTTTTACCTCGAATATGGACTTTCTGATGTGAATTTTAATTTAATTGGACTCTAATATGTATACTGAACATCAAGTAAGATTTTCTTTAGAAAAAAAGGTTGCTAGGGCTTTCAAAACCCTTCCACTTCTACAAAAAATCAATTAAAGACACCCTAAAATACCTCCCTAGGGTTAAACTTCTCTCACACGGTGTCTATGTTTATATTAAATCAATTGATGTTATGATATGTGTTTATACATAAAATTTCAATTACTTCGATTATGTTCAGTTGATATATATTATCATTTTGTTAACTATGGTAAGTTAACATGGTAATTAATTCACATCGATTGGCATGTGTGTATAAGTAATTTATATTTACCATATGGAAACCTAAGCATTACATCAGGGGCGAGCCACAGTGTAATTGTGGGTTCGACATTGTACTAGGAATGTTATGGCGGAGCCACAATGGTAGTTGTGGGTTCGACATAATGTAGTAAGCTCTGTATTTTGGAGAGAATAACTCACGAATATTATTGCTTGACTAGTGAAGCTTTTATGCAATAGGTTTCAATCTTCTTATCGAGAGCGAGATATTATGACTATTTTACGAATTTTATCCCATAATGCCTTCTTTTGAACAGAAAGAGGCTTTTGTTACCATAATTGGGCTTTTGTTTTCAAATTATCATTCATTGGGTTCATGTATATATGCAAGGGCCTGATATTGTGGCCCATTAAGAAATCTTTATGTGGCCCAGAACAGTACTCCTTCTAAAGAGCATGTATCCATTTACCACACATACAATTGATGTTGGATAATTGTATAGAATGACAAACTAATAATATAAAATAAATATAATAGCTACCGTTTGATTTATTTGTGTTCCATAGCTAACTGTTTGTCAGTCCATCTCTCCCTCATATTCTCGCTCGCCACTCTCCCTCTCTCGCTCGCTTCCTTCGCTCGCCTTTCTCGCTTTATACAATATAATTGTATAAATTGTGTTTCTAATTATATAAAGCGAGAGAAAATTGTATATATACATGCAAATACGTATATTTGTATCTTATACAGTTATAATTATTCTATAAAAGTACTTCTCTGTCCAAGTCTCTTTTGTCTTTCTCTCTTTCTCGTATTATACAAATTCAAATTGTATATAATTTCTCTCTTTCTCGTTTTATACAATTCGATTCAACCGTATATCCCCAGCCCAAGTCTTTTTTGCCTTTCTCCCTTTCTCGTTTTATTAAAATTTAAATTGTATATAATCGTCATATACACTTATAATTATATAATTTATTTTATATACTTCGTTTTATACACTTCGTTTTATACAATTCTCTGTCCAAATCTCTTTCTCTTTCTCGTTTTATACACTACGTTTTATACAATTCGCTTCAATTATATATGTATAGCGAATTATACATATATATGTTTGTTATGGAGCACAATTATGTAAATTTTGTTATAGCATACAAATATGAATTTTATGTTTGCTATATATGAAAGTTGCCCATTGATGTTTTCATATACATACGTATACATCCAACTATTGCTTTGAAAATATATACGTACACATATCATTAAAATCAAATATTGTATTAGTGCTATTTCAATTAGGATTAGATATTGCTTGCTCGCAAATATTATGTATTTTAAGGGAAAATTTCAATATATATTGCAAAAAGTGGACATTAAATTACAGATATATTAGTAAAATATTTCTTTTATCAATTGAAACATGAAAAAATCACAAGTTATTTATTTTGATAATCATGATATTTGGGATCCCCTTGCACGTTTCTCAACCAGCTTCATAAAACATTTGTCATTTTCACCAATAACGTGTACTAAATAATTTTTGTAAGACTCAAACGAATGAAAGATATTATTTATCTTTTTCAACATTGTGAAATCGACATTAACTAAATAATTACTCTGAAGTGGGATACTAGATATATTATAATTTAATAAGTACTATGTGATAATGTTGAATTATTAAATGATTCCATTGCACCATGTATTTCAATCACAATATGTTGCCTTCTAATATTATTGTTTTTATCCAAATATAAGAGTTTGTTACGTGCAAAAGTTGAGTAGTAATACAAAGTTCCCAATTAAGCCATACTTAAATTCATATTTTTTCATAGAATTATCAACAAAATGCTCTTAAAAAGGTATATGATGTATTGTTATTCATAAGATTAAAATAGAGATTTGTAAGTAGTCATTTTTTTGTTTTGAGTGAGATAGTTTAAATAAAAATCGATAATATTTGAATGTGAAATTTTTGTTTGTTATAGTTATAACATTTTATAATAGTTGACAATAAAGTGTAAGTACATTTAAAATTCTTGATAGTTTTTATATAAACATGAAATAATATTAATTTTCTTATGTGCAAGTGATACAATTTAATTTGTAAATTTAAAGACAATGAATTGAAATACCAAAACAATTAGATTGAGTTAAATTAGCTTCCTTAGTAAATTTATTTTATGTTAAAACTTGAATAATAACTAAAGTAATTAAGTAAATGAAGTAGTCAGAATTTTGATATAGTATATCATATACAAATCATGCTCTCATAAACTCAACAATCTGCACGTTTATTTCAGATATATTAATGCTAGCGATGAATTAAGATCTCATATTAATGATTAGAATATTTTTTACCTAATCTTGATTGATCACAATTTGATGTTTGATCACATTTTTTCAGGGTCATACGAGTTGTATTAAAAAAAACTTTAATCATGATTAATATTATCTCGACTTCAGATCTTTTATGAATATAATTACCCTTCTGAATCATGTTTTGAAAATAACATTTGATATTATCTTCATCATTTTACTTTTACATAACAGTTCCTGATTCACTTGGGTGTAATATTTAATTAGGATTTTTTTAATCTTATTTTAATCAATCACAACCTAATGTTCGATCTCTACAGTTTTGAAGCTGGACAACTATTCTTGAGATGACACTATCTACCCTTTCGATCACGTTTTGATAATAACACTTGACATCTTCTTTGTTGAGACTTTTTTATTATTCTTTCCAACACGTATCAGTTCGTGATTCATTCATATATCGTGGTTGAGTTTTTTTTATTTATTCTTGCTGTCACGTATCGGTTCGTGATTCATTCATATATCATGAGTTTTTTTTATTTTGCAATTTAATTCTTTCTGCCACGTATCGATTAGTGATTCACTCACGTATCGTTTTTTAATTTATTCATTCTGTCACATATCGATTCACGATTCCTGTATCCTGATTAAGTCTTTACGATTTATTCTTTCTGCCACGTATCGGTTCATGATTCATCCATTTATCATGATTGTGTCATTCTCGGTCTATTCTTTCTTCCACGTATCAATTCTTAATTCACCCATGTATCCTATAATACCTTCTTTTGAACAAAAAAGGCTTTTGTACCATTCTTGGGCTTTTGTTTTCAAATTTATCACTCATTGGGTTCATGTATATATGCAAGGGCCTGATATTGTGGCCCATTAAGGAATCTTTATGTGGCCCAGAACAGTGCTCCTTCTAAAGAGCATGTATCCATTTACCACATATACAATTGATGTTTTCATATACATATGTATACATCCAACTTTTCCTTTGAAAATATATACATAACATATTGTTAAAATTAAATATTGTATTCGTGCTATTTCAATTAGGATTAGAGATTGCTTGCTCGCAAATATTATGTATTTTAAGGGAAATTTTCAATATATATTGTAAAAAGTGGACATGAAATTACAGATATATTAGTAAAATATTTCTTTTATCAATTGAAACATGAAAAATCACAAGTTATTTATTTTGATAATCATGATATTTGGGATCCCCTTGCACCTATCTCAACCAATTTCACAAGGCATTTGTCATTTTCATAAATAACGTGTACTAAGCAATTTTTTAAGACTCAAACGAATGAAGATAATATTTATGTATTTCAACATTGTGAAAGTGACATTAACTAAATGATTATTCTGAAGTGGGATACTAGATATGTTATAATTTAATAAATAATATGTGATAATGTTGAATTATTAAATTATTCCATTGCCCCCATGCATTTCAATCACAATATGTTGCCTTCTAAAATTATTGTTTTTATCCAAATATAAGAGTTTGTTACGTGCAAAAGTTTAGTAGTAACACAAATTTCCCAATTAAGCCATACTTAAATTCATATTTTTTCATAGAATTATCAACAAAATGCTCTTAAATAGGTATATGATGTATTGCCATTCATAAAGATTTAAATGAGAGATTTGTAAGTAGTCATTGTTTTGTTTTGAATGAGATAGTTCGTATAAAAATCGATAATATTTTAATGTGAATTTTTTGTTTGCGATTGTTATAACCTTTTAAAATGGTTGACAATAAAGTGCTAGTACATTTGAAATTCTTGATAGTTTTTATAAAAACGTAAAATAATATTAATTTTCTTATGTGCAAGTAATACAATTTAAGTTGTATTTTAAAGATAATGAATTGATATGACCAAACAATTAGATTGACTTAAATTACATTGCTTAGTAAATATATTTATGTTGAAACTTCGAATAATAACTAAAGAAATTAAGTAAGTAGTCAGAATTTTGATGTAGTATATCATATACAAATCATGCTCTCATAAGCTCAATAATCTGCACGTTTATTTCAGATGATATATTAATGCTAGCGGTGAATTAAGATCTCATACTAATGATTATAATTCTTTTTATCTAATCTTAATTGATCACAATTTGATATTTGATCACGTTTTTTCAAAGTCATACGAGTTGTATTGAAATAACGTTAATCATGATTAATATTTTCTCGACTTCAGATCTTTTATGAATATAATTACCCTTCTGAATCACGTTTTGAAAATAACATTTGATATTATCTTTATCATTTTACTTTTACATATATGTTCCTGATTCACTTGGGTGTAATATTTGATTAGGATTTTTTAATCTTATTTTAATCAATCACAACCTAATGTTCGATCTCTACAGTTTCGAAGCTAGACAACTATTCTTGAGATGACATTATCTACCCTTTTCGATCACATTTTGATAATAACACTTGACATCTTCCTTGGTTGAGCCTTTTTATTATTCTTTCCAACACGTATCAGTTCGTGATTCATTCATCTATCGTGATTGAGTTTTTTTTAAAATTCTTTCTATCACGTATCGGTTCGTGATTCATTCATATATCATGAGTTTTTTTTTGTAATTTAATTATTTCTGCCACGTATCAATTCGTGATTCGCTCGCGTATCATGGTTGAGTTTTTTTCATTTATTCTTTCTGCCACGTATCGATTCGTGATTCCTGTATCGTGATTGAGTCTTTACGATTTATTCTTTCTGCCTCGTATTGATTCATGATTCATCCATTAATCATGATTGAGTCATTGTCAATCTATTTTTTCCTCCACGTATCGATTCTTAATTCACCCATGTATCATATCGAATATTTACTCCCAAAAAAGAAAATTCCAATTTCAAAAGCAGTAGAAGGTACAATCTATCTTAAACAATGTACAAGACTTGATAGCTCTTTTAAGAAAAAATCGATAATTACTTGAAAAAAAGAAAAGAAATACAAAACGCCGTAGAAAATTAGAAATACAAAAAAACCCTACACACAATAATCATCTTCAACTAGTCAACTCGTTCTCTCTCATCCTCCGTTCTCTTTCTCTCTCTAGATTTTCCAGGTATATGAGTTTTTCAGTGAAAATTTAGTAACAGTTATGGCGGCAGAGAGTTCATCGGCCAGATCTAGTGGATCGTCGGCGGATTCGTATATCGGTAGTTTGATTAGCTTGACTTCGAAGAGTGAGATCCGGTATGAAGGCATTCTCTATAACATCAACACTGATGAGTCCAGTATCGGTCTACGCAATGGTATTTCATTTGTTTATTTGTTATCCGGATTTTTTTTGAATTATCTGTTGATTTTAGTGATTTTTTATGTAGTTAGATGGTTGTTGATTTGAATGATGATTGATATATCTAGCTGTTTTTTGTGTTGTTAGGTGATGTTGCTTGCTAAGGGAAAGGCTGGTTGAATATTGAGAATTTTTAGCTTTTATGAGAAGAATTGAGTTGAATTATGTGCTTTGTTAAGAGCTTACTGAAAAAAAGAGATTTTTCTTATTAATTTTGGTGATTTTATCTACTATTGAAGATAGATCCTTGTTGATTGGATTGATGATTGATTTATCTAAGCTGATTTTGTGTTTTCAGGTGATGTTACTTGTTTAGGGCGAAGTTGGTTGACAATTAAGATTTTTAGCTTTTTTTTCATTCCTGTTTAGGAGAAGAATTGAGTTGAATTCTGTGCTTTGTTCAAAGCTTACTGAAAATTGAGTTGTTTCCTTTTTAGTTTTTTCCTGTTTAATAGAAAGCTTGAATTGAATTATGCTCTTCGATGTGTTTTGTTGGGTTATTGTACTATATTAGTACATTAGTTGGTTTATCTCTTAATTTTATATGTTTTGGTGATTTTGATATTTTTTAAAAATCCATTAATGATTATATGATTCACTTTATAGATCACAGGAAGCTGAGTTTTTTATTGTTCTCAGTGCAAAAATGATCTAAAATTGGGTGTTTTGATGAGTTTTTGAGAATTTGTATCTTGTACTTTTTGAGTGTGTTCTTGTAAGGATGTGCTCATGCATGTAGAATTGATAGCATATAAAATTTGGACCTTAGTAAGAATTAACATGATGGAATATTGCTGCAAAGTGGTATAAGGGAGGCGGTTTCTCTCTTTGTAACCAAATGAACTTTTGATAGTGAGTTAAGATAATTTATCGCAGAGAGAAAAATGGAACTAAGTTAATTTTTATGTGTATTGGTTGTTTCACAAATTCAAAGCGACATTATGAAATCGATCCTACACTGAATCATGTCTATAGCCCTACTTTCTGAACTATCATGATATTGATATGACGATGGGGTAAAACTATTTTGAAAGTCAAGCAAAAAGGTTAAGCTTTGTCCAACACTCCAACTAAAGGAGGAGAAAGATTGGAATATTTAGCAAATTTGAGTTTTATTGTACTTATACCATGATAGTGTTTTCTAGGTTGAACTTTTGTTATTAACAATGTGTTCAATGGAAGTATAAAGTGACTTACAGGATTGACAATTGGTTATGATTTGTCATTGCAGTAAGATCATTTGGAACAGAGGGAAGAAAAAAGGATGGGCCTCAAGTACCTCCAAGTGACAAGACTTATGAATACATACTTTTTCGTGGAAGTGATATCAAGGTAATATGCTCTGACCTTAGTCTGCTATGGGATTTTATGTTTTTTGGTTGCTTGTTATACTGAAATGCCTTCACGTAGTTCCTGGCATTTTTTTTTTGGTTCTGTGAGATCTCTCTCCTTTTATTTATTAGTCAATAGTTCTGTAGATGTTTTAAGTCCATTTATATCTTCAAAGAGTTTCTAGTGTTCTAATTGTTCATAAGCTTATTTCAGAAGTTGGAGTAAGCTTCTCTTTAGTTTTATGGTACTCTTGAGATATGCAATTTTCTCCATTGTATGAATAATTTAACTTCGGGGTTGATGTTGGAAAGACAAAAAGCATTAAATAAAAGCCTGGACTTGTTTTTCTGCATAGCTCTTACCTTTCTTTTGATCTTTGTGTTCAAGACACAAATTCATTAACCGATGTAGCTGCTACATTTGGTTAAATGACCCTTAAGTCTGAGTCTTTGTTAACTTTCGGGGTTGATTTTGGAAAGACAAAAGGCATTAAATAGAAGCCTTGACTTGTTTTTATGCTTAGCTCTTACTTTTCTTTTGATCTTTGTGGTCAAGACAGAAGTTCATAACGCTATGTAGCCGCTAGTCCGCTACATTTGGTTAAATGACCTGTAAGTCTGAGTTTTTGTTTTTTAGCGTGGTCCTTAGGTAAATGATAGTTCCGATATCCTTGTTATGTGATCATCGGATTAGCAATTTGAGGAGAAGGTGAAGAAGAGGCCATGTGCACTGATATTCATTATAAGTCATTTCCTCTGTAGCATTTGAATTGGCATTAGTTGAGGAATCTTGTTGGTCGAAATGTAGAGCTAGATATACTTGTTCAGTATCCTAAGAATTTAGAGTATAAACTCAGTCTCCCTACTTAAGGTAGTACCTAATAATTGAGAAATATGTGAGGTAGGCAGAGGATTTTCGTGGATGAAAGTAAGAACACTCGAGGAAAGGGTGAGAAAAAGTTTTTTTATCAAAAAGGGTGAGAGGCTGAGAGGAAAATTATTAATCATACCGTGCATCATATTGGATTTATATTTGCATGTCAGGTCAGTATCTTTAAATGCGGACTTTATATTTTCCTAAACTTGACATATATCAGGCCGTGATATTTGCACAATTAGTATTTCATAGATGAGTTGCATTGGCCCGGCTTTTCAATAAAATGATTTGCTTGTTGCAGGATTTACAAGTTAAGTCTTCGCCACCTCTTCAACCTACACCACCTATAAACAACGACCCAGCTATTATACAGGTAAGTAAAAGAAATTGCCCTAATGCTTATTATTATGTTTTGATTGAATTCTAATTCCTCTTAACCAACCTTTCAGTCTCACTATCCTCGACCACCTACTACAGCGGCAAGTTTACCTGCTGCTGTTGGTGGATCTTTGACTGATCTAAGTTCCCATTCTGCACAGCCGGGACATCCTGGCTCAACATTCCAAAGTGGCCCGCCTTTGTATCAACCTGGAGGTAATATGGGATCTTGGGGTCCATCTCCTCCTCCTCCAAATGCCGGAGCTGGTGGACTTGCTATGCCAATGTATTGGCAAGGTTTTTATGGTGCACCCAATGGATTACCACAAATGCAGCAACAATCTTTGCTTCGTCCTCCTCCTGGACTTGCCATGCCTCCTTCCATGCCTCCTTCCATGCCGCAGATGCAGTTTTCTGGTTTCAATTCGTCTTTGCCAACTGGAGGATCAAGCCTACAGGCGCCAAACTTCCCAGAATACCCTTCTTCATTGATGCCAACAACTACTAGTTTAACCTCTAGTTCTTTACCTGCTGCTACTTTGCCTTCAACTGTGCCATCACTGCAACCTGTGGTACCTGTGACTGAAACAATATCCAGCGCAATTTCAAAGAAGGCTTCTGTTTCTGCTATCCCCACTTCGACATTAAGTGCTAGTTTACCAACTTTGCCTCCTTTGTCAACAAGTCCTGATGTAAATCCCGTTGTTCTGTCAGTATCTAATAAGCCTAATCCAGTACCTAGCCCAGCTTTGTCTCAATCGGTATCTACTATTGTGGAGACACCCACGCCGTCGCTGATAACTCCAGGGCAGCTGCTGCAATCTGGACCAATTGATGTTCCATCAACTCAATCTATGCAGACATCTCAAAGAGATGTAGAAGTGGATCAAGTAGTGCCTGCACCATCTTCAGAACCTCCAGCCCCTGCTAAAACAGAAGCTCAGCCACCAATATTACCATTACCATCCCAGACACGTGTGCAGAAGGTGCAGTTTTATGATTATTCATTATATTACTGAGTGTTTGAGAATTTTATCTACTTAATTCATTTATGTTAATACATTATTGTTCTCCCTGTGTGAACAATATTGGACTAATCAATTCCCATTTCCCAAGGTATTGCTATCTTTTTTGAACTTACAATTTGAAAAAAATCAATAGCAGATGCTTGCAACTTAAGGGGGCTATTTGTTATTAAGTTGGAATACTTGATTTAGTACTTGGTTAGCATAGTTTTTAACTGTCTTTTCTGGCAATTATTAATGAAGTCTTTTGATTTGGTAGTTTGTTTGTTTATCCTAGTGAGAGAAGGAGATAATTCTATGAAACATCGGGTGAATTTGGCTAGATGCCTCTATAGGGTTGTTATGCAGTCTGCTCTAGATGTTTACCATGGTTATTTATTTAATATGGTGTCCTGTGTTCCATACTTTGATACATGATGGTTATTAACAGTGAAAGGGATGATGAGAAGTTCTTTATGAAAAGGATGGTTGGGTGTCAATTTAATTAAGTCACACTATCTACTACCTTTATGTTTATTTGATGCTTATGTTATGACTTGATAATATTCCAAGCCTTCTTGGTTATGAAAATACTTTAAGGTGTCCAGTTTCCTGTCAATCTTTACTTGTAGTCCTCTTGGTACATTTACTTCTACTTCTGTTTTATTGCTGCTATCTCTTATCAAGAGTCTATTTTAAAGAATAAAATTAGACTAATGAAGGAAGTTCATTAGGAGAAAGAATTCTGGTGAGGATTTACTCGAGTGACAGTAATAATTCTTGTCTACCTTGACTGTATTTAATGCTTACACTTATGCAGGAGCGTGTTGAATATTTAGGAGCTACTTGGCTATGAAAAATACTTTTAGGGACCAGTTTTCTAATCATTCTTAACATTGCACTGCTCTGAATGCCTCCATTCCTTCCCCTGTATTGCTTCCATTTCTTCATCATGGATCATTAGCAAGAAAATTAGACCTACGACTCCAGGATAAAAAGGGAAAGACTGGTGATGTTCTTCACAATGATGTGGTGGCAAAATATATGATATTGTTTGGGAAGCTAATAATCTTCTTTCATTTTCTTTTCTTCTAGACAAGTGGAGCTCCATATCAGCCGCGTTACGTCAACTACAGAGGGCGTGGTGGAAGAGGAATGGGGGTAATGGATTATGTGCAATATTTAAGCTATTATCAGCCCATACATTTTTATGGCAGTGTAGTCATAACTGCATCTGATGTCCTGTATTTTAATCTATTTTGTTCTTTGTAAAAATAGTTTCAGTCTGGAGTTACAAGTCTTTTAATGGAGGCCACAAATTCCAAATCTGCCCCTTCCAATGAGAAAACATTTTCTTTCATGAATGGCCAAAGGGGGATTAGTCCAAGATTCTTGCATTCAATTTAAACTAGCTGATTAATTCAAACACTAATACAAATATACAATATATGCATGCATTGTAGGGAACTCTGTAGGTGGAGTATTTCTTAGAACACTGATTTGCTAGTATTTGTTGTTAGATCTGGTGGCATCACCAAGCATTTGAGTGTGCATGCCTATACAAGTTGTGTTGGTAGGTTTGATTACAAGTAGAAGACTGGTACGTGATCCCCGCTTTTGTCTGATTGCTCGAGTTCCATTGTTGTTTACCCTATTTTGCAGTTGTGATAGCTGTTATACTGGCTAAACTAGTTTGAAAGGGTTTCTGCTATATGGACATGACATCTAGCGATATATATATTTATATATTCTCTTTTTTCTAGGATTTGCGATCAGTATTTTGACTCTGCCGTGCAATATTTTTCATGTAGTCTCACATTGAAGAATGAATCTTTAGTCCATAAGTTGTACATTCCGTCATTTGACTCGTTGCTTTAATGGATTTACTGAGGTTAATCTTAATGTATTAGAGCAGTGCTTTAGTTAATTGACTTTTGAATTGCTCTGGTCGGGCTTGTGATTTATAGTGGATTTGGCCTTTGCTTGGTGTAGTTAATAAGATAGGTTGATTATCTTCCTTGCCAGGTTTCTAGACCAATAACAAAGTTCGATGAGGATTTTGATTTTATGGCCATGAATGAGAAGTTCAAGAAAGATGAAGTATGGGGTCATCTTGGCAAAAGTAACAGAGAAGGAGATGGAGATGGCAGTGATGAGGATATCTCTTACAACGAATATGAGGATGACCTTCCTAAGATTGATGTCCAGGTGTTTACTTAAATTCTCTTCGACCTCAATTTTAATGCATACCCTTGACCATGAATTTCGGAACTGGTTTTGTGCGTTATGTTTAATCCACCTTTTCTTTCCTGCAGCCTGTTTACAATAAGGATGACTTTTTCGACTCTTTGTCTAGTAATGCACTTGACCATGACTCAAATCATGGAAGGACCAGGTTCTCCGAGCAAAGGAAGATAGATGTTGAGGTATATCTGATTCTTATGCTCTACTTTCCCGAGTATGGTTCTTCTTCAATGAACTAATCTGTTTGATGGGTGCAGACATTCGGAGATTTCTCAAGATACAGGGGCGGCCGGGGTGGTCGTGGTCCTGGACGTGGTGGACGTTCTCGAGGTTCATATTATGGAAGAGGAGGGGGATATGGATATGGATATGGATATGGATATGGAAACGGAAATGGAAATGGAAATGGGAACGGAAATGGATATGGTTATGGTGGTGGTAGGGGCAGAGGCCGTGGTGTGCCATCCCGTACTTTATAAAAGCATAGGTCTAGAAGCAAATATCTCTTTTAGGCAAGGATATTGTTAGTACTATCTAATCCTGTAACTTTTGTGCATCTTGTCTGCGTTTTCGAAGAATAAATTCCGGCTGTAAACGTATGTTCAGTTTTCTTTCCTTGGGCTATAGAGCTCATTTTTCTAGCTGCAAATTTCACAATCACAATGGCTGTAGTAGTCATTGGATGTAATTTGCTTGTCGATTGCAATGTGAAAATTTGACATTTCCCATTTTCCTTCAGTAATTTTCTTGTACAACTCCACCTTTGAAGAAAGTTTTTTGTTATCTTGTGGTTCCAAAGCAATATATGGTTGAATCAGTTCAAAGTCAGTTATTTGCATTTGAAAATTGCAGACTATGTTGGGACATGAACCTCACCCAAAAGGGATAGTTACATAATTTTTATAAATAAAAAAATGCTTCGATTATCGCATTATTTTTTGGTGTAGTTACTATCCCTTATTTTAGAATGCTTTGTGTAGTATTTTATCATGATTTCTTTGTGCAAGTTTCTTTTTATACACAGATTCTTTGAGTTGAAGGTTTATCAGAAACAACCACGCTACATAATGATACATCTCCAAAGTATATTTCATATCCTTCAGTGTATGCATACATACATATACACAAATCCAAAAGGAATGAAACAAAGTTTACACATTGAGTAAAAACAAACAAAAGTAGAGTTGTATGATGATTAAGTGAATCTGATCCCAATTCAGAAATTGGTGAGTTTATAGTAGCAGTTATTTCCACATAGCAGAATCTGATATCCTTTACCACAGGGACACTTGAAATGAAGAATCAGACAGTTCCCCATTCTTTCCACCCATACAGCCTCCTCACACAATGCTTCTCCTCCACCACTATCTGTCTCATCATCCTACTCGAGACCAAGAAACCGAATTCCATCAGTAAACAACAAAGCAAGAACCCCATACCACCTCGCGGGGACTGGGGAGGGTAGAGAGAAATGTTTTCAAAAGACCCTCGACTCAAGTGCTGAAGCCGATCATAGTAAACAAAACTAGTTCTTAATGCTTAAAAAGGTAAATTTTTTCTACTCTATATTGAACATTAACCAAAACACAACTAATTCTAAGTGATTAAAAGGTGAATGATCAAGAGCACCAGTAAACATAGAAAATGAAAATTTCAATATACCTTTACAATCTTATTTTCTTCATGGAGAGTTACTTCTTCTTCTTGAATCATCAGGTCACACCATTGTCTCATTTCTCTCATTCCATCTTTCATTCTCTTTAACCTCTGCATATTACAACAAACAAAAAGTAAAATCTCCATTAAAAGCAACAACAACAACAACAAACTCAGTCTCGGGAGGGTACAATGTACACATACCTTACCACTAAAGACTGTTTCCGAAAGACCACCAAAGCAAAAAAAAAGGAAATTGAAACTGAAAAGCCAAGATTTAGGAGTAAAACCATTGCAGTAGGAGATTCTCCATTGTTAACTGAACCACCTAATTCTTCAACATTTGGTGACCAGCTAGCTGTTCTTGCAACAGCAGAGTGAGTTGGGGATTTCTGCAAAATCAAAATGAAACAGAAATTATCAAAGAAAACTTAACGAAATCGAAAAAAATCAAGATTTAGAAACAAATTCAAACAAACCATTGTAGTGGAAGATTCTCCATTGTTGAAATTGAGCTCATTTGGTGACCAGCTAGATGTTCTTGTGAGGGTACGGTGAGAAGGGGGTCTAGGAGATTTACCAGTGGGATCTGAGGTAGTCCGATAAAGGGGTCGAGGAAATGGCGGCGCTAATGGTGGTTTCGCCGGAGATGGTGAAGGCGATGGAGTCACCGGAGATTCTTGGTTATTTTGAAGTGGGATTTTGATGAAACCTTGGAAATGGTTACTGTGATTGATGTTGTAGGTGTCGCTGGAGCCGCCGGCGCCGCCGTCTGCGGTGGTGGAAATGGGTGGTAGAACGGTGGCAGTTCTTTTTGGAAATGGCTCTTCCAGAGAAGAAGAGAAACGACAGTTTGAGTGTCTCTTTCCCTTGGTAGTGGTGGCGCCGCCGCCGTAAAGGATAGTTTTCTTACATGACGTGGCAGGTGTCTCTGCTGATATGATGGTGGCTCCGGCGGCGGCGATGGTGGTGGTGGAAATTTCAGGTGAGAACTGTGGGATTTTCTTGACGGAACGACAGGAATGGCATTGCTGATGAGGAGATTGGTCGCCGGAGAATTTTCCGGTGGTGGCGTCAACGGCGGAGCTGAGGCGGAGCATGGCTAAGTGAGAATCAACAGAAATTGAAAGTTCGTTTTGCATTTCGCTGTTGAAAAAACTGTATTAACTGAATTGAAAGATTTAAAGCGCCAAAATATTAAAGCTCTGTTTGGATATTTATAGAGTACAATTTTTTTTTCTTTTCTTTTGTTTTAGGTAATCTCTAAATCTTCAAGTTAATTGTTCATATATTAATTTCTTATATTTTTTTTTAAAATCATGTCGTATTCAAATTCACTTGTCTGATTAATTCAAATTTAGATATTTATAGAATACAACTCTTTGTTGCTTATTCTTATTTTTATTTGTTTAGCTCTAATTCTTCAATTGAGTTGTGATTGTATTCAATTTACTATATTTTATTTATATAATATGATGTTCAAACGGTATTGACGTGAATAATTTAAATTTGTATTGTTTAGAAAACAATAAATCGTAAAAACTTAATTTTTTGATTTTCAGAATTCAAATTCGAAACTTTAGACGAAAAGATCGCCTTACATAAGATCACTTGTACAAATTAATTGGTTGAATTGGTTGACTACTTTGATAATAGATTGCAAAAAAATGCATATAATCATAGTACAATTCTTTAAAATTAAATGGATTTTATACTAGTTAATTAAAAGTTGGTGTGCATATTGGTTGAGATAACAAAATGATACATCTTCAAAGTATATTTCATTTATTATAAAATTTTAGTAGTACATTTTATTTCAAACTCACAAACAAAAGCTTTGTATTACATAAACTCTTTGAAGAATAATGATATATCTCCAAAGTCCTTACATTCCTTATTTTGATATTCTAATAATACCAACTTAAAATGATCAATTCATTCTCCGTCACGCCTTTTCAGACGATCTTATTATTTTTCAGGAACTGAACACGTGATAATTCTCAGCTCAGCTCAGCTCGGAAAATTCAATTTACTTGCAAGTAGCAACAAGTACCTTCCTAGGTGGAAGAGAAGGCCTTCTACCATGAAGTGTAGCCCAATTATCAAGGAAAAGAACATCACCCTTTTGCCATTTGAATTGTATGCTTTCTTCTTCAATTATTTCTTCACATCTTTTTACTATGTTTTGTGGTATTTTTGTTCCATCAAACATCATGGCTGAGCTTATGTCTTTCCCATACATTCCAACCAATGTGTTGAACCACATTCTTCTTCCTTTTCTTCCATCAAACACTTTTGTTAAACATCTTGGTCCTAAGATTGTCTTCACACCACCATTTGGTAGCCATTCCATTTCCATTCCAAGTGCTTTTGCCCTATAATCAAGAGTTTTTTTTCGAATAGGATAGTTATTTCAAAGGATAATTAATTTCACGTATGATTACTGAGTTTTACTCACTATAAAGTAAAATCATAGAACTACTTGTCGTCACATTAGAGACCAACTAACTTATATGTGAATCAGTTAGAAAATACAGAATAACCAAAAGATTAAAAGTCTTTTTCTTGGATAATAGTAGTGTTTCTATGTTCTATCCCAAACATATGGATTGCCTTCCACTAACACAAATATCGAGCAACTCTTTCCCCAAACCCTAGGCAATTCCACAAACTTTTTTGATTGTATATATTCAATGTAATTATCAATGTTGGATAAAATAACTTATCATAAGCAATAATTTCAAGTTCGAGCCTTCAGTTACACGAAGACTCTTTTGATAAGGAGCAAGTGCTTTAGTACCCAACTTCTAGACACAAATTCAAACTATCGAGCTCCAAAGCAGATACCGAACACTATATAAAAATCCAAAAAAGTTGTATATATAACAAATGATTAAATTACCTTTTTTCAGCTTCAATAGGATCAGAAGTACCAAAAGCATCTTCCCATCCTCTACCTCTCATTGAACCTTGATCATTCTTACTTGGAGCACTAAATGTGTATTTAAGTCCTTTTTTCTCTATTTCTTCAACAGCTTCTGGGAATTCCTCTATCATTCTTTCTGTTACTCTAAAACTTGGAACAAATGGTGTTTCCCCTCCTTCTGGTGGTGGTATTTCACAATACAATATCACTTTCTTTGGAAATTCCTTTATCTACATATATAACAAATAAGTATGTCATAAAAAAAAACATCAACTCGTCTTTACTGTGTCAGCTGAACACTCAAACATAAAAAATGATTATCTAGACACATCAATTCGTACTTACTGTGTCAGTTGAACACTTCAACTAATTACAAAATAATCATCTAAACACTTTTAAAATTTATGCGTCACAACAACATCAAATGTCCACGAGACATAGTGAGAACGAGTTAGAAGTGTTTAGTTGCGGAAAAGTTTGTCAAGTTTTATAGTTTGTCCTGTTTAGACCAAAATAATTAAGTGTCATGTGAAAGCTCACAACACAAATTATTATTCATTTAGTACTCCTCCAATCATTAATCAAGTTTAATATAATATAATTCCCTTTTAGGCCGTCTAGCGATCTTCATATAAAATTAAAATAAAATTGAAAGACCATGCCCTAGCTAAGTGACAATATGATTCTCATTGAAATATTGATTTTTTTGGTCTCACTGATTAAATCAAAATATTTATGAAAATAGTCATATTTTAATGAAAAATTTCGATAAAAAAATTGTGTTTTTTTCAATAATGAATATACAGAAATCTTAAAATACGGATAATAATTATTAAAATACTTACAAGGACCATTTCATGATGATAATATATAAATTCAGAAAGGGGTCCTTCATTAGCAGTCCAAACTCTCTTGTAAATATGTGTTCTTGGTGCTGGTCCAACATATCTAATATCTTCCCAACCAAATACTTCAACAATATCATTAAAATTTTGTGCATTTTTTACATCAAATCCTCTTAAAAGAACAGCACTATTTTTTGTAATCATATTATCAAACCAATCCTTATTATTTTCCAAATATTCAACTAATGAATTTATGTCATTCTTCTTATTTGCTTCAATTGGATTTAAAACTAATGGCATAGTTTCACCATCAACAATTTTTTCTCCTTCACATTTTCCCACTTTAAAATCCTTACAAGTGTATTCCATTTTTTTTTTCTTTTTGTAAATTGATTAAAAAAAAATATTTTTGATTTTTTTGGCTATGGATTGTTGAATTGGAATTGAAGGGTTTTATGGTATTTATAGAAGAAAAAAAGGAATCCAAATAATGATGGACAATGTTGGTCATTGGGTTCTTCATTTGTCTTTGTGTGATTAGTTATTTTTAAACTATGGTTTGGTGTATTTTGTTTTTTATTAATATAACTTAGTTTTCTTGTTTTGCTTGGTAAACAACTACAAGATTAATTAATGACAAAAAGGAAAAAAAAAAAATCAAAAAAGGTAATCTTGCTAATTATATATTCTTAATACTCCATATATATATCCTTTCCCTTAAACAATTTTCCAACCTATAATATTAACTGGAGTAATTTAATAATTAAACTTTGAATTTTACTAGTCCTAATATATATTGTGAATTCATGTATATATCATTTAATTCTAAATAATATTATCGAGGAATGATAAAAATATTTTAAGCGGTACTAAAATCCATTTGATGTATAACAATGTGTTGAAATTCACGAGTAAGATATTTAGGGTTTAATGTTTATATAACAGTATTCACAATTTTAATTAAAAATGATGTATTTAGTTAAAAGAAAGTCCTCAAGTAAGGATAATTTAGTAGAATATAATACATAAGAAACTGAGTTCCAATTTGTACTTGGCTTTAATTTTTACCTGAAAATTCAGTAACATTGTTGGCATCAAATTGTAACAAGGAAATATATATGATTAATTAATTAATTAACTTATGGATTTAAGTGTTCCTACTAAATCCTAATATTGTATGTTGATTAATAAGGGGCCTACTAGAAAATTATGATTAGGAATAATAATTATGATGTATTAAGAGAATGATACCTTAGGATTTATATATTATTCACATTTTAATTCATTTCGAAAAGAATTGACACACTTTTTTTTAACGATAAAATTCTTTGATCTTAATGTTTTCATTTATCTCTAAAAGAGTGGGAATACATATGCTGCGATATTGGGGCATCGATAGTCCAGACTTTCACTTTGTAATTTATATACGAGTTGAGACGAGTTAGAATTTTAAGTTTATAAATTTTAAAATTTAGACACAATCTTGATGAATTATTTATATATATTACATATTTTTTTTAATAAGATAAAATTAAAATTAAAACCAAAACTAACAAATTCTTGAGAATGATGACAAAGTTATAGCTCCACCCTGACTATACTATTCATCTTCTCAATTTAACGAGGAACACCTAAAAAAAATTCCTTCCTCCTATATTAGTTATCCATAATATTTAAAATAATTGTGACAATTTACAAAATAATAAAAAATTAATTATATTTTTCATATTTTATCCATATAATTAATTCTTTTTAAAAGAGTAAAATAATTTGTAAAATTCCAAAATATTTATTTAATAGATAAATTAACAACTATTTTTATTTATGATTTTCTAAAAGATGAGTCGAAAGTGGACGATTAATATAGAAAGGAGGAAGTAGTTAATTTTCACATAGACCCACCCCCTAAGGTTTTTTTTGAATTCAACAAAGTATTATAAAAACTCAATTTGGTTTCATGGCACAGAAAACGTAAATAAGAAGTGACATTAATTTGCAAGAAGTTAATATCTTCATTAATTCATATTAAATTACTCCGCAAAATACTCTTCAATGTTTAATTGTGGTTTTTTCATCAATTACGTATTTCTTTCCTTTTTAAAAAAATGTATTCAAATCAAGTTCTTTTTTTTTTTTTTGACATAAATTGTATATTTAAGAAATGTCTTTATGCTCGAATCAAAATCAAAATAAGATCGATTTCCTTCTAACAACAAATTAAGAAACAATCATCAAAAGTATATATATATCTCATATAAAAGAAGAAGGTGACCACATACATTATAATAGTACTCATGAAAAAAGTAAAAAGAAAATGACATGGCTTTAATTTAATCATATCTTTTTTACCTTTTTTTAATGGAGGATTGTTCAAGTTCGTTTGGAGATCATGTAACGAATTTGATGTTGATACTATGTAATGAAATAGACTTAATTCATATTCAAAATTTAGCTTACAAGGAGATTACTATTTAAATCTTCAATTTACTAGCTGATGTAGGACACTCAACATCAATTTAGACGAATAATATTTTTTAGCGAGTTTCATATATTAATTATTACTTCTTCTATATTAAAACACAAATTCAATACTGAGTTGAGTTAACCTATATATGTGTTGATTATAAAAAATAAATATTTATCAACTTAACATCAAATATATATATATATATATATTATATTATAACAAAGTGAATAATGAATAGTGAGATATAAGAGAGTCCTTTTTGATGATCAATTGTATGTGTCGGTTTCACAGTTTCAAATAATACTTTGAACACTACCACTGAGCCACTATACTCATTAGCCATGGCTGCTGCACACTCATTTTCACCATTTTCACTTCTTGTCTTAGCAAGACTTTCAGCTTCCATTGTTGCTTTTCTTGTTCTTACTTGGGCTCTTTACTTTAAAACTAGCTTTTACCCTCATTCTTCTTCTCCACAAGAAGAAGACCTTATTTATGCTGTAAAGTTACATTCTTTACCCTTCAATGTACATTTCAGCTAAAAAATTTTGGGGATTTTGAGTGGAAGTCTTTTTTTTTTTTGGTTTTGTAGGTGCTTCATCCATTATTGATGGTGATTGGGTTCATTCTTATAAGTGGAGAAGGTGAGCTCAACTTCTATTTTTCTTGGAAATGATTTTGGAAAGTTTTTTTTTTGTTGGTTTGGTTGAAAATCTGTTATTTTTCTTTTCTTGGAAGTGATTTTGGAAAGTGTTTTTTTTTTTCTTCTTAATTTTGTTAAAAATCCATTCTTTTTTGTTTTCTTGGAAGTGATCACTGATTTTGGGAAGTGGGGTTTCTCTTTCTTGCTATATCTTGTTAAAAATCCAGTCTTTTTGCTTATCTTGGTAGTGATCACTGATTTTGAGAAGCGGGGTTTTTCTTTCTTGCTATATCTTGTTAAAAATCCAGTCTTTTTGCTTATCTTGGAAGTGATTATGGTAAGTGGGAGTTTTGTTTCTTGGTATCGCTTGTTAAAAATCCAGTCTTTTTTCTTATGTTGGAAGTGATTATGGAAAGTGGTTTTTTTTCTTTCTTGATATATCTTGTTAAAGATCTAATCTTTTTCTTTTCTTTTGTTTTTTTTTGGGTTTTGTAGCCATTTTAGTGCATAGATGGTTGCCAGGTTCAAGAAATTTGAAGAAATCAGTGCATTTGTGTCTTCAAGGACTGGCTTTGGCTTGTGGGATTTTTGGGATATGGACAAAATTTCATAGCAGAGATGGGATTGTGGCTAATTTCTATAGTTTGCATTCTTGGATGGGTATCATTTGTGTTTCCCTATTTGGTGCTCAGGTATTTCTTCTGCACATTTTGTTCCCTCATCTCTTTTTGGTCAAAATTTTCTTCAAGTTAGAAGAAAAAATGACATTAAATTTGAGTCTGCATAAAGTTCCAAGTATGACAATGAAGTTGATTCTGAAAGTTGTCTGGTCTTTTGAGAATGTAAATTTATCATCCATTAGTACTGTTTATTCCTTTTGAAGTATAAAGTATCTCATCATGTACTCTATGTTTACTTCCTATTTTAGTAATCCCTCCGTTTCGATTGTTTGTCTGGTTTTGCCTTGCCACGAAGTTTACAAAAGTAAATAAGATTTTTGAATCTTGTTTGTCTTAAACTAGATCTGTAGAATGTGCTAAGATGTGGAAAGTTGGAAATAAAAGGAAAGACGTGTTCTCTTTTTAACGGACTAAACAAGAAAGTAAGACTTAACGTATTATAAAACGGAGGGAGGGAGAGTTGTTTGGTGGCATCAGGCATGTCACATCTTTGAAATTAGGATAAAATCACTTATTAGTGCAATAATTGTGATTTGTGCATAGAGAAGCTTCGACGTGGCCTAGAGATTTGATAGATGTACTACGTGTTTATTTGAGCAAGGAGATGTAGAAATGGTCCTACAAATGGGGTCTTGAAAAATTGG
Organism: Solanum lycopersicoides; assembly: GCA_022817965.1. NCBI lineage: Eukaryota > Viridiplantae > Streptophyta > Magnoliopsida > Solanales > Solanaceae > Solanum > Solanum lycopersicoides. Next base: position 5,942,437 of record CM040622.1, on the reverse strand, counting down.
AGTGCAAGAGTATAGTGTTATCAGTAGATATGTTTCTAGCCTAGCAGTTTTTTGCTTTTGGGATGTGTCTCTTCTATAACTTGGTAGTGCCAGTAAATATATTTGATGCTCGGATCCTTCGAGAATGTTGCTAGGTGGGTCAGATCCTCCGAAAGTAATGCAATTTTGAAGGATCTGACATGATGGTGGTAGTATTTTTGGAGGTCAAGCAACATAGGTCATGAGGACATGCTTCAGGTTAAGAATACGTACTGAGAACCTTTTTGACTAGCCAAGACAACAACAAATTTAGCACATACCTTACTGGATTCACAACCTTCTTCCGCTCTAGAGTTGAAAAAGAGTGCAATAATAGATCACGGAGAGTGAACTCATGAGGTACATCAATCAGCTTTTAAAAGAATGGTTCACATATATGTATTGGTATTATACTTGTTCGTGTTGCTCCTTCACCTAGCCAAAATCCAACTCCGACAAGCTACATTTTTTGCTCAAGGAGATTATCAAGTAAAAATGTCCACCATGAGGTAAAGTAGAAGTTCGGCTTTGCACTAAAGTACCACACAAAATAGTCGAAAACAGACGCTGAAACTTGGCATCAACCGACAAGTAAACATAAAGACACCTCAACCGGCCTCTAAACACTCCAACTAGTGAAAAAGTCGAGCACAATGTTTCTATTTGCATATCAACTTGTGTATTTAGATTGATTTGTAAGGCACCTTTTGTAACCGGACAAGAAATTTACTTGCTTGTAATGATGTTTCATGTTACTGCAGTGGTTGATGGGCTTCTTAAGCTTTTGGCACAGAGGAGAAGTGCGAATGACAAGAATACGTATTCTTCCATGGCATGTATTCCTCGGTCTTTACACATATGCCTTGGCAGTAGCAACAGCAGAAACAGGACTTCTCGAGAAGTTAACCTTCTTGCAAACAAACGGAGCTGTACAGAAAGGTTGCACAGAATCCATGATCGTAAATGGCATGGGACTCAGTTTAGCTCTCCTCAGTGGCATGGTGATATTTGCTTCTGTGTTACCAAAACATCAAACACCACATTCGAGAAGTGTTTACTCTACTAATAAGCTACATTCTTAAGTTTTTCATACATGAATATACCGCGATAATTCTCATGTAATACGCTATTTATCTGTGGTGTTAATAAAATGAAGAAGGTCCAACAAGTTCCTTTTTTTTCTTCAAAATCTTTGTTGCATTGTGGTATGCCAGTCTTGCTGGTTCTTTTTCAGTGTTCTTGACACACTTCTTGATACCTGTGATGTGTGAGTCAATTTGCGTTATCTATGTGTCGGAGTCAGCTTTCACGCATCTCAATTAATTCCACGAGATACCTGCTACCTTTCATCGTGTGATAGATTCACAATGAAGAAGTTTTGTGTTGTGACCTATAATATACAGCAGTATACCATTTAAATCATTGGCCAATTAATATGCATTGAATAGACAATTTAAACCATGTCAGCAAATTTTAATTTCAAAGCTCTTTTTTTTTTCTTCATTTTATAATCTAATATCAAAATACACTAATCCAATTATGAAATTTTAAGTTCAAATTTATCTGAAGTAAATATACTTTGTAGTTGATTTCATTCATCTATGTAAGTTTTTTAAGGATAGAATTATCGGTGAGAACATTGCATGTGTTGATGAAAGACAACAATCTTCAAAAGGTAAAAACTTATCCTAGTATTTTATATTCGCGCTACACATATTTTAAAATGTAATTTTACTAATGAACCAAAAAGGATACCTAAGTAAGTGCATCAAACTTCCTTTATGTCCACGATTCGAGAAAGAATCAAACCACAAAGATTTACTGTTAGCAATGCTATTCCTATTAATGTTTAAAAAATATTTTCACAACTCAAACTAATAACTTTTTACACATAGAATAACAATTTATCACCTATGATATAGACTATAGTTAATTAATAACAATAAATTTATATAATTTGACATAAATACAAATAATTGTCTTTATCTTCATAAAATTAATTGAATAGTGCAAACTAACCCAAATATCAAAACTATTAAAAAACCACTAATTTAAATTTGCATAAAAACCATTTTTGAAGTTGTACCAACAAAAAAGAAAAAAATACCCAATTTAATGAAAGCACTCTTTTGAAAGTCCATTGATAATAAGAGCATCAAAAGTTAGGTTTTCCATTGATGCTCAAAGGATGAAGATGAACTTCAACTCCAAAATTTCCCTTTTTCCATTACCCCTTTGAATCTAAAACCCTATAACACATTACAGTTACAACCCTAAAACCCTAAAAAAGAAATAATCAAGAAATGTGTTCTTCTATAATCCCATCTTCTCTTACCTTTTCACCTAAATCCCCTTTCATCTATAGTCAAGATTTAATTTTTACCTCATACCCATTTCTCCTAAGGACTAGAATTCCTAAGTTTTCCCTGTCTGCTTCAGTTTCAGAAAAAGTTGCAGAAGTTTCTTGGGGTGTTTCTGATCCAAATGCATTTGATGAGTATAATGGTTGGGACTTTGTTGAACCTCCAGTTGAAAACAAGAAGAAAAAGGGTATTTTTTATTGTCCACCTCAACTAATTTGAGATCAAGTTTTAAGCTGATTGATTGACTTTTTGAGGATGTAGTTTATTGCTTTTGTTATATGTTAGTGTCTGTTGTTGTTGATTGTTACTGTTCCTTGCCTGTATGCTTTGCACTACTTTCCTATTAGTTGCTATGTTTTGCTTCCCTTGAGCTGAGAGTCTTCGAAAATGGTTTATTTAGCTCCATGAGGTAGGGGTAAGGTTTGCGTAACTCTGCGCTCCATGAGCTGAGAATCTTTCAGATATTGTGGGATTTCACTGGGTATGTTGGTGGTGGTGGTGTGAAAAAAAATAATCTTGAGATATTTTGTGAATTGGGGGAATTGAAAGATGGATTTTTTTTTGCAGGTTTGTCGAAATTTTTGGTTATTGGCATGTCAGTGTCTCTTGCTGCTGGGCTTGGTGTTGCTTCCTACTTTTCACTATACCAGAAAGGTGAGATTTTTGGGATTGCTTTTGTTAGTTTGTAGTGTTACTACTGTGCTTTGTAGAAATGTAATTTAATTTTTGGTGTACTTTGTGCTCTTATAGGATTCAAATTTCAATTTACTGGGCCGCTCCATGAGTCACATGATAGTTTAGTATCTAATGAGGCTTCTAATAAGGGAGAAGATGGCGAAACGGTTAATTTGTCAATGGAAAGTGATCAGATTTCTGAAACGGTGGAGGGAGGTTCTGATTTCGATGATAAAAATGTTGTCTTGGGTAAGGTTTTAGAGCTTAACTAAACTTTGTTATGCTGTTTGTTTGTTTAATTAAGTTGTGCATACAGTAGTCTAGATAAAATGCTTGTAAAGGGAGTTCTCCTGTTCCTTTCTTTCTTTGGTAGTCGCATGATAAATGCTAATATTTGCGAAAAATATCTGAATCTTGTAATTTTGCTAGAATACTTTTGGGTTGGGAGTAATTTGTTTATTATGTAATGGTACCTCTTTATAGTCTCTTTCTTCTTTGGGAAAATATGGTTTGCCTGTTCCCTTTCCATTATTTGATGTACGATTGTTTACCAATGTGCTAATTTAAGTTGTTCAGCACCCTAGGATGTGACCTAGTTGTCAATTAAATGAGTGGAGAATCACGAGATCTCAGGTTCAAATCTCAGGGGAAGGCAAAATCACTAGAGTCCCATTTGCTCTAGCATTGGTTGGCAAAATTACCCGGTTTCTGTGCTGGCACTTGATGAAATAATCGAGGTGCAACATCACCATCATCCCAAAAATAGAAGAAGAAACTGTTTTGCCTTTTCCTTTTTTGGATCAAACTTGTAATTTCCTGTTCAGAAGCTTGTTCTTGATTCCATTCTTCTCTTTTTATTTTTTCCGTATGCTCCTGCTTTGTTTGTCTTGGTGCATTTTCCAGGAAACTGATAAATAAAAGAACCGGTGAATTGAGAACAGATAGACAAGTCAGTAAAAACTCCTAATTCTCCTGGAAAGTGTACACCAACAATATTCACATTTCTTCTGTTCTTCTCTTCATGTCAGTAAAAGAAACTTGTATGGCTAGTTCTAACATGCAAGTTTAAGTTCACAAATGTCATTTTTCATTTTATTCTCACCTGAAAGTTGAAATAGAAATGATATCTGAAGATAATTGAATAGAAAATCCTCATTCAACGCTTGTCAGCATTCACCCATGTTATCTCATTTTATATTGAGCTTGATTTGGTGCTAATACTAGTAGTTTTTTTTTAATTTACTTGCTGTCATAGTTTGTAGTTTGTACCATTTTCTCTTTCGTTGAATTACTTAGAATGATAGCGTTCTGTTCATTAGTTCTGATTTTAATTTTATTCCTCACTGGCCAAAACTTCTGGTTCATTGTCATTTTGAAGAGACACACAATGTTTCAACTAAAGGAGTAACTAGAGGAGTACTTGGACGAATTACAATTCCCTTTGCTGTAGATTCTACTCAAGAAGAAGCTCTTTTTATGTTGAAGAAACTCAAGGTATAGTTGCCTGACCTTTATTGAGAAATAAGCTTTCCTGTCCAACTTGTACACTTTTCTATTCCGAGCTATGTTATATTAGACTTACCTATAGTGCTTGACTTAGTTTGAACAGCATGATAGCTAGAGAACTTTGTATTGCACTAGTAAGTCAAACCAAAAGCAGCATATTTTCCAAGATATGTGGTGTAGCATAGTTATCGAATGGCTCTGGTGTTTTGAAGTTATTTTTGGTCAAAACTTTAATGGCCAGCTTCAGAGGGAACCTTTTGCTGTGCGTGTGGAATCATGGGTATTTCATGTTTCCTTATGATGAGTGTGAGATGGGAGGCTTTGGGAAGTACAGTAACATCCTTGGGAAGGCAACCCAGAGAAGTGATGTTGCCTAGATACTGTTGTTACAAAAACGAAATGTAATTAAGTTAGTAGGTTGCACATTCAAACTGGACTGTGGTTCCTTCCATATCTCTCCTTTTTAGTATATGACTACGGATAATGTGTTTTTTCCTGTGAAAACTAGCCTGTTACATTTTGTAGTCGTTATTGTTTATTGTGATTTTACTTGATAATGTTATTTGCCCCTCCGTCTTTCACCCTTCACTCAATTACTTAGGTCTGGTTATAAGCATGACTTTGGCATTATGCTGTGTGGTACGATTGGAAATTAGACTGCCATATTGTATTTCTATTGTCAACTATCTGTGCTTCTCTCTCTCTGACTTCACTCTATCATTTAGATTCGGTTCCAAGCATAGTTTCACCATTATTATCTAAAGTATACAGATCATTGAAGATGATGTTAAAGCAGATGAACTCTGTTCAAGGAGGGAATATGCAAGATGGTTAGTTAAAGCAAATACACAACTAGAAAGGTACTTTTGGTCAACATCATTTGTTTGGCCAGTTCTTTTGTTGGAAGAAGACAAAATGTTAGTAACACTGACTAGTTTCTCTAACCATTTTGTTCTTTGACTTCTAGGAGTAGGAAGCATCGGATAGTTCCATCACTTGTGCTTTCTGGTTCTACAATTGCTGCCTTTGATGATGTGAGTGTTGAAGACCCTGATTTTGCGACCATTCAATGTAAGCTTGACATGTTGTTACCCAAGCATAATATATGTCATCTTTGAAGGAGCTAATATTTTCAGTTCTTGCTTAAAAAATGTTATCCAGCCCTAGCTGAGGCTGGTATTATTCCTAGCAAGCTGTCAGATAAGGAGTTTGCTTCCACTCCAAATGTTTCAGAAGATCAGGGTGTCTGTTTTTCCCCCGATAGGTACTATGATGTTTATCTCTCCCTCCTCTCCCTTCCCTTTTGTTGTTTTTGCCACTTCATCCGTTTCTCCCTTTGTTACCTTCATCTATGCTTCTGCTTGAGTTATGTCTGTTTTGCTGTTTCAGATTTTTGTCTCGGCAAGATCTGATTAGTTGGAAAGCCAAAATAGAGTATGAAATCATGCCAGGGATAGACAAAGAGGTAGGGGGAAAACCACGCTCCAACTTCAATGAAATTTTGATGCCCTTTATCTGCCTGAATATCTGACTCTGTGTACAGTTCAGATATCAAGGAAGAACATAGGCTTTCTGGATGTAAGGGACATCAATTCTGAAGCTTTGGAGGAACTTTTTGTGGATTTACGGGCTGGTGAACAGAGCATTCTTCGGAGAGTTTTTGGTCTCTTTCTTTCTCTGTTTTACACTAATGCACAAAGAATTAGATTTATGAGATCCCCACGGCAAAAATGTCAGCACTTCTATGCAAAAAATACTTGCATGCACCCATGCATTCTTTGACATGTCCAAACATCTTAGTAAATTACTTTATTCACTCAATCATTTGGGATAAAAAGATATAGGAGGAATTTAGTGCATGCAAGACAGTTAAGTACACCAAAGCTTTGGATCTGGAAGTTTGTTGATCGCCTATGTATCATTTACAGGACAGGCGAAACGATTCCAGCCTGATAAACCATCCACGAAGGCTCAGGCAGCTGTTTCGCTGACAAGTGGGAGAATGGAAGAATATATACAAAGTGAGCTGGCAAAACTTGAAGCAGAAAATTTATCAAGACTAATGACAATGGAAGAAATAAAGTCTGACCTACTTGATAGAGGAGAAATACAAAGGATTTGGGAGAGTAAAATGGAAGTAGAAAGAAGTCGTGGTTTAGAGGTAGAGAGTGCTTATCTGGCTTCTATTGGAGATCTAGAACAGGAAAAAGTTGTACATGAGAATGCTCGAGCTGAGCTTCTGAGGCAGAAGGCAGCTCTAGACTGTCAGAAGCAGCTACTTTCTAGTCTCAAGGAAGAGGTTGATGAGATGTCCGAAAAGCTTGCACGCGAGAAGTTTAAGCATGTGGATGAGCAGTGTGATTTAAGTGGTATGATTCATGATTTGCAGGTTAAGCATGAAGCTTTGCTCGACAAAAAATCTATGTTGGAAGCTGAGATTGAAGCTTTGCGAAAACTGAGGTACAAATATGTGTTAATCACTTAATTGTAGCTTTTGTTTACTTCTCTGTGTTTTTCGGAAATAGCGACTGTTGTTTAATTTGTCTTGTTGTATCCTCTAAGAGCTTTACGGAGTTTCAACAAGTAGAAGTTTAGTGAATGTTAAATAGCTTTAGGAAGTTTGACTAATCTCGATAACAATCAAACAAACATGATATCTGAATTAAGGATGGTATTACCAGAGAGGTTGATAATTCATTAACACTCGTAGTCTGTAATTGGCATGAAATTGTGCAATAAAAAACCGAAAATATGCTTTTTCTTTTGGTGAGGTTGCCTGGGAGGGAAATGGTGGAGCATTAAGGTTGGGATGGCACTGGAAAAAAGAAGCAATAAATGGGAAAGAATGATATAATATGCATCTCATGATAGGGTATCGTAATGTTCCCCTTGCTAGACATATCCCTTGGATGCAAAGATTAATTACAGAACAGAAGGACCCTTCACCGTATTCGGTCAAATTGCCAATCCCAAAGAGGATTATGGACTTGAAGAGGGAGTGCTATAGTCTGAACTAAGAACATGCTAATCTTGGGTATGTATAGCGGAATAATCTTGAGATGTCGATAATGGCAAGAATGTAACTAAGATGCAAACCGTTATAAATTCTGGTGAGGACTGATGCATGCTGCATATGTAGTTTACACTAGTTTCCATGTCTTCACATGGAACTTCCATTGATTTCTCGGTTACAACTCTTTTGTTAAGCTTGAAATTGTTACCTCCAGGATATATTCGGTTATGGGAACCACTTTTAATATTCTATTGATCTGATGGTTGCATTTTCTGTTTCAATTTACACTTGTATTAGTAGAAAGAACTTAAGCATCCTGAAACAGTAGAAATTTCGACTCCAGATAATGTTTATGTAGTTGACAATGCATGTTTTGTTGAAACAGATCATGGGTAGAGGATGAAGCAAGAAGAAGTCAAGCTCGTGCTAAAGTTCTCGAGGAGGTTGAACGAAGGTGGAAATGGGAGGAGCAATAGGAAAAAAGTTTTCCTATAAGTTAAATAATCCATCTGTTTTGATGTACATTTTGTCATTGTCATGATCAATTTTCTTCTTAAATATTTTCTTGGTAGCATCTTGTAAACTATATAAGAGCTGTTGATCTCTGTCATTAGCAGAAAGCAATTGAAGAGCAACTCTTTTTGTTTTATTTTGAAGAATGAATTGCTTATTAACAAAGTGAATCTGTTTGTTATCTGTATTGGAGTTTTGACTAATTTTGATATACAGCGCATCCTGGCATGATCTTTTTTCATACTTCCATTATTATTTTTTCTAGACTGCTTTGGATCTTTTCTCTTGAGTCGATGATATATCGGAAACTATCTCTGTCTTTGAGATAAAATTTCTATAACCCTTCTCAGATTATAGTTATTAAGATTACATTGAATCTATTATTGTTATCAACGAAGAAATCTTAGACTACACAAATTATGCCAAAAAGGGACTTATGTTTTGGTAAATATTTGTCAAAATTGTGTAAAGTTATCACTAATATGCTTTATGTGTAGATTAATATAGTCCATACATAAAAATCCATACAAGCTAAGGCACAAATGAAATGTCAATTTTGCTCTTTTTTCGTCTTTATTCTTATGCCAAAAGCTACATTTGGGCCCCACCTTTAATATCACATATTTTCTTGATCTTCATCTATTCAAACTAATATTTTTATTCTGAGAATAATCTCTAGTAATATTAGTATCTTGATTAGTTGGCTACAATGAACTAATTATTGGACATATCAAGCAAAATATACTAGTTAGGTATATCTAATTGACCTAATCACAATTCTAGTTGGTATATTTGAGTAATAATAATATTAGCTGTAAACAGATTTTAAATGAAAGCAATATAAATAATAAAAATTCATATAATTCATCTTAATTGAGGTATGTTTGCACCCTTGACCAAATACTTTTTTTTATTCACTCGTGCCATATAGAACATTGATAAATAAGTAAAAAAAAACTTTAGTTACATATAATTAAGTTAACTCTAAAAATGATTTTAATTAGGGATTAGATGAAATAGGTACTAATATATTAAGTTCCTTCATTTTAATAGTTAAAAATTGGTTGTTTTGTGATGTTATGGTGGAGTGAAAAGTACTCATTCATTTCAATTAATGAATGTGATTGAGTCCTAAATATAAAATCATTTTTAATAAAAAGCGTGTTATATTTAAAACTTTCCAACGTAAATTCGGATGAACAGTTAGATAAAAAAGAAGATAGTTAAAAATTGACTCTTGTGGTTGTAGTCTGAGTTCCACCTGCATAATTAGGGAATCCATAAATGGACAAAATGTCACATCGTATTAGCTGCACAATGACAAAAATAATTGGACAACATTTATGCATTAAAAGACAAATTTTTACTCTAATTCTTTACCTTAAGAGCTTTTAACTAATAAATTTAATTTTTTTTCTACAATCCAGAAATTTTAGAGGGTTTGTCTAGTAGTATATAATTTAATATTCGATGAATAATGATTATTTATATTTTATGTACTTAATTAAATATTGAATTAATGTGAAAATCACACATTATTTGGTTTAGGTTTATATTTGCAATGATAAAATGCTCTCTAACAAATATGAGTTCATAGTCAGGCTTTAATCTCTAACAAATACGATTTTATATTCATGTTCAAATTAACAATAAATTCTCTAGCAAATGGAACTCTATCCGATTTTAACCTCTAACAAAAATAAGTTCACGATTTCATATTGAGGTTCTAACCTCTAACAAATACGACTTTATATCCATGTTCAGATTAAGAATAACCTCTTTGGCAAATGCGATATCATGCTATTTTAACCTCTAATAAAAACAAGTTCATATCCATATTCAAATTTGAGATTCGATAAATAATGAGTCCTTTTATTTTTCTATACTTAAATACCAAATAAATTTGAAACATCACTGACCATTTAGTTTCTATTCATATTCGTGATGGTAAAAATATTCAGACGCGTCTTCATGTTCAGGTTCTAATCTATAAAAAGACAATTTTATATTAAGATTCAAATCTAAAACATCTAAGTAAGGATAAACTCTCTAACAAACACAACTCTATCTTTATATTTTTACCTCTAACACAGACGAAATCTGAGGCGTCTCACAAACACAATACTATATTTAGATTTTTACCTTTAACACGAACGAAATCTAAGACATCTAACAAACACAATTCTATATTTAAATTTTTACATCTAACACGAACGAAATCTGAAACGTCTAATTAGAATGAAACGAATTATTTCACCACTTAGAGTGAGAATGCAGAAATCTAGGGTGTCACCTGTTCCCAACATCATATTTTTACTCTACTCAAGTCCCTTTCTTCTTGAATATTCCTCTACATATCAACAAGTTTTAGGGGAGACCCCTGTCCTATATCCAAAAAATGTCATCTTCTTTGGCCAAACATTGGCCACTCAAGAAATTGGTGGTTCCCTGTAGCTCTCTGTGTTTGTTTTTGACAGTTCTGCATTAAAAAACCAATCTTTTTTCTTTCTTGATAAGATTACAACACTTCCCCTTCAAGAAATGCACCATTAGACTAATTTCCAATTGTGGGGTTCTCATTTTCTTTTTTTTCATTTTTGATGAGGCCATGGTTTGATTCTTGAGCTATGGGGTTTCATAAAAAATGGGTGGGGGTTATTTTTTATTGTTAAATGAGTTGAAGCTTCAGTTTTTTCCATTGAAAATACTTACATGATAGTTAGGGTAGGTTTCTTGGTTGCTGCTTCTATAGCTGCTTATGCAGTTAAGCAGATAAATGTAAAACCTTCAAAGCCATCATTAGGTAATTTTCTTGATTACTTGCAAATTAGTATTTATTTGGTGTTAGGTATTGATAGAACAGTTGCTGTAAAGATTCAATTTTTAATGGGAAAATTCATCTAAAATGGGTGATTAGAGTTTGTTTTTTGAGGCTAATTTGTGTTAATGTTGTTGTTTTATGAATTTGGTGAATAGAAAATGGTGAACCATTGCTTGAACAACGAGGGCACGAAGGGGATGAAAAGGAGCAGCTCTTGTATTCGACGGATGGCCTCAAAGAAGTGGTTGTAAGTATAAAGAAATTTTGTGTACTCTTTTGTTGCTTGATAGTGTTGATATCTTCTGTAGGAACAATTTGATACTGAGTTAACAATGTTTGTTTCGAACATTTTTTGGATGTTATAGTGAATATGGTGTTATAGAGAACATATAATATAACATATAACATGAAAGATCAGTTCAACAGAAAATGTGATTGTTATAGTGAAATGTTGTTATAAAGAGGTCTGATTGTGTTTGGAAATTTGTCTTTTGTTTGTTCGTTTGGCGATCTGTAGGATGAGGAAGAAGAGAAAGAAGAAGTTAAATTAATAAATGGAATTATAAATCCAGCACAGGGTAACCAGATTGATCTTGATGATGATCTTTTCCCTGAATTTGAAGATCTTTTATCCGGGGAGATTGAGTTTCCGTTACTGAGTGACAAGTATGATACAGGAAGAGAAGAGAGAGAGAGGGCTTACCAAACTGAGATGGCCTACAACGCGAACGAACTTGAAAGATTGCGAAACCTTGTTAAGGAACTTGAGGAAAGGGAGGTGAAGCTTGAAGGGGAGTTGCTTGAGTATTATGGTTTGAAGGAACAAGAATCGGATATCCTCGAATTACAAAAGCAGCTCAAGATTAAGGCTGTTGAGATTGACATGCTGAACATCACGATAAATACGTTACAGGCTGAGAAACAAAAGCTTCAAGAGGAGGTTTTTCATGGAACTACTGCTAGGAAAGATCTTGAAGCTGCTAGAAGCAAGATTAAGGAGCTGCAAAGGCAGATGCAACTCGAAGCTAACCAAACAAAAGCTCAGTTGTTGTTGCTAAAACAACATGTTACTGGACTTCAAGAAAAGGAAGAGGAAGCTTTCAAGAGAGATTCCGAGGTTGACAAGAAGCTTAAACTTGTGAAGGAGTTGGAAGTGGAGGTCATGGAACTTAAGAGGAAGAACAAAGAACTTCAGCACGAAAAGAGAGAGTTGGTTATTAAATTGGATGCTGCTGAATCTAAAATAGCAAAGTTGTCTAATATGACGGAGGTAAATTTTAATTCCTGATACCAGTATTTTCATGTCTCTGATCAAGTTCAGGACAATCTCTGCGTGTTTGTTGCTTATAGCTCTTCTTTCTTTATGCATTTACTTTCTATTCTCAAGTTTGTAAAAATATTTTGGAACTATAGTCATATTCTGATTTCTTGTAATTATCAGAACTCTTTGCTGTTTCTCACGCTCTTTAGTTTCTTTTATTTTGGCCAGAGACGGAACTAAGATTTTGGCTTTACGGGTTCTGATTTCTGGAAAAGATTAGCTTCTGGTTCTGGATAAATTATTTGTATATACTAAATAAACTGTGAAGCACAAATACAATGTCTTGAACCAAAGTTAGGTTCTGCTGAACCTGTAGACGAGCTTGTAGCTCTACCCTTAATTTTGACAATTGTGTTTCGCTCCCACCACTGAATAATGGGAGGTTTTCAGCTTCTAATGAGAAAGATTGTGTGATGTTTTTGACGATTCCTGACTTGTTTTTGGCATGCTTCTGCAGAATGAAATGGTTGCCCAGGTGAGGGAAGAAGTAACTAATTTGAAGCATACAAATGATGATCTTCTAAAACAAGTTGAAGGACTTCAAATAAACAGATTCAGTGAAGTTGAAGAGCTAGTGTATCTTCGTTGGGTCAACGCATGCTTAAGATTTGAACTTCGGAACTACCAAACACCTCAAGGAAAAGTATCCGCTCGTGATCTCAGCAAAAGTCTGAGCCCAAAATCTCAGCACAAGGCCAAACAGTTGATGTTAGAATATGCAGGATCCGAACGAGGCCAAGGAGATACAGATCTAGAAAGCAATTTTTCTCAGCCATCTTCTCCCGGTAGTGAAGACTTTGATAATGCTTCTATAGACAGTTCCACAAGCAGATTTAGTAGTTTCAGTAAAAAGCCCAACTTAATCCAGAAGCTGAAGAAATGGGGCAGCAGAGGTGGTAAAGACGATTCTAGTATTATGTCTTCACCAGCAAGATCTCTTGGAGGAGCATCTCCTGGTAGGATGAGTATGAGTGTAAGACCAAGGGGTCCTCTGGAATCTCTAATGCTTAGGAATGCGGGTGACGGTGTAGCCATCACTAGTTTTGGAACAGCTGAGGAATACGATTCCCCAGAAACACCAAAGCTTCCACCGATTAGGACACAAGAATCTTCTGCTGAGACACTGAATTCAGTTGCATCATCGTTTACTCTAATGTCAAAATCAGTGGAAGGAGTTCTAGATGTGAAGTATCCGGCATTCAAAGACAGGCATAAGCTGGCAGTAGAACGAGAGAAGACAATTAAGGTTAAAGCTGAGCAGGCAAGAGCAGCAAGGTTTGAGAAGTCCTTGCCTCCAAAACTTGCACAATTGAAAGAGAAGCCGGTATCACTGCCAGGGTCAGTACCAGTTTTGCCGGTCGTCTCCGCCTCTGGTGACTCAGCAGAGCAGTCCGGTGATAGCAAAACCGACTCTCAAGCCGTGAGCAAAATGAAACTTGTTAATATTGAGAAAAGACCTACCAGGACTCCTCGTCCACCTCCTAAACGATCAGGAAGTGGTCCAGCTCCAGCTGGTAATAATGTTACAGGTGGAGCACCTGGAGGTCCACCCCCACCACCTCCTCCGCCTGGTGCTCCACCACCTCCACCTCCACCTGGAGGAGGAGCTCCTAGACCACCACCTCCTCCTGGATCTTTATTGAAAGGAGGAGCTGGAGGTGACAAGGTTCATCGTGCTCCTGAATTAGTTGAATTCTACCAATCATTGATGAAACGCGAGTCAAAGAAGGACACATCATCAGCTTTGATAACCGCTACTTCAAACACATCAGATGCAAGAAGCAACATGATCGGGGAGATAGAGAACAGATCCACATTCCTCTTGGCTGTATGTAGAACTTCTCTTTTACTTCTTTGAATGAAATGCATGTTCCAATTACCTATTCTGACTCAAACGATAATTGCAAAACCAGGTGAAAGCTGATGTGGAAAGTCAAGGTGAATTTGTCGAGTCATTGGCAACTGAAGTTCGTGCTGCTTCTTTTACTAATATTGAGGATCTAGTGGCATTTGTGAACTGGCTAGATGAAGAGCTCTCCTTCTTGGTATTTCCTCTTGACATTATACCTTTGAATTCCCTATTCCTTAAATAAGACTTATTAATCATACTTTTGTATGGTGGATATGAAAAATATTGATTAATTAATTTCTCAAGCAACAAGGACCATGCACTTTCTGCATTATGTACCTGCAGCATCTGTTAACAGTGTATCTCGCTGATTCTTTTCAAGGTTGATGAACGAGCTGTCCTCAAGCACTTTGATTGGCCTGAGGGAAAAGCAGACGCATTGAGAGAGGCTGCTTTCGAATATCAAGATCTAATGAAACTAGAAAAGCAAGTAACCACCTTTGTAGATGACCCAAATCTTCCATGTGATGCTGCTTTGAAAAAGATGTACAGGTTGCTTGAAAAGTAAGTGTCTAATGATATCTATGCCTTTTGTCTTTAAACTATAGAATTTAGGTTTGGTAGGACTTAGGGCGGCGGAGCCAGGTAGGGACGAGAGGGGTTCATCCAACCCCCCTTCAGCAGAAATTACACCGTTTATAAATGGATAAAATTATTTTTATGTATATATATAGATGTTGAATCCCCTATAAATTCTTCGTATTTTGAACCCCTTTAGTGAAAATACTGGTTCCGCCACCGGTAGGATGTGAAAATGGTTGAGATTTTAAACAAATTATTCCAGACCATACTGAAACTTCAACTTCATTGGAAGTAGTACCCTTTCATGTGTAGTTCTTTTTTTTTTTCCTTTTCATTTCAGTCTTATCTATAGCTAACTCAGTTTTTAATTCTGGATGCCAGGGTGGAACAGAGTGTTTATGCACTATTGCGTACTCGCGATATGGCTGCATCACGATACAGAGAATTTGGTATTCCTACTGATTGGTTGCAAGATTCAGGTGTTGTTGGCAAGGTACGTTCTCATCTAGAAATGTCAGTGTGGTGTCCTTTCTCAAGTCTTTTTAACACAAAAGCGCGAATCCACCAAGAACCATACTGCAAGAAAACCTTAGAATGTGAAGTTTCCACTTTATCATATTTTGACAAATATCAAGAACCTCTGTAACTAACATACAATACGATTTCACTTCATGGTACATCCAAAAGAAATAAACAAAAGTGTGCAGAGAAATGATCCATTATGTTTTTTTCTCTTCTGCAGATCAAGCTTTCATCAGTACAATTGGCGAGGAAGTACATGAAACGTGTAGCATCAGAGCTTGATGCCATAGATGGACCCGAGAAGGAACCAAACAGAGAATTTTTGATTCTACAAGGAGTTCGTTTTGCTTTCAGAGTTCATCAGGTATATACACCACACCTACATTTAGTTCACTTGTTTTAGTGAAGATACACATTGAAGAATTCACAAGCTTGTCTTTGAAAATCCTTCTTTTTCGTTTTTTTTCCTTTTCAGTTTGCTGGAGGATTTGATGCTGAAAGCATGAAAGCGTTTGAAGAACTGAGGAGTCGTGTTCAGTCACAAACAGGAGGAGAGAATACACAAGAACCATGAGAATATTTGTATTTTGGTTTTGGTCATTGTATATTTCATCATTTTCTCCAAGTATAGCAAAACATATTCTATCTTGGACATTTGTACAATTCAAAAGGTTCAACTCAAGGAGAATAACAGATAACACAGATTAGTTAAAAAGAAGTTGCTGGGATAAACAGTGTAGGGTAAAACACATTGAAAACTTCACTGAACAATGAGTGAAATTTGGACCTCCATATTCATCAATTCATATGAGAAAGAAATAAAATGCAGCAAGTTTCCAAGGCAAAAGTCCTCCTTTCTGTGAAATTTGAGTATATTACCCTGGCAACAATGAGTGTCAAAACACTTGGATACCTTGCTCATTCTAGTCCTGCAAGTTGATACAACTAGTAAAACAATTCGAGAATTAATTCGAATCAACGACTTGTGAATATGGCCATACAGATGGTCTACAAGAAACTTGAGAATATAATCTATGGGGACTCAATCATCAGTACCCTTTTCTCCATTTAACATGGGCAACCTCCATATTGTATATAAATAGGAGAATGATTTATTTACTGTTTGGCCATGTAAGAACTCATAAAATCAATGATGTTACAACATTTTATGTAGGTGAGGTTTCTTGATTTCATCTGCTATCGCATTGTGATGACAAGACTTGTATCTGCAAATTTAGCACCTCCAACCTTCCCTTGAAGTTGAGATGGTAGACGAATCACACGTCTCTGATCACCGGCCTCCACCAACAACTCAGACCCTCCTCTAAACTGCAAATACTCAGAAATTCTAATTAATTTCACCATATAATTTGGTTTTCAGTAGCATGAAATGTAAGAACATGGTGAGAAAAACAACAACAACGAGCCTTTGGTCATCGTTAGATGTCAAACGCCCTCAACTTGGATAACCAAAGCAAGTTAGATGTCAGCAGAACTTTTCATGTGCTACATTAACAGCAAAAATCTTAACAGCAAGCTAAGAATGTTCTTAATCACTCAACATATTATAGTGCTTCATGTAAATCTAAGCATCTGTTTGATGTTTTATAGTCAGTGTTCATTGCAGTTAAGAGAGCCTTACACCCTGAAGAATCCAACCACTTTTTGATAATTTCTATGGCAAATGCTTACAGAAATTATCGATTAGTAAATGCTTATTCAGTCTATTACCAAAATAATATCTGTTATCTAGTGAAGAATTTTGTTGCATTGAAGTTCACAAAAGGATCGATTTTTGGCATCATAGCATACACATAATGCAGAAAGGTGAAACAAACCATACTACATACTTGATATAGCTTGATTTCTGATTTGTCAAAACCGGGCATGAGAAGTGTGACGATTTTGTTGGTTGGATCAAAGATAACCGGAGGAATGCTGGCCTGATGAGCTGTTACAGTCAGAAGATTCCGTGCACTGTCCCAATCTAAATGGGCTCCGTCTGAGATAAGTGGAACAAAAGCAGAAGGCAAAGGTGAAAAGTCCTCAATCGTTGCCCCTACTTCTCCAATCGAATTTGGTCTTGCAAGAGAAAATGCACCAGAAACCTGTGCACCAGCCTGGATTATGCAACCCCAGTAACGTAAAGCAGAAGCCATAGACACAGGGCTGTTTCTATCCACCACAATATAGCAACCAAACCTTTTTGGTTCTGCAAATATTGAAGACCCTCTCTGCAGCATGCAATATCATTAGAACCTTTAGTTCAAATAGAATGGCATCTTGAAAACAGATTAGTAGCTGGCATACCTCCAATACTTGGTCTAGAAGGTCCCAAATTTCTGAACTCATTTTCCCATTCAGATTAGGATTTCTACCGCTTAGAGTCATGGCTTCTTCGGCAAGTCTCAAAAGTGAGGGACTTGCCAGCCTTCCTAAATCAGTTTTTTCAGCAAAATTGCGGAGATATTTTAAGTATAATCTGCACGTGGAAATAATGATATGATACTCCATATCAGTTTTGGCATAGAGACATAAGACATTTGACAAGTCTTGGAGAAGATCTAACCTTGCTTTGCTGGTTGCACCAATCATTCTGATTGTTTCTTCAGTACTCATGCCATCATATATAATAATGTCAAATTTCTCTTTTTTGCTGTTCTGTTGAACCACATTTTCAAAAAATCCTACAAGCCGCTCGAGTGCTAGGGATGAAAATATGGAGTCCATTCCAGGAAGTACTCCAAGCTCTTCTCCGACCACCTACTACATTTCGAAAAAAGTTACTCAAAGAGCGACTCATCCATTTCCTGACAAAGAATGCCAGATAACGCACCACTAAGTTACATACCCACCCCTTCAAGAACTCCTTGAGTCATATTAAGACGAGCATCTGCTTGCTTCAGTTTATTGAGAGGATCAAGGAGCATCTGCAATTACTGATGATTGTTCAGCCCAAATGATTCACAACCAAATGTATAATCTCAATTTGCAGGTAGACAGATGAAGTAATTAAACAAGAACAGACTTTTGTAGTTTCCAATCTGACAGCTGAGAGGTTGTCGTTGCATGTTACTGGCGACGTCCCAATCTTACAATTCAGAAGATATTCAGCTGTGGGATCTTGAGAATGTATCACCAAACAGGTTTTGAGCCCTGCCATTGCATAGTGCTGGTAAGAAAAGAAATTTGCTGGTTAGTCTACCTAACTTTATCATATGCAGGAGGTACTCGCAATTCCTGATATGATACAGCATTAGTTAAGGTTTAAAGGGGAAAAGACAAGCAGATTCAGGTCAATGTGGAATGTCTTTTTATTCTTATGTGCAAGTACTAGATAATATCTGAGAGTATACACTGAAAAATGGAAGGGAAAAAACAACAGAAATGCAGTGAAAGTGCCCAAGATAATAAGCCATTAAATAGAAGAACATGCTGTTAAGATTTATAGGGGAAAATGAAGCCAGAGATGCAGTGATCAATGAGTAGTGCTAATATTTTGCGTGAGCACTAAATATATGTGTCATCATCACATACAGAACACAGCTTTTGTCAAGATGTTTTATAGAAAAAAGGTCACCTAAGACAACAACCTTTCGGAACCAAACTTCTAAACAATTCATGAGGTTTGTTCATTTCCTACCCCCTCCCTTGCACTCCTGGATGTTTTTCCACATCTTTATTCCACTACCCACAGCGTTCAAGTAAAAGAAAAGGGAAGACATAGTGTAACGAGTTTTCCTTCTGACAAACAAGAGAAAACGTGGTTTTGCTCGTGCTTTCATTGCAGTTTCATGAATAAAGTATTATAGTTGGAAACTGTGCTCTTTTGATTTTGAATATGTAACTAAAAACTAATATTCCTACTTAAAGTCAACAGCTTCTAAAGAAAAAACAGTTGAAGACAAATGAACTAAATCATGATTCATGAAAGTAGCTGCAATGAAATATCATAACATTCTTCTATTCTGAGCTAGGTTGAATATATTTTATCTTGTCATAAACCTCATAAATCATAGCTTGACTCATTTAAAAGAAATACTCCAGTCAACAGAAAAACACAATCTTTACTTTGTTTTGGTTAAAATTCAATTGCCTCGCTCTATAAAACAAGAAATGGACAAAATTATTCAACTCCAAAGCTAAATGTTCTTTCAACAGTGAGACTATATAGCATTTAACTGTATGAATCTTGACCTTAAAATTCAACAAAAACTTGAATTTCACAGTTCACTCGACTACTTTTCTACGTCAATACTAACCCATATGCCTTCTACAAGCAAAATTCAATACTAACATACAAGTTCTACATAGAGCAAATGAAATCAATTCCTTTTTTTTTTTTTGACAAACCTGAGCAGCAAAAATGGCAGAAGTGGTTTTCCCAGAACCCCCTTTACCCAAAAACGTAATTAGCTTAGTGGGTTTTTCATTTTTAGCTGAATTATCACTAGCCATGGCCAAAATCTCCATTCTTGCTCCCCTTCTTCTTCTAGTTTTAGCTGAAGATTCTATCTTTTTCACTGACTGGTTGAAAAATTCAGAACATGGGTTCTTTTTTGTGGAGAATAATGAAGATGCTGTTAAGATTTGCATACTGGAAATCCACATTTTTTTCTATGGGTGAAAGATGTTTAATCAGAGAGTTGCAGATGGCAATTGAAACTGAGAGTTTGTAAAGGTGAAGGAGATGAGTGTTAGGCTCTTTTCCTCTATTTTTTTTTTTTTAACCAGAGTTCGATTAATTCGAATTCATAAAAATAGATCTATAATAAAATTTATTAAAAAAAATTCATATAATTCGAAATCTCGATTAAGAGATAATTAGCTTCATTTACTACACCATACAATTATTTTTATGCTACTAGTCATTTTATGTCAACTGATGCGTTACATTTGACTAAAGAAAAAACTTAAATATTTATGAGATTAGAATGATCTCATAAAAATAAATTGTTTTTAAATATAAAAAATATTTTTCTAATTAAAGAATTATAATAGAAATAGTGTAGTGAAAAATGAAACATAAATAATAACAAAATTAGGTGCAAAATAAATAAATAATATATTCCTTTTAAGTATGCATAAAAAATATTGGCAAAAAACTTAGGAGGCCAAATGTGTTTATTTTTTAAAAAAGAACAATATTTATTTTAAAATATAAGGTGTTTAATCAATTTTTTCTCTCCAAATTTCATAGATTTATCTTTTATACTAACATAATAAATTTCTAGTAACTCTGTATTATAGTTATTTATGTATTCTTGTTTTTCATTTACATAAACTATATTTTGAAACATTGATTTGTTTGTAGTATATATATTATATAAAATTTATTAAAGGAAAAATATATTTTACTTAATTTTAGAAATCAAATCCAAGATCTCAGCAAATAAAAATTTAGATGGATTTAAGTGATTTTAAATGTTGATTGAGTAAAAAAGTCAAATTATTTACTTTGCTCCTTGAAGTAAAAGTTAACATTACCTCACTTAATTTTTTTCCTTTCAAATAAATGTCAACAAGAAAGATATATAGTAGTAGCATTTGAATTGGATTAGTTAAAAAAAATATTAGTTATTAATGGGGAAAAGGTTCAAATATGCCATTAAACTTTTAGAAAAGACTTATTTATGCCATCAGTTAAAAGTTTGGGTCATTTATGTCATTACCGTTAAAGAAAAGGCTCATTCATGCCATTATTTTTTAACGATGGGTTTGCAAAGCCATTTTGACACGTGGCCAATTATAATTCGGCCATGTCATTAATTTTTTAATAAAAAAAATAATTCAATTTTTATTCAGAATTTTGTTTTTTATTTAAAAAATTGATGACGTGGCCACTTATAATTCGGCCACGTCATCAATTTATTTAATAAAAAAAATAATTCAATTTTTTTCAGAATTATGATTTTTTTTATTTAAAAAAAATGATGACGTGGCCGAATTATAATTGGTCACGTGTCAAAAATGGTTTTGCAAAACCACCGTTAAAAAATAATGGCATGAATGAACCTTTTCTTTAACGTTAATGGCATAAATGAACCAAACTTTTAACTGATGACATAAATAAGCCTTTTTTAAAAGTTCGATGATTAAGTGTTAACTATAAGGATTTTATGGATGCTTTTATTGGACTTACTTCACTTTATCGATCATTTAACAATTAGTAATGTTTTTAAGGTAAATTAAAGATTATTTAGAATTAGAAGTTCTCTAAATATATATAAATATTTTTTATAATTACTATTTCTTACATATGATATGATTGATGCATGAAAAAGAGAGAGGATATAATGGTCAAATTATCTCAAACAATTTTTTCTTATTTTACCTTATATGTTTTATATTTGTCTACAAACGTTATTAGAATTGTCATTTCTAATCTTATTTATCCTTATATAATTACACATTCATCATAAAAATTATAATACAATGAGCTTTAGAATTTCAATAATACTACTCACAAGTCACATGGATTATTTGGTCTCACAAACTCATTAGAATTAATATGAAATATTTTTCTTTCTACATAAAACACTATATAACTATCGAATAATTTATCAACTTCGCAAGTCATTTCTTTAATATACCTTGTTTCCAATAAGTCTTTCACAAATTAAAATACCAAGAGAAAAATTAAAAATATATTCTTGTTCAACTAGACTTTTTTAAAAAGCTCACCAAATTCATCTAAATTGGAGAATCCGTTATCAATATTACATACATCAATAATATATTTATTAAACTTACTCTTGAAAATATTGAAGCTAAATTCATCAAAATCGTCAAGATATAATATAACACTCTCTTCTTAATGTCAACATTAATTCCGATATTTATATTTATGTATTACGTCCTCATATATTTTTTCCAAACGCGATTGAATGATAAGGCATTTAGCTTTTTATATTCTTATAATTGTTGAAATTTGTTGTCAAAAAGTAGTTATAATGCTCCTAATCAATTCCCAAAAAGGTGTCATCTTTTTTTTTTTTACTTTATTTATGCTAAAAGAAAAAGGATCGAGTCTAATTTCTTTTAATTAAACTCCTCTTTGCTTTTCTCAAAAGTGAATGATAAATGAAATGAATTAATTAATTTTTAGAACCTAAATAAAATAACAACCAAACAAACTTGAGAGAGAGAATCCCAAGTTAACTGCATATATGGTTATTGAGTTTTACCCATTATTATAAGTATAACAATAAAATAAAAAAATTATTCATAACCATATTAAGTAACTCTAATAAGTGATAAAAATTAGTTACCTTAACCCGACAATATAGTTTTGGAATACTATTATTATAGCGTAAAAGTTATAACGAATAAAGTTCAACCACTAATGAATAAAGTTTAACCACTAATGTACACAGACTCGATTTCTACCTTGTACAAAGTTTTTTGCTTTTAATAATATACCTAGCACTCGACTATTAATGTTGCAATAACATTTTAGCATTAGGCTATCGTTTTGGAATACTATTATCATAGTGTAAAATTTAATTATTCTAATGTTGCAAAAGTTCAACAGCCACACATGAAATCTCAAGAAGGAAAAATAATATAGATGCATCATATTCAGTATAATTCTACAAATAAATACTAAAAATGATATAATATACGTAGATTCTATCACTGCCTCGCGAAAATGAGTGCACCATACATTTTGCAAATAATTGAAATAGAGAGAACATCATATTATATAAAAACAAAATTTTATATAGATAATAAAATCTAAAATAATTAACAAGCATATTTTAGTAATGGACTAGCTCTTGGTGATCTTGGAAGTTCAGAAACCCTATTTCCAGAACAATCATAATATATCACACCTGAAAATTGTGGTGGTTTACATTTTTCACCCATAATAATTGTCTTTTGCCACAAACCTTTTTTATCTCCGGCCACTTCACCGGAAACTTCATCGGAAAATTCACCGACTTTTTTCGTCATGTTAGGGCTTAATTGTTGTGGTGATGACAACCTTGGAACAAATTTGGATTCACTAATAATATTAGTTTTGGATTTTTTTGATGATTTCTTTGCATGTTTAGCACATAGTGCTACAATGGCTATTATTGAAAAAAATAAACCAATTGCTAATGGTATAGAAGTACATAAATTATCACCATTAATTCTTGGTAATAATATTGAACGAACCATTTTAAACAAAATTAAGGTATTTTGATAAATTTCAAGTTGGGAGAAGAAGTTAGGAGATGATTAGATGAAGAAGAAATCAATTAAAGAAATGATTAAAGTCTTGAAGAGTAAGAAGTATATAAATAAGGGTGGGGTGGGATGGGGGTGGGGGTGGGTGGGGATGGGTTTATATTTACTAAAGATTAAAAGATAATTACAAGTAAGTTTTTTATATAAACGTTAATTAATAAGCTTCCTAATTAATGGAAACAATCTTTTTAAAATAAGTTAAAGATATATTGACAGTATAATTAAACTTTTATATGATAGTGTGTATAATTTATACAATATTTTATTTTGATGGTGTAGTGATTTCAACACTATAATTGTAGTAGTTGCAAGGTAGTAAATGGATTTCAACTTTAAATTTTGAGTTTGAACTATTTTAATGACTCAATCATTAAAATTACGAGTTTTATATATTGTTTTAATATTTTAAAATTAAGTCAGTCAATTAAAAAGATTTCAAGACGAATAGAAAAATCACATTTGTTTAAGAAATTATTTCTTGGTTTATTTCTTTGAAGACTTTTACTAATAAAGTTCAACAACTTATGAATTTTTACCAAGTCTTTACTAACCCATGCTTTATTAATGTATTATAATTATATTTAATTGCAAATTTATGCTTTGACTAATTCAAGCACTTTTTTTCATTTTTTAAAATCATTGAAGACGTGTTCATCAATTAATTAAGTTTGGATTAGGTCAATATTAATTATATGATAGGCTTGTTCATTATCGAGTGAACAATATTTCAAATACATTTAAATTAAAATTCACCTATTTATTGAGTTTAATTTTTATACACCGTTAAAGTAAATAATCTTTTATATTTTCAAATCAAAGGTGAATAATCTTTTATATTGTCAAATCATTACAATGATAGTAACTTTCTTAGAATATATATATATAATAGTTTACTTGTATAAAACATTCCTAAAATATGATATATATAAATAATCTAATAGTATAAAAATTATTAGATATTGATGATATATGTTTACTTAAATTAAATTTTATAATGTGATTACTACATAATTAACAACTATCTTCTTATTATGGCTGACCACGACTTGCAAAAATGAACTAACAACTTATGATGATTTCTTCTTGATTAAGTTTTTATATTAACGTAATCAAACATTATTTTAACTTAATCAATAAAATCCGCAAACTTACTAGCGTATAAGGGGGGGGGGGGGGGGGGAAATTGCATTGCAAATAAATACTACTCATAGTGGCATAACAATTTGTATCCTTATACATAAGATTTTTTTTAAAAAAAAAATTATTTGATGTTATTCATATTGAAACCTAATTAAATTTGAAAAGGCAAACTCTTGATCATATTTTATGTTCATTTTGTAAACAACTCGATATATATATATATATATATTATATATATATATATATATATATTATATATATATATATAATATATATAATAATATATATATATATATATATATATACTAGTCTTAGTGGACTTTGGTTTTGCTAATCATGATGCATGTATTATTGTAATTGATACAAATTTCATGTACGTGCTTTCCATGATAAGATATTGACAAATTTTATGGTAGTACTAGTAGTTTTTTTTCCTGATATTCATATTAGAGTTTGATTACGTTTAAATTTATGCTGACAAATCTCACATCAGAGGATAAAAAGCTCCTTAACAAAGATGAATTTGTAGTTGGTGGGGCTTGAACCCCAAAACTCATGTAGTAGAGGCGTCTTTGTTAGCTAGGTAGCTTTTTACTTTTAAAGACGAGACTTTTTAATGCAAATTTAAATTTAATGAAATTTTAATACCGCGATATGAGAAACAAAAGGAATAAAAAGTAGAAATGATCATATATCTTTTAGAGAGTCTAGATGATTTGTTGGGTAATTAACACACTTAGAAAATGAGATTTCACTTTAATTAATTTGTTCCACCAATGAGAAGGTTAATTAAGAATCAATTAATTAACTTTCTACCTTAACCATCATGAGGAGGAAAAGGTGGGACAGAAAGACATCATCTTCTTTTTGTTCCTTTATAATATATAGTACTTTTTTAGCTAACAAATTAAAATGACACCTATAAATATCTTTTGTTTACTTTGATATCTGTGTCGACGAAAGATGACATATATTTCGTAAAATTAATTAAGAAGTAATAAAGTGGTTCGAATGCTATTATTATAAAAATAAATATTTGTGATTATAAAATTAAAATTATATTGTCTCGTAAATGGAAGAAAAAAAATCAAATGAGGTATAAATTAAACGCTACGTAAGAATTAAATGCAAAGAGTATGTTTGGTGCTTTTGCTTTTAAGATATTGAATGATGTATAAGATCTAAGGTTAGATGCAATATTATAGAGTCTATTTTCGAGAGCGATTAAAAAAGACTATTTCAAGGACTCAAGTTCGAAACATATTTGATATATACTATTTCATCTCAATTCATGTTGGTATGAGCAATGAATACATATGTGTATGTTTTTACATGTATATAACTTTTATGACTTAGGGTGTGTTTGGTATGGAGGAAAATGTTTTCCTTAGAAAATGTTTTCCTAGAAAATGTTTTTCTGGAAAACAAGTAGTTTTGGACTTATTTTCTCATGTTTGGTTGGTCAGTAGAAAATATTTTCCGAAAATGATTTTTAGTGTTTAATTTATAAATGAAAAATATTTTTGAGAGACATCTTTTATTTTTACTAGAGTAAAAATTAATTTATGAAATTGAAAATATTTTTTAAAAACAATTTTTTTTGGGGTGGTGGTGGTGGGTGGGGTGGATGGGGGCAGGGGGAGGAGGTAGGAGTGAAAAAATAAAAATTTGAAGTTGAAAGTATTTTTAAAAATAAAATTAATTTTTGGGGATTTGGGGGGGTGGGGGTCTGGACGGGGGAGGGAGGGGGGGGTAGGAGTTTAAAAATAAAAATTTGAAGTTGAAAATATTTTTAAAAAAAAAATTAGTTTTTTTGGGAAGGGGTGGGGTTGGGGGGGAGCTGGCCGGTGGTGGTGGGGTGGGGGGGGTTAGAGATCAAATGAAAAAATAAATTTTTGAAATTGAAAATATTTTTTTAAAAAATTGATTTTCCCCCAATAAAATGTAATTTGAAATTGGAGGAAAGTTTTGGAAAATGTTTTCCTTAATTTTTTAAGGGAAGTCATTTTCCTTAATTTTGAGGAAAATGAGTTGATTTGGAAAACATTTTCCAAGATTTTGTCCCATATGATTATTCTCGTTTTATTGGATAGTTTTTTGAGCTAAAGTAATTGTTAATTTGGGACAAAGGAATAGTAACTAAATTTTATAGGTCACGAGTTTGAATGGTGAAAGCAACTACGTCTAATTCTTACATACATCAGAATAGATATGTTATCTTTGTCACATACCTTTAAAATGTGACTCTTCCTCGAAGGCATGAACCCTACGTGAACACGATATATTTTGTGACTACCTTTTTAGAGTCAAACGACACGCTCTTTAACTAATATTTTACGATGTGTTTTTTCATCATATTGATATGCAAAAAGTTACAATTTATAGTACTTTTCGTATAGTTTTTGAATATCTAAAAAAAAATTGTTTAAAATATCGAATTAGTGTAATTTAATTTTACTTTAAAAATTAATTAAATTAACTTTTGAAAACCGTAATACAGTTAAAAATGAACGGAGGAAATAGTACAATATTACGTGCCGCTAATCATTTAATATTTTCACGCAGGGAAGTAAGTTTTTTCTGGACAAACATCACTATCATGAATAATAAAAAATTACTAGCACAAAAGTAAATTGTTGTCTAAACTTCAATGTCACATTTCTAACTTTTATAAGATTCAGCATAATTGCATATATATTTTTGCAATTGATGGTTTATGCATTCTCAAGCAATTAATTTTCATAATGTTATAACTTTTTCCTGTTTTTTTCCATCCAGAAATATTACAATCATGAGTTTTGTTTGAGAGAAATTAAAGCACCCCTAGTACGAGAGTGTCGCGTTCAGAAACGAATCAGGACTGAATCTAAATTTATTCGAATTTTAATACATACATCAAACATCGAATAGAAAAAGAAAAAAAAGCTCCGCGAGATCTTATTAAATGTTTTAATTACTCTTTATAAGGAATGTTTATGTGTTTGATATATGATATTCGTAAAACTGTTGTGTTAAACATTCATAAAATCAACATTAGTGAGATATATATAATTTTAGCCTAGATATTTTGTAGCTATACATAATTTATAATAAATTCAAAATCTTGATTTCGCCTCAAATTGAAATCTAGTGCAAATGTTAGGGAGTGTTTGTATAGACAAACATTTAGGTATAGTCATGGGGCTTTAATTTTGCTAGTATATATTTAATTAATTACCCAACTTTTCACGTGCATTGCACATTTAGCCTTCAATAACTATATACTAACCAACAACATTAATTAATTTCATAATATTTATTATGATAGCTAATAAGTAGTCTAATATTCCTCTCTATTTGCCGTGCCGTTACAACTACTCATGTGCTCCCTTGACAATTTTCTTTCACAACTCACCCATGCAACAACATTCACCAAACCTAATTTTGCCCCCTCCGTCGTGCTCTCTTGATCAGAGATTTCAGATTCAAATTTTAATATTAATAGAATCGTTTTTGTTAGAAAGTGGTTATTTCTAAAATGAAACTTTCATATACTAAACCTGACTAGTCAGGTTTCAAAGCGGGCACTAGACACCAGATAGAAAACAAAAGAAAACCTAAATTTGATATGATTTTTAAGCAAGAGTTTTATTATACATCATAGTTTTATATGATTATTATTAAAATGATCATGACATTCTCATATATATGTTTTCAAGCTAACAATAAATATAACTAAAGAAATAAGCTAATGTTATAATATCAAAGCATTTTCATTAGTACATGTACACAAAACACCAAAAAAAAAAAAAAACTTACTAGATCATACACCATGTTCTTGATCAAGAATACAACAATAGGAAGCTTGATTTCATTATTTTTTGTATACAACTCTCCTCCAAAACCCTAATGATGCAAAGGGTTCGGTCCGGTCGGTACGAGTCGTTTTTCGACACCATATCGTTGATCAATCTCATGACTTCCGGCTGGCTCGTAGACATCGTCCTGGTGATGGTGAAGGTGATGGTGGTGATGAACATGTTTCACAAAAGGTGTGAAGTCAAAATTACTTGCTAGAAGTGTTTTTCTTTGACCAAACAAAGAGTGGTGATCATGATCATGATCATTATATATAATGACTTTATTGTTGTTTTTCAAGAATTTGAATTGTTGAAATAAGAGAATAAGTATAGAAAACCAAAGAACAAAACATATTACATGAGGTACCTTTAAGCCCATGTTGAAAGAAAATAGTGATCACAAGAGGAAACATGGATAATAATATTGATCATCAATATTGAAATAATAAAGGATCAATTTTATTTAAATTTTTTTTCCACTTCTTGGAGATTGAGAAACTTTGAAGATTGACAGCTTGAATCTAATGGATTTTTGCTTACATGTGAGACTTGTGAATAAGCTAAAAATTTAATGTTGTGTATAATAAGGAAAGGTGGAGATATTATGTGAGTAGTTGGGTGGAAATTAAAGGAAATGGAGGGGAGGTAGACCTTTTTTTTCCCAATAAATGTTACTTAGATTTCAAGGAATAATAAAAGTGGTCATTATGTAAAATCTAAAAAACCCTGAATTATACCATATAGATTTTGAAATCAAGAGGTATTATTGTATGAGGTCTACTATGTGTATAATATATAGATCGATATAAACATCAGTTTTACATGTTGGATATATATTTTTTCAATATTTATTGCTCGAAATAAAGAAATATAAGAGAACCGATCATAACAAAAGTATTAAAGATATGAATTTTATACAAATTCAACTTTTATAATTCTTTTCACTATGTTAGGA
The DNA here is from genome assembly GCA_022817965.1 of Solanum lycopersicoides. Classification (NCBI taxonomy): domain Eukaryota; kingdom Viridiplantae; phylum Streptophyta; class Magnoliopsida; order Solanales; family Solanaceae; genus Solanum; species Solanum lycopersicoides. Next base: position 5,913,085 of record CM040622.1, on the reverse strand, counting down.
GATCGGAGAAAGAGGAACAAATGAGTCGGTCAAGGGTAAAGGAAATTAGATTCACGCTATTATGTGCAAAAGTACTTTCATCGGTCTTACTAGACTATGAATTCTGACAATAATTCAACTTTTATATAATAACAAGTGACTTTTATACATATAATTTAACGTGATTAATATAATTTATATTTTTTTAAAAAAACTGAAAAAGAAATAGAATTATTCTTTTTTAAAAGGGGCGATTAATATTTTATAAAATCAACTCTTTATTTTCTCTTTCTATAAGGAGAACATGCAAATATATGTTATTACTAAATTGCAAAGTCCTTTTGCTCTATGGTGGGGGAACAAGTGTACTCCATATTATCATTCTACCAAGCAATCTACACACTATTTGGAAAAAGTGAAGCTAGTTATAATGTATTGATGGTGTCACATAGGGGTATAATAATATATATGGGAAACAAATAATAAGCAATAATATAAGTGCACTTTTAGTGGGATTTATCTAAAATGGTTTTCACATTTATATACCACCCAAATCTTCATTATGATATTGAAGAAAAGAAAAGAAAAAAGAAACATTTCTTTTATGACTATGGCAAAAACAGATCAACCAAGACAGGCTTTAATGTGAGTATCAGACAACGAATGAAAACAATAAAAAAGTGCATGTGTGAAGTTTTGAGACTATCAAGCCAGATTCAAAATAAAATCAAGTTTTACTTATGTTCCAATCAATTGAAGTTAGCTATTGACGAATCAAATTTTAAACGTGTATATTAAACTTCAGGAAAAAAAATATTCATTTGAATAAGTAATGTACCAAACTTTTGAAATAATTTTTAAGCTAGCACACAAATTTTTACAACTTTGATCCTATACGTCGAAACGCTAGAATTGATTTCAAATTGATTAAATTTATAAAAACTTATATACTACGATTATGCCTTAACATGAGCTCGAAAAAATGAAAATTATAAAAGCTTATCACCTGTCCCTATTTGTAACTTGACCTCTATTTAGTAAATGACCCCCATTTTATTTTCTTGCAATTTAAGAACCTTTTAGACAACAATCTACAGATTTATTCAGAGAAAATTGAAAACTTACGAAAATATTACTATCAATCTAAAAATTTATATCTTATCGTGAATGTTTTATTTGCAAAATTAAGCAATACATGAGAAAAATATTACACACTAATCTAACATTGTCCATAATGATTATTTCTCAAAGATTATATTTGCACAACTTTTATTTCTAAAAAGACAAATTTATATATAATAACCTTACAAAAAAGGATATTTTCGTAAATCAACCTCTATATCGGCTATTTGTGCAATTTGTCCAATATTGGTCCAGGCCCATCAATAAAACTGCACCGCCGCCTACGGGCTTTTGCGCCTGAATCCATTAACAAAACGGTGTCGTTTTGTTCACGTATAAAATAATCAAACAATCCCCAAACTGCAATCAAAACGCGAAATCCCTAAACTGAATCTTCAAGGATCAAAACGATCGATCAGAGAAACGAAGCTTTGAAGATCAAAAAATGGTACGTAGATCATGATATGTTTGGTTGATTATGATTATTTCGTGATTTTTTCAGTATTTTTTCAACATCTAGGGTTTATATCAATGTTTGATTGTTATTTTTTTTTTTTAATTTTGAGTTGGTATTTGTTGAGAATTGTCCATAATTGAATATGATAGAAGGTGTTGTGTTTGAATATTCTGAATTACACTCTTATGAATTTACCTTAGAAAGAGTTTTTGAGCTGATATATGATCAATGGTTCCAGTTTGGGTGTTGATGAATACTAGTTACTCGAGGGTGTGGTATAGTGGTTTATAAATTTTGTTGACACCATGAGTCTAGGTGCTGGTGGGACATGGGAGGTATCCGTGAAATTAGTTTAGGTGCGCGCAAGGTGGCCTGGACAGCATGGTTGTAAAAAAAATATATGCTATGTATTAAAAGTTAAGAGTTTTTTTCATAAAGGTTGCTTTACAGATCTAATTAAACATAATTTCTTCGCCGGTGGTGTTTGATTTGACCAGTTATTGTAAAATTGCGATGAGCTGTTAAATGATTAGGGTATCTAGCTCTGGCTATGTAAGTTAGGCAATATATAGCTGGTCTCAAGTCTAGATAAAAGGATGAGGGTTATGGTTTATTGACTGTCAGCATAGAAATAGTTAATTTTAAGGAATCGTCTGAGTTTGTTAAGGGGTCTAATGGAGTTGTATAAATGGGATTCCTTCAACTAGTTTGAGATTGAGGTGCAGTTAGTTTCTGCTTCTTGCTTGATTTATTTGATTATGGTTTCTATCTTCCAATTGATTACTAATATAGGCAGTAGTATTTATTTCATATGTTTCAGTATCAAACTCTATGAGACTGTCTGAAGTTGTGATCCCTTCCTTCTATTATTTATTTTGTTCATGTAAGGCCTGCATTTGATCCTCTTGAGAAATACTTTATTGTGTATTTTTTTTCCTAAGAATGTAAAAGGTGTGTGGAAGTTGTACTCTTTATTTTTTGGTCCTTTTTTCGAGGGATTGAGAAAGCTTACATGTGTATGGCCTTCCAGTCATTTCTTCCTAGCAGATATGACATGTATCTCTCCGTTATTTTTCTCGCCCTTCTTACCTTTTTAGTTATATTTTTCTTTTTTCACCCATCAACATTGTGAAATGCTTTATAATTTACCAGTGAGCTCTGTATATTTCTTGTATTTTTGTCTATCTTAGCAGTTGTTGTGTGTTAAATAAGTGTTCGGAAGACAACTTTAATTACCTGTATGGTAGGTGCAGTAACACAATTTATAGAGCAACTCAGCACCTATTAAACTTTTGGCTTGATTTTCCATCGCTTGTTTTTTCCTTTGAACTGTAGAAATGCTGGTGCTAAAATGTTGTTTGTTATTTTTATGTGTTATGCAGTCTTCACTTGCAGCTGCTAGGGCAGACAACTTTTACTATCCTCCAGAATGGTCTCCCAAGAAGGTAAATAGATATAAACTTTTTTTTTTTAATTCTTACAGTTCTGTATCTGGTGGAATATTGGTTTCTAAAAAGAGTTCTAGTTACAATTCAATGTTTCTTTTCAGGGTTCACTGAACAAGTTCCATGGTCAACATGCTCTCCGAGAGAGAGCAAGAAAGATAGACCAGGGCATTTTAATTATAGGTACTGAACAATGAAATTCTGTATTTNTAAACTTTTATATGATAGTGTGTATAATTTATACAATATTTTATTTTGATGGTGTAGTGATTTCAACACTATAATTGTAGTAGTTGCAAGGTAGTAAATGGATTTCAAACTTTAAATTTGAGTTTGAACTATTTTAATGACTCAATCAATTAAAATTACGAGTTTTATATATTGTTTAATATTTTAAAATTAAGTCAGTCAATTAAAAAGATTTCAAGACGAATAGAAATCACATTATGTTTAAGAAATTATTTCTTGGTTTATTTCTTTGAAGACTTTTACTAATAAAGTTCAACAACTTATGAATTTTTACCAAGTCTTTACTAACCCATGCTTTATTAATGTATTAATATTATATTTAATTGCAAATTTATGCTTTGACTAATTCAAGCACTTTTTTTCATTTTTAAAATCATTGAAGACGTGTTCATCAAATTAATTAAGTTTGGATTAGGTCAATATTAATTATATGATAGGCTTGTTCATTATCGAGTGAACAATATTTCAAATACATTTAAATTAAAATTCACCTATTTATTGAGTTTAATTTTTATACACCGTTAAGGTAAATAATCTTTTATATTTTCAAATCAAAGGTGAATAATCTTTTATATTGTCAAATCATTACAATGATAGTAACTTTCTTAGAATATATATATATATAATAGTTTACTTGTATAAAACATTCCTAAAATATGATATATATAAATAATCTAATAGTATAAAAATTATTAGATATTGATGATATATGTTTACTTAAATTAAATTTTATAATGTGATTACTACATAATTAACAACTATCTTCTTATTATGGCTGACCACAACTTGCAAAAATGAACTAACAACTTATGATGATTTCTTCTTGATTAAGTTTTTATATTAACGTAATCAAACATTATTTTAACTTAATCAATAAAATCCGCAAACTTACTAGCGTATAAGGGGGGGGGGGGGGGGTGGAATTGCATTGCAATATACTAATAACTACTATAGTGGCATAACAATTTGTATCCTTATACATAAGATTTTTTTTTTTTAAAAAAAAATTATTTGATGTTATTCATATTGGAACCTAATTAAATTTGAAAAGGCAAACTCTTGATCATATTTTATGTTCATTTTGTAAAAAACTCGATATATATATATATATACTAGTCTTAGTGGACTTTGGTTTTGCTAATCATGATGCATGTATTATTGTAATTGATACAAATTTCATGTACGTGCTTTCCATGATAAGATATTGACAAATTTTATGGTAGTACTAGTAGTTCTTTTTTTTCGATATTCATATTAGAGTTTGATTACGTTTAAATTTATGCTGACAAATCTCATATCAGAGGATAAAAGCTCCTTAACAAAGATGAATTTGTAGTCGGTGGGGCTTGAAACCAAAACTCATGTAGTAGAGGCGTCTTTGTTAGCTAGGTAGCTTTTTACTTTTAAAGACGAGACTTTTTAATGCAAATTTAAATTTAATGAAATTTTAATACCGCTATATGAGAAACAAAAGGAATAAAAAGTAGAAATGATCATATATCTTTTAGAGAGTCTAGATGATTTGTTGGGTAATTAACACACTTAGAAAATGAGATTTCACTTTAATTAATTTGTTCCACCAATGAGAAGGTTAATTAAGAATCAATTAATTAACTTTCTACCTTAACATCATGAGGAGGAAAAGGTGGGACAGAAAGACATCATCTTCTTTTTGTTCCTTTCTAATGTATACTTTTTTAGCTAACAAATTAAAATGACACTTATAAATATCTTTTGGTTAATTGATATTTGTGTTGACGAAAGATGATAATATTTTGTAAAATTAATTAAGAAGCAATAAAGTGGTTTGAACGCTATCATTATAAAAATAAATATTTGTGATTACAAAATGAAATTTTCCTTTCCTTTCCAATGCTTCATTGCCCCCACCCCACCCCCAAAATACCCCAAATCCCAATTATATTGTCTCGTAAATGGAAGAGAAAATTCAAATGAGGAGTATAAATTAAACGCTACGTAAGAATTAAATGCAAAGAGTATGTTTGGTGCTTTTGCTTTAAGTATATTGAATGATGTATAAGATCTAAGGTTAGATGCAATATTGTAGAGTCTATTTTCGAGAGCGATTAAAAAAGACTATTTCAAGGACGTAAGTTCGAGACGTATTTGATATATACTATTTCATCTCAACTCATGTTGGTATGAGCAATGAATACATATGTGTATGTTTTTACATGTATATAACTTCTATGACTTAATCATATGATTATTCTCGTTTTATTGGATAGTTTTTTGAGCTAAAGTAATTGTTAATTTGGGACGAAGGAATAGTAACTAAATTTTATAAGTCACGAGTTTGAATGGTGAAAGCAACTACGTCTAATTCTTACATACATCAGAATAGATATGTTGTCTATATCACACACCTTTAAAATGTGACTCTTCCTCGAAGGCATGAACCTACGTGAACACGATATATTTTGTGACTACCTTTTTAGAGTCAAACGACACGCTCTTTAACTAATATTTTACGATGTGTTTTTTTCATCATATTGATATGCAAAAAGTTACAATTTATAGTACTTTTCGTATAGTTTTTGAATATCTAAAAAAAAATTGTTTAAAATATCGAATTAGTATAATTTAATTTTACTTTAAAAATTAATTAAATTAACTTTTGAAAAATGTAATACAGTTAAAAATGAGGAGGAAATAGTACAATATTACGTGCCGCTAATCATTTAATATTTTCACGCAGGGAAGTAAGTTTTTTCTGGACAAACATCACTATCATGAATAATAAAAAATTACTAGCACAAAAGTAAATTGTTGTCTAAACTTCAATGTCACATTTCTAACTTTTATAAGATTCAGCATAATTGCATATATATATTTTGCAATTGATGGTTTATGCATTCTCAAGCAATTAATTTTCATAATGTTATAACTTTTTCCTGTTTTTTTCCATCAGAAATATTACAATTTTTTTGAGAGAAATTAAAGCACCCCTAGTACGAGAGTGTCGCGTTCAGAAACGAATCAGGACTGAATCTAAATTTATTCGAATTTTAATACATACATCAAACATCGAATAGAAAAGAAAAAAAGCTCCGCGAGATTTTAAATGTTTTAATTATCTTTATAAGGAATGTTTATGTGTTTGATATATGATATTCGTAAAACTGTGTTAAACATTCATAAAATCAAATTAGTGAGATATATATAATTTAGCCTAGATATTTTTAGCTATACATAATTTATAATAAATTCAAAATCTTGATTCGCCTTTAAATAAAATGTTAGGGAGTGTTTGTATAGACAAACATTTAGGTATAGTCATGGGGCTTTAATTTTGCTAGTATATATTTAATTAATTACCAACTTTTCACGTGCATTGCACATTTAGCCTTCAATAACTATATACTAACCAACAACATTAATTAATTTCATAATATTTATTATGATAGCTAATAAGTAGTCTAATATTCCTCTCTATTTGCCGTGCCGTTACAACTACTCATGTGCTCCTTGACAATTTTCTTTCACAACTCACCCATGCAACAACATTCACCAAAACCTAATTTTGCCCCCTCCGTCGTGCTCTCTTGATCAGAGATTTCAATTCAAATTTTAATATTAATAGAATCGTTTTGTTAGAAAGTGGTTATTTCTAAAATGAAACTTTCATATACTAAACCTGACTAGTCAGGTTTCAAAGCGGGTACTAGACACCAGATAGAAACAAAAGAAAACCTAAATTTGATATGATTTTTAAGCAAGAGTTTTATTATACATCATAGTTTTATATGATAATTATTAAAATGATCATGACATTCTCATATATATGTTTTCAAGCTAACAATAAATATAACTAAAGAAATAAGCTAATGTTAAAATATCAAAGCATTTTCATTAGTACATGTACACAAACACCAAAAAAAAAAAAAAAAACTTACTAGATCATACACCATGTTCTTGATCAAGAATAAAACAATAGGAAGCTTGATTTCATTATTTTTTGTATACAACTCTCCTCCAAAACCCTAATGATGCAAAGGGTTCGGTCCGGTCGGTACGAGTCGTTTTTCGACACCATATCGTTGATCAATCTCATGACTTCCGGCTGGCTCGTAGACATCGTCCTGGTGATGGTGATGGTGATGGTGGTGATGAACATGTTTCACAAAAGGTGTGAAGTCAAAATTAAAGGTGTGAAGTCAAAATTACTTGCTAGAAGTGTTTTCCTTTGACCAAACAAAGAGTGGTGATCATGATCATGATCATTATATATAATGACTTTATTGTTGTTTTTCAAGAATTTGAATTGTTGAAATAAGAGAATAAGTATAGAAAACCAAAGAACAAAACATATTACATGAGGTACCTTTAAGCCCATGTTGAAAGAAAATAGTGATCACAAGAGGAAACATGGATAATAATATTGATCATCAATATTGAAATAATAAAGGATCAATTTTATTTATTGTATTTTTCACTTCTTGGAGATTGAGAAACTTTGAAGATTGACAGCTTGAATCTAATGGATTTTTGCTTACATGTGAGACTTGTGAATAAGCTAAGAATTTAATGTTGTGTATAATAAGGAAAGGTGGAGATATTATGTAAGTAGTTGGGTGGAAATTAAAGGAAATGGAGGGGAGGTAGACCTTTTTTTTTTCCCAATAAATGTTACTTAGATTTCAAGGAATAATAAAAGTGGTCATTATGTAAAATCTAAAATCCCCTGAATTATACCATATAGATTTTGAAATCAAGAGGTATTATTGTATGAGGTCTACCATGTGTATAATATATAGATCGATATAAACATCAGTTTTACATGTTGGATATATATTTTTTCAATACTTATTGCTCGAAATAAAGAAATATAAGAGAACCGATCATAACAAAAGTATTAAAGACATATATTTTATACAAATTCAACTTTTATAATTCTTTTCACTATGTTAGGAGATCGGAGAAAGAGGAACAAATGAGTCGGTGAAGGTAAAGGAAATTAGATTCACGCTATTATGTGCAAAAGTACTTTCATCGATCTTACTAGACTATGAATTCTGACAATAATTCAACTTTTATATAATAACAAGTGACTTTTATACATATAATTTAACGTGATTAATAATATACATTTTTTAAAAAATGAAAAGAAATAAATTATTCTTTTTTAAAAGGGGCGATTAATATTTTATAAAAGTCAACTCTTTATTTTCTCTTTCTATAAGGAGAACATGCAAATATATGTTTCTACTAAATTGCAAAGTCCTTTTGCTCTATGGTGGGGGAACAAGTGTACTCCATATTATCATTCTACCAAGCAATCTACACACTATTTGGAAAAAGTGAAGCTAGTTATAATGTATTGATGGTGTCACATAGGGGTATAATAATATATATGGGAAACAAATAATAAGCAATAATATAAGTGCACTTTTAGTGGGATTTATCTAAAATGGTTTTCACATTTATATACCACCCAAATCTTCATTATGATATTGAAGAAAAGAATAGAAAAAAGAAACATTTCTTTTATATAATATATGACTATGGCAAAAACAGATCAACCAAAAATAGCAAGTCTCAGGCTTTAATGTAAGTATATATCAGACACTGAATGAAAACAATAAAAAAAGTGCATGTGTAAAGTTTTGAGACTATCAAGCCAAATTCAAAATAAAATTAAGTTTTACTTATGTTTCAATCGATTGAAGTTACATATATTGACGAGTCAAATTTTAGATATGTATATTAAACTTCAGATAAAAAACATTCAAAGTTTATTTGAATAAGTAATGTACCAAACTTTTGAAATTATAAGCTAGCAAACAAACTTTTACAACTTTGATCCTATACGTTGAAACACCAAAGTTGATTTCAAATTTGATTAAAATTTATATACTACGATTATGCCTTAACATGAGTCTTGAAAAAATGAAAACCATAAAATCCTATCACCCGTCCCTATTTGTAACCTCTATTTAAGTAAATGACCCCCATTTTATTTTGCAATTTATTAAAAACCTTTTAGACAACAATCTAAAGATTTTTTCAGAGAAAACTGAAAACCTAAAGAAAAATTACTATCAATCTAAAAATTTATATCTTTATCGTGAATGATTTATTCACAAAATTAAGCAATACATGAGAAAAATGTTACACACTAATCTAACATTGTCCATAATGATTATTTCTCAAAGTTTATCAATATCGGCTATTTGTTCAATTTGTCCAATATCGGTCCAGGCCCATCAATAAAACTGTACCGTCGCCTACGGGCTTTTGCCGCCCGAATCCATTAACAAAACGGTATCGTTTTGTTCACGTATAAAATAATCAAACAATCCCCAAACTGCAATCAAGACGCGAAATCCCTAAACTGAATCTTCAAGGATCAAAACGATCGATCAGAGAAACGAAGCTTTGAAGATCAAAAAATGGTACGTAGATCATGATATGTTGGGTTAATTATGATTAATTCGTGATTTTTTCAGTTTTTTTTTCAACATCTAGGGTTTATATCAATATTTGATTGTTATTTTATTTATTTATTTTTAGTTGTTATTTGTTGAGAATTGTCCATAATTGAATATGATAGAAGGTGTTGTGTTTGAATATTCTGAATTACACTGTTATGAATTTACCTTAGAAAGAGTTTTTGAGCTGATATATGATCAATGGTTCCAGTTTGGGTGTTGATGAATACTAGTTACTCGAGGGTGTGGTATAGTGGTTTATAAATTTTGTTGACACCATGAGTCTAGGTGCTGGTGGGACATGGGAGGTATCCGTGAAATTAGTTTAGGTGCGCGCAAGGTGGCCTGGACAGCATGGTTGTAAAAAAAATATATGCTATGTATTAAAAGTTAAGATTTTTTTTCATTAAGGTTGCTTTACAGATCTAACTAAACATAATTTATTTGCTGGTGATGTTTGATTTGACCATTGATTGTAAAATTATGATGAGCTGTTAAATGATTAGGGTATCTAGCTCTGGCTATGTTAGTTACGCAATGCATAGCTGGTCTCAAGTCTAGATAAAAGGATGAGGGTTATGGTTTATTAACTATCAGCATAGAAATATTTAATTTTAAGGAATTGTCTGAGTTTGTTAAGGGGTCTAATGGAGTTGTATAAATGGGATTCCTTAAACTAGTTTGAGATTGAGGTGTGGTTAGTTGATGCTTCTTGCTTGATTTATTTGATTATGGTTTCTATCTTCCAATTGATTACTAATATAGGCAGTTGTATTTATTTCATGTGTTTCAATATCAAACTCTATGAGACTGTCTGAAGTTGTGAACCCTTCCTTATATTATATATTTGGTTCATGTAAGGCCTGCATTTGATCCTCTTGAGAACTATTTTATTGTGTCTTTTTTTTCCTAAGATTGTTAAAGGTGTGTGGAAGTTGTACTCTTTTATTTTTTGGTCCTTTTTTGAGAGATTGAGAAAGCTTACATGTGTATGGCCTTCCAGTCATTTCTTCCTAGCAGATATGACATGTATCTCTCCGTTATTTTTTTCGCCCTTCTTACCTTTTTAGTTATATTTTTCTTTTTTCACCCATCAACATTGTGAAATGCTTTATAATTTACCAGTGAGCTCTGTATATTTCTTGTATTTTTGTCTATCTTAGCAGTTGTTGTGTGTTAAATAAGTGTTCGGAAGACAACTTTAATTACCTGTATGGTACGTGCAGTAACACAATTTATAGAGCAACTAAGCACCTATTAAACTTTTGGCTTGTTTTTTCCATCGCTTGTTTTTTCCTTTGAACTGTAGAAATGCTGGTGCTAAACTGTTGTTTGTTATTTTTATGTGTTATGCAGTCTTCACTTGCAGCTGCTAGGGCAGACAACTTTTACTATCCTCCAGAATGGTCTCCCAAGAAGGTAAATATATATAAACTTTTTTTTTTTAATTCTTACAGTTCTGTATATGGTGGAATATTGGTTTCAAAAAAAGAGTTCTAGTTACTGATTCATGTTTATTTTCAGGGTTCACTGAACAAGTTCCATGGTCAACATGCTCTCCGAGAGAGAGCAAGAAAGATAGACCAGGGCATTTTAATTATAAGGTACTGAACAATGAAATTCTGTATTTTTACTTGTCCATTGGGATACCGAGAAAACATTTTGAACAGTAACCAATTATCTGGATAAGGAGAAAAACAAAACAGACGTGTAATTTTGGGTACAAGAATTTTAAGTGATGTTTACCATTGCATTGCATCTGATATCTGTTGCCTTTATTCTCTTTATCCAATTTTATGTAGCTCTTAAAATATTGTATATATTTTAAAAAACAACATTGTAAATTTAAATAGAAAGAAGGGAAGAAAGAAAGACGCTTAGTGGGACTTGCTTCCTTGGGCTTATAATTGCTTAACCTGGAGTAGAATTTATTAGCATGATTTTTTTTTTAACCAAGTTAAATTAAATATTAGGAAACACCTAAGACGTTGGAACTTTAGCTTTAGGCTGTGTCTTGTCTCAATTGACATTGGTAAGCATATGATGATTTGAAATGCATACTTGAAACTGAAAACTTTTGAAAGTACCTGCTTGACAACATTGTCGGTAAACTGAGTTCACTATCTCGGAAATGATGGTGGTAGGAACCTGTGCAGTTACAAAAGAAGGAAAACAAAATGTGTCTTGTTCATGCATCATTTTTTTTACTTAGTAGTCTCATGCACTGTGTGTTTTCTATCTCTGCTGTTATGAGCGTCGTTACTCACTACCCGATATCCTTTTGTTATAGGTTTGAGATGCCATTCAATATCTGGTGTGGGGGATGTGAGTCGATGATTGCCAAGGGTGTGAGGTTCAATGCTGAGAAAAAGCAAGTAGGGAATTATTACTCCACAAAGGTAAGTTTTTATCATGATGCACAGTTAATGGAACAGTAAATTCACTTGTACGCCAAAATTTGCCAACTCAAATGACACTTTGTTTTTGTTTGCTAATTGTAATTCCTTACTTGTGATAGATATGGAGCTTTTCCATGAAATCTGCATGCTGCAAGCATGAGATTGTCATTCAAACAGATCCAAAAAACTGTGCTTATGTTATTATTAGTGGAGCTCAAAAGAAGACTGAAGACTATGACGCCGAAGATGCTGAAACCTTGGTACTCCCAGTAGATGAAGGTAAGTACTATAGTTGTATTGAAGAATTATTTGGTGCATTTCTAGATGAATTCATATTGCTATTACACTTGGAGAAGTTATTGCATTTACAGATGCATAGAAGTCTCTCTTCAGTTTACCATACAGTATTTATCGTAATGAACTGTAATTATTAGGAGGAACACAGTTTGTTAATAACTAATCTACTTTCCTATCCAGATAAAAGCAAGTTGGTGGATCCTTTTTATCGCCTTGAGCACCAGGAGGAGGACTTGAAAAAGAAGAAAAAAGCTGAGCCTTTACTTGTTCGTCTTCAGCGAGTATCTGATAGTAGACATTCAGATGATTATGCGATGAACAAGGCTCTTCGAGCCACGCTTAGGGTATGTATTTTTATTTACTGCTGGTTTTGTGCACTCTCTCATCTATCTCCAACACTTATGAGAGTCCTCATCATCCTCTGGTATGTACACAGGGTCAAAAGAAAAGAGTTGCTGAAGAAGAGGCTGCTGCTAAGAAAGTAGGACTTGGTATTAGGTTACTACCACCTTCTACAGAGGATGCTGCAGCTGCTGCAAGTGTTAAATTTGCTCATAAGTTCGATAAGAACAGAAGAGATAAACGAGCCATGATTTACTCTGGTTCAATCTTTGGATCGTCTGGCTCTTCTAAGCATTCAGAGCTGGAATCTAAGAGGAGAAAAATAAACGCTTCTGCTGCATCAAAGCTGTTGGTTGGAGGATTTAAGCCCTCGTCATGGTCTGAAGCTACTCCTCCATCTAAGAAACGGAGAGTTTAACATGATCCATTCCTGCCGATAGATTTGTTAGCCTACCAGTCGAAAATTGAGTTGGAAACTTGTTGACTCCCAACATAGTAATCGTTCGAGTAGGCAGTTGAGTTTACTTGTACAGATTTAATGTTTGTCTGGGTGATTGTTGCTCCGGTTTTTAATTGTTCTTGTATTATCCTTGAAAAAAAGAGTTTGTATCCATTACAGCAAAGTTAGAACAGTAAAAGTATTTGTTGATTGAAAGATATGTACTTGTTTAGGGAAGAGCCAATCCGAAGTAGCTCGACTCTTCGATGGACACAATGTGGGTGTCCTTTGAATCCGACCTCTAAATCTACACTCGTATCAACCCGAGTCCGAACAACTTGGGTTTCTACACAATTCTCCCCATCTCTTCAACTCTACAAAAATTCTCTTGTGTGTTGATTGTTTATTAACCTATTATGTTCTTACTAGTCTATACTAAATTCCAAAATTTAACCTAAAAAGTCTAAGAAACCTGACACTTCAAATTCACCACGCAACCGTTAATCTTTCTAAAATTTAAATGTGTATAGAGTACTTGTCCACTTTTAACCAAGAACGTAACTGTTTATTTATAAGATCAGTTTCAACTTACGATATCATTAACTAAGTTATTTTAAAATATGATATGTAAATAAATTTACTTTTTACATAGTAAAGGTTTGTAAAATATCGTCATAATAGTTTAAGCGTGTAACTGACTTTTTGGAATAAGTTAAAGTTGTGTTTGAAATGCAGAAAGTAAAAATGTCTGAGTGGAAAAGAAAATTCACTTAAAAGCTTTTCAAAATCACTTTATCAAACTTAAGATTCATCTTCAAAAGAAAGAATATATATTGAAAAAGTAGTGTACAATAATACTACAAAACGATATTTTAATTTATTTTATTTTAAAAAAAAAGTGCATGGATAGATAATTATTTGGCCCCATCAATTATAATGTTTCTAAATTCTGACAGAGTCACTAGGGTAAATATAAAAATAGAAAGTTACTTTCCTTTTAAAAAAAGACACATTTAGAACCAATAAGTGACACAGCAAATCAAAATCTTGGGGAAAGAAGTCAAAAATAAATCAAAATCTTGGGGAAAGAAGTCAAAAATAATTTATGTATGAAAAAAATTAAACTATACTTTAAACTTTTGATAAAAGAATCATATATATCCCTAAATAATTTTTAAAAAAAATAAAAGTAAAAAGTATAAATTTAGAACTAATTTTTTACTTCCGTTAAATGAAGGGTATATGTGAGCTCATTTTTGTAACGGCAGGGGTATATATGAGTCGTTTATATAACGGCAAGGGCATATACGAGCCACTTTCATAACGAGAGGTAAATCAACTCCAAATGACAAAGTTGAGGGATATCAGACCCTTTTCCCTATTTTAAATTTGAGATCTCTCAGATAACGAAGTTGTTTTGTTATTAGGGAACATTTTACTCTCATCGTATGACTTCTTAATAGAAATCTAAATCTAATCAGAGTACAATACAAAAACTAGACACCAGATGGAAAATCAAGAAAAGAACACATGATGAACCAATATGTGACACAACCATCGAAAATCATAATGAAGTAGTAAGTATTCTTTCATTCTTTATCAGAGGTCTCAGATTCAAGTTCTCTTAGAGTACGAATTGCTTTTGTTACAAAATATTTTTATCTTTATGTGAATTTATCTGATACGAATCTAAATTTAGTCGAATAAAAACACGATGAACCAATATATGACACAATATTATTGGGAACAACCACCTTTAGATGAAACTTAAGGAGTATACTATTTAAAAGCACATAAATACTGAGACTTTTGTCTCTCCAACTGAAGTAACAACCTTTGACATAACATGTTGCAATATCTATAAGTATTCTGCTTTTGTATTCCTCCAAAATTCAATTTTAAGAATAGAATAGTGCTTTTTCTAGCAGAACCCAATTTGGTGAAAAAGGCAATAAATGCTTAATAATTCTATATACATCAATATATATATATAACATGTGGTAGTTGATTAGTTATCATTACCATTTGAATTAATACGAAATTTAAGAACATGTCATATATAGAAGTGTGTATTTTTTTTTTGGAACGAGCTAATTAAAAACGAAAACATATCACATAAATTGAAATATAAAAGATAACTAGTTTATAAAGTAATGGTTATAATCAAGAATTTTAATAATAGCTACTTTATAAGTGATCTGATTGATATATTATATAGTAATTTTTTTTAATACTATCAAAGAATAAATTATTGGTATCACTTTTTTCTTGTTATATACTACTAATGGTTATAATCAAGAATTTTAACAATAATTACTTTATAAGTGATTTGATTGATATATAATATAGTAATTTTTTTAATACTATCATAGAATAATTGGTATCACTTTTTTCTTGTTATATACTACTACTGATCTGAGTTCAAAAGTGTCAGAATAGTGAAAAAATTATTGAAGAAAAGATGCACAAATTTTTATGAAGTTGAATTAAAATGAAAGTGAAATTAATGGTAGGTAAAGTTTGAAAGAGATATTTCTTTCGTGGTCCATACAAATGGTTTCAATCTATTATTTAAAAATTTGTCAGTATTATATATGGTTAATTTAATTATTAAAATATTTTATTATATATTGACAGATTTGAAGGAGTTAATTAGTGATGTATTAAACCTTAAATGATGTGTGTATATATTTTAGTCATAGTAAATGTGATATCGACAAAAATGAAATCCAGTAACACCTATATTATAATTAAAGGGGTATTTAGGTGATATAATTAAGTGACATGCATATTGATTTGGTTCATTGTAACGTCCATGACAAAAGGTGGGTCAATAAGAGTGAATGACAAAAAATAATTAACAGACTTTTTTAGATTAGTATACACATTTTTAGATCGATATTATATAATATAATATATATATATATAGCTCAAGAATAAATCTATGAGATTATTTGAGTCATAGCTAATAATACTTATCGTGATATTTGAATGTGAAAATCATGAAGAAATAACTTAAATGACATGTCTTTGACTATACTTTAATGAATTTATTGAGTTGGTCACCTCATGAATTTACTATAGTCAACCCAAAAAAAATTGACTTGTAGTATATAAATTCTTTCTAATGTTTTATGTAGTATATGTTTTGAAAAAAAAATGTTGTAACAAATGTAATTAGCTTTATGAGATTTCAGATTTGATTTTTTTAATATGGAGTTATGTTTGGTAGAAAACATTTTTCATTTTCAAAATAGAACTTTTCATCTCAAATTCAAATTTAATCGAATTTTAATACGAATCTCTCATATCAGGATGGAAAAAGAAAAAAATCTCAACTTGCGAATTCTAGGACAAAATATATGTTGTAACTTGTAACCATTAGGGATGGCAAGGCAAATCCAAGTAAAGTTGTGAAGATTTCAACCTATCAAAAAGATTTGCTTACAATTTGCCCCGCTTTGCCTCACATTAAATTGTTTGATTTTTGTGCTTTATAATAATATTACTAGATATATATCGAATACGGTAAAAGCTATGATTTTTTAGAAGAGTTAATTTCCATGATGCTAACAATATTTTAAAAAATATATATTTATTCAGAAAATGAGAATAATTTAGTCAGAATAAAATAAAATGGAAATTAGATTTGATTCTTTTTCCTCATTTAATGCGCCATTAATTATTTGCAATTTATTGCTTTTGACTGCTAAAATTTGATGTACAAATTGGAAAGTTGCATTTTGTGGTTGATATTTGAAAATTTTAACTAACATATATACATTGACATTGACAGTATAATATAATATTTTTACGTAACAGGTTATTTTTAACCTATAATAACGAATAATAACTCTTTATAACAAATTGGTATGACAAATGAATATTATCTGCAAATTAAATGTTTCATTCAATTGTATGTGCTGATATTTATTATTTTGAACGTGACTTTTCTTTTACTTTGACTATATTATATAATGACTATGAATTTGAGTATACAAAAAAAAAGTCAATGTTAAATAACGGTGGGGTATCTGACACTTACAATAAATATACCACAAGGAAATTAATGTCTCTTAAATTTATAGGTAGAAAAAATTTTCATTTGACTTGTTGAAATAATATAAGTCATGCATAAAAACACCTTTTGTTTCAATTGATTTTCTATTTAGTATTAGCACTTAATTAAGTAATTAAGAAGTGATTATGAAATAATTAGCCATGTATAAAAAACACTTTTCTTTTAGATAAGTATCAAAAACGCTCCTAAATTGTACTTTTTTTTAGTTTCATACCTAAACTATCATTTTTTAATTTGAGAAACACATCTCTCTTACCACTCTCATCATGGTATGTGTAATACACTTTCTCTCTTTTATTTTAAAGAATTTCCACATGAACAAAATATTCAACCTTGACAAAAAATAAATAAATTATTAGTATTAGTTAAAATTAAAAATTAAAAAAACTATTATAAAAAATAATATTTTCTTTATAAAATAAAATGTAAAATATTTTTTTTATCCCACACCATTTTTTAAAGTTTTTTATTTTGTTTAAATTTTTTTTATAAAAGTATTTCATTTTTTACTTCATCTCCTCCCCCTCATCAAATACTAATTTAGATATTATTTTATTTTCTTAAAAATATAATTCTACCCATCCCACTTAACCCTCGACTTCAAATTTTTTTTCCCAGTATTTAGATATACATATCGAAAATATTTTTTACTTTCCGCCACAAGACTTTTTATATTTTTTAGTTGTTTATGTTATATTCGGTACATTAGTAGATTTTTTTTTCTAAAAATATATGTACGTGCATATCTAACACAAAATAAGAAAAAAGTAAAAAAAAAAATAGGAGCGGAAAATTAAAATAGGATGGGGTAGGTTTTTTAAAATAAAATAATATCAATTTCTATCGGGGGAGGGTGAAATATTAAAAATATTTTATAAATGATTTTTTTTTTAAAAAAAAGAGGGGTTATCGCGGGGGAGGGGGTGAGGGTACGTGGAGGAGGTGGTGGAGTGACATAAGAAAAATAATTTAATTTTTTATATGGATAGCAATCTTTAATTTTTAACTAATATTATTTTTTTATTACTTAATTTTTATCTAGATAAAATATGCTATATATGGGAAATTCCATGTGTCAAAGTTTTTTCATATAAAAGAGAGAGTGCACTACACACACCAATAAGGTGTGTTTCTCAAACTAAAAAGTGATAGTTTAGATATGAAACTCACACTTTCAATAATTTGGATATGAAACTCAAAAAAAGTGAATATTTTAGGCATGTTTTTGACACTTATCTTTTTTTTCTTTTTTTTTTGGTTGAGATAGTTTAGTGTTAGTTTAGAAAAATTAAAAATCAAACATAAACTGAATCATTGAAGCATCGCTTCGTGCTATAGCTAAACATTTCCATTGTACGATATTCATAAGAGTTCTCATAGATATTTCAATTATGTTGTGAGGAAATCTACACAAAGTAAAAATGAGGAGAGGAAAAAAAATCTAATCGATTAGCTTTTTATTAAGTATCGTGCGTATAATAAAAAATATTTATAACTTAATTTAGCGTTGAATATTAATATCTCGTGTACTAATTTTGACACGAGAAGGAAAGTTAAGTAATTTTTTAATTATATATTTAGATAATTTTTCGATAAAAAATATGCAAGGTTACCTTTATCATAATACATGTGTCTATCCCATAGATTCTAAATCTAGATAGAAGATGAAGGTTGCATTAAGTTGACAACTAATATAATTATAGTCTATCTTTAATGAATGTTCTAAATAATAAAATTGCCTTAAATATATAAAATGGAATATTCATATGATTGAGCACAACTAGTTTAAAGTCTACAATAATTTTCTGCAGCTCAGTTACAATATCCTCCTCTGACAAAATCCAAAAAATATAAAAACAAAAATAATTTCCACAAGTTTTTTTAATTAACTTTCACAAGTTAAAAAAATATACTTCCTCCGTTTTTATTTATATGTCGTCCTTACTAAAAATAAATTATCCTTAATATTTGTCATTTCATAAAATCAATGCATAAATGACACTATAAAAACTTTGACTAACTACTTAATATATGGATTCTGAAGTAGTTCTAAGGACGCATAAACAACTCTATAGTATAAGATTGTTCGGGATTTTCAAAAATATCGTAGTTGGTGTGTGATATGTGCCGATCTTTCAAAAATATTATAGTATTTCAGAAAGATCCTACTCGAGTATCACAATATTTTTAAAAAGTTCAAGTAATTACTTAAATATATCCCAAATCCAACAAGAAAAGAAATCCCAATCAACAAAAAGCAAGTAGAACAAACATAAAAATTTTATTCTACAATCAAGTAGCAGAGTTCAAAAATACCAAACTTTGCCATATTTCATAAATCAACAACCAAAAAAATAATAAAATAGAAGTCTTAATGTCCTTGTGGTCCGGCCCTTCTCCCAATCTGGCACATAGCTGAAGCTTAGTGCATCAAGTTATCCTTTTTATTCTTTAACGCCCGCAGATGAAATGATTTTCTTGGTCCAAAATCTAAAATTGATGAAACCTTGAATTGTCCAAATAAATTGAGCTAGGGTTATTACCTGAAAATGGGATTTGAACCTCATTTGTCATTGAGCAATTTTCAAGAATCCCCATATTGAAGCAATTGTCTGAAATATCTATGTCTCCTTTGATTATACCATTGTTGTCATAATCAAATATTGAAGTTATAGAGGAATAACTTTCTCCACCTAAGTACTTTTCCATGATCCCAACATTAGCAAATTGATGTTCAAGAGATTTTGAATTTGACCCTAATTTAGGATCAATAGTACTTATAGGGTTTGTTTCATCCAATTCTTGATTGCCCTTTTTGTTGTGACCTAATTTGATCATCATTTTCTCCCTTGTCTTTGCTCTTATTGGCTTGTCACTTGAACCAATTTTTCTCAACTTTCTATGATCATCATTGTTTTGATCACTACAATCATTCTCTTGTAAGATGTTTCTAGAGAGCTCTTTGATGGCATTCTTGGACTTGGAAAACAACCATTCTATGGTATTACTTGCTTTATCAAACCCTAACATGTCTTGGAGATCGAAGAACTTACGCGCTATTTGGAGGGATAATCTCATCCTTCTATCTCTCACACCCTGAGCTGTGCAAATCTTGCTATGTCTATCCTTTTTCCTGTCCTCCTTCGCGGCTTTGCACTTAGTTTTCTCTTCTTTGATGATATGGCCGGATTTGAACTCTGATCTCTCATGATTTCCGTGTTGAGTTGTGTAGATCTTGAATTGTCAACACTGTGATTGTGATTATCTTTGATTGTGTTGTCTGGATCAGCTTGATTAATGTCATGGTTATCACTAACCTCTTGCTTTTGATGATGCTTTTGAGAAAATATTTGGTTAAGTGGGAGTTCATGGTCATCAAGAAATGGAGATGGGAAGAAGTTATTGAAGAAAAATGGATGATCTTCATCTTCTACTACTTTTAAAGGTGAATTGGGGTTTTGATCATGTGTATTATAAGATTGTTTAAGCAATTCTTGTGAGGTGAAGGAAAAAGGGTCATGGATGATGTTGCTTTTAGGAAACATATATAGGGTTTTGTAAGAATAAAAAAAGGCAAATCTCCAAAAGTTAGCCAATCAAACTAGGGTTTTTGGTTATTAATCTTTCAAGATTAATAGATATCAAGAACTTTAGGTGTTATGTTGCTTTATTCCATAAAGAACATATCTTTGATAAGAGGAATAAATAAAGGAAAAGAGAAGCTTTGGGAGTGGGTATACTAGGGTAGAGACTAGGGCTTGACTAATATATATGAATGAAGAAGAAACTATATGATGGTGGAATCCTAGAATGGGAAATATTATTAATAAATAGTACCCCCTATTTATATTTTAAAATTGTGTCAAGAAATTAAATTCGCATTTAACTTTATATATATGGATACTGTAAATAATTTTTACATTATCAGTATTTACGTATATATACTTGAACGAATGTAGAAGATTCGAATTCACTCAATAATTTACTTTTATGAATATTTATTTGTGATTAATTAGTTATCATTTAGATGACTCGATAGTAAAAAACATTTCACATCTCATATAAAAAGAGGGTTAGAATGTGAGCATGTAACACTGCCACGTGGCAGAAGGTGAGAGATAGATAGTAACTGGACCTAGTTTATAGATCATGTGATGGGGTGAGTAAAGGTAACAACAAAGATACATTGATATTTTTTTCTCTGTGGGCCTTTGGTAGAGGTCTAATTATTTTTTAAAAAAATCAAATCGTTTTAATTTGTTTATCTTGTTTTAAATTAATACAAAGTTTAAAAAAGTTTTCGAATTTGATCTCTTAAACTAAAGTATATCAACTTATAGTAAAATATAACTCGAATTTGTAATCTTAAACGTGATATTTGAAAAATATATATAAAAAAAAGGTTAGATATTGCCCTAACCTATTGGTAGCTATGATAGCTAAAAAGGAAGACCAATTATTTTAAGCAACATCAAACTTGTTTTGCTTTATAGCACATATGCAACTTTGAAAGTCATACACCTTTGACTGGCTGTCTATTAATATGTCACTTTCCCAAATATTACAATTTTATTTGTTTCTTATGGCCATGAAATGTAACTAGCACATTAATTAAGTTGCATTTACAACCACAAGGAATGACAATGTAACAAGTAAATAACTTTCTAAAATCTAACTTTTTATGTTTGATATAAGAAGTTTTGAAAAAAATTCAAGTGAAGGTTGTAATGGCTTCTCTTATATAAGCACTTGTACATTTGGTTGTAATGGATTATATAGTGTTGGATATGTAATGCTAATTATATCCTAGCTTTGATTAGGTTAAAGTGTGCAAGGGGTCGGAGTATTAGTGTAACTGGTAAAGTTATTGTTATGTGATTAGGAGGTCATAACTTTGAACAGTGGAAACTGTCACTAATTAAAATGCAGTATAATGTTACGTATGATGGATCCGTCTGACTGTTTCATGCGCATATTATAGCAGAAACTTAATACACGACGTATTAAGCTTTGGTTAGATTCAAGTGGGGAGATAGTTCGGATGCATGGGTGTCATATTCAAACATGATATATGATTATTGGATATAAGTTAGAAATCAAATGTTATCGATCTCGTACAATCATGATAATAAGTATTTGATCCTAAGTCATGTTAGAGATAAGACCATAAGGTCAATTACTAGGAATAAAATATTACATGTTCCATCAAATGAGCAAATAACAACAACAATAGTATTTGAAAATGAATTCAATATATATACTAATAGCATTTACCATATTTTTTATGCTATCTTAATTTTGAGGGAAAGGAATTACATATTCTTAAATATTTTAAATATTATAACATTTGTTTGCACCTATCCTTACTATATACGTGAGTTGATGATGAATTTGGGGTTATAATTTAGTGTAAAAATAAGATCACATTTCTTAAAAATTTATTGGTCATTATTGAAATGCCTCATTATATTTTATTTTATTATATATATTCAGAAACAATAAATAATGTTTGTGACAGTTAGACTGANATTTGGTTGTAATGGATTATATAGTGTTGGATATGTAATGCTAATTATATCCTAGCTTTGATTAGGTTAAAGTGTGCAAGGGGTCGGAGTATTAGTGTAACTGGTAAAGTTATTATTATATGATTAGGAGGTCATAACTTTGAACAGTGAAAACTGTCACTAATTAAAATGCAGTATAATGTTACGTATGATGGATCCGTCTGACCGTTTCATGCGCATATTATAGCAAAAACTTAATACACAACGTATTAAGCTTTGGTTAGATTCAAGTGGGGAGATAGTTCGGATGCATGGGTGTCATATTCAAACATGATATATGATTATTGGATATAAGTTAGAAATCAAATGTTATCGATCTCGTACAATCATGATAATAAGTATTTGATCCTAAGTCATGTTAGAGATAAGACCATAAGGTCAATTACTAGGAATAAAATATTACATGTTCCATCAAATGAGCAAATAACAACAACAATAGTATTTGAAAATGAATTCAATATATATACTAATAGCATTTACCATATTTTTTATGCTATCTTAATTTTGAGGGAAAGGAATTACATATTCTTAAAGTATTTTAAATATTATAACATTTTGTTTGCACCTATCCTTACTATATACGTGAGATTGATGATGAATTTGGGGTTATAATTTTAGTGTAAAAATAAGATCACATTTCTTAAAAATTTATTGGTCATTATTGAAATGCCTCATTATATTTTATTTTATTATATATATTCAGAAACAATAAATAATGTTTGTGACAGTTAGACTGAAGAATTTGTCCTCATATATAAGATTTCGATTTCTCCTTGTCAAACTTTATTAAATATTGAACTTAAATATTTTTGATGCGTAGGACCCCAAATATATCGAATTTATATACTTTTTAATGTGTAGGACCTAAATAGTATATATCAATTACTTCTCAAGAAAGTATATGATACGCATTTGACTTGTTTTGTGTGTAAGTACAATGAAATTCTTGTGTCGACATAATTTAATTTCAACTTTTTTACCTTTCTATATAGTGCGTCGGTCTTAAATTATGTGATATATTTCTTACACACACCTTTTTTTAAAATATTAATTTGGAGGATTTTCTTTACCAATTTTATCTTGACTTATGCTTAAGATTATATATTTTTCTTCATTAAACATTTTCTCTAATGAGGTTATGATTATAGTGTTTAAGTACAATCTACTAAGGATGGAATTGGGAAAGTAATTTTTATTTTAAATTTGTAAAATAATAAATAATTTGAGATAACAATTTTTACAAATCACGATAAATAATTTGAGAGAGAAGAAGTATTAATAAAATTTAATTTCTAGGAAGATGTATATACGTATATGAATCAACATACTTTTTTTTTTGGTTTCCCATTAAATATTCGGAATCCACATTGGAGCTCAGACGAAATTTGGATCGCACACCGTAGGGCCCATTAGTGGGTGACACTCTCATCAATGCAGCACAATACATGTTGGTAGGGCTTTAGTAGGATTTGAACCCTAGTTTCGAGGATGGTATCTCTAGCTTGTACCAGTAGCACAAGGATATTTTTGTTGAATCCAAGATACTTATTAAGCTTCTAATATGTCCCTATTAAGTGTATTATCAAATAACTTTTTTATCAGCTTTGTAGTAACGGTGAGATTATATTATTGTGTGATTTATGGTTCATGAGTTTAAAGCATGAAATCAATAATCGTTGATGCTTCATAAATAATAGTTACCTATATTATATTTTGTTTTTTCTTGAATCGTGATTTACATAATACTTTTGTGATATAGAATCGTCCTTTTCTCTATAACACATATACTATGTATTGGAAGTTTTCTTTCTTTTTTTCCCCTAATTTTGTGCTAACTCAAATTATCTCAAGCAAATTTGAATGTGGGATTAACAATTCTTATTAGGTGATTTGATTTAGTATATAAATTATATGGGACCTAAGAATCTCCCTAATAGGTAATTAATTTTGCAGAGACAAAAATGTTATGTTTTATAGTTAAGAGACATTGATGCTTATTAATTTTTTAAAAAATGATAGAAGGGACCACATGAAAATATTATTAAATTTGTTTAATATAAGTTGTTTATAACCACATATTATTATATATTTTTCTCTGCTCATCAATGCAGCAATAATACTCTTTTAATTTGGACCGACCATAAAGTTTCTTTTAACCATTATGTTCAAATTATACCCACGGAAATAAATCATCAATT
Organism: Solanum lycopersicoides; assembly: GCA_022817965.1. Classification (NCBI taxonomy): domain Eukaryota; kingdom Viridiplantae; phylum Streptophyta; class Magnoliopsida; order Solanales; family Solanaceae; genus Solanum; species Solanum lycopersicoides. The sequence continues at coordinate 5,888,058 of CM040622.1, read as the reverse complement.
ATTAAAAATATTTTGGGTGGAAAATGGTTGAAAAAATTAAAGAAAAAAAATATTTATTGCAATATAGATAAATATAATATAAATAAATAAGATTATGATAAATAAATGTAACAACAATTGGACCTTAGAGGGGAGCTTTTTCAATTCGTTCAAAGCATTTTGTTATTTTTAAACGCTACTGTTGATATTATACTTGACTTGTTATTATTATTGTGATAAAGTGTATGTTGTAAATGATACAAGAAATGAACGTACTCTCAAATAAAAGGGTAAATTTTAGAAATCTAACGTGTATAAGTTAAATTCTAACAAGTAATATCACAAATCAACGAAAAATCCTTTATAGGGATTGCGAATGGGGCCCTACACGGTGTAAATGCAAAATAGTCGGACTTTAATATGTATATCAAATACCAAGTGGAAAACCAACAAAATATCACAAATCGACACTTTGATCCACTAAGGTCATTTTGTTATGGCCCATAATAGCAAAGATGGGTTGCAAATGATAAGCAGGCTCATAATCATGAAGGCCCATCATGGCCCAGTACATTACAAGCCCACGTAGCTATTGCAGATTATTTAAGGCCCAAAATTTATTTGAGGCCCAGTACTTTTATGTGATGCTAACGATTTAATAATAGGGAAAATTTTCAAAATGTCAATATTTTGACATTTAATAGGACTCATTGTCAATACTTTCAATATTTAGTAAAAATATCAAAATTTTAGTTTATTATGTATCTTATTTAAGTTTTTATAATTTATTTTAATTGAAAGAATACAGTTGTTGAAAAAACTGAAAGGAGAAATTTAGGGGAGAGAAAACTGTTAAAAAGGAATAATTGCTTAAAAGTTTCATCAATTACAAAAATTAAAAAAAAAAACTAATCAGCAATTTCATAGTTGATGAATTCTATCATTATCGATTTTCAAGATTTTCATTCAATTGAAAAATTATATAGAGTATCTGTCTGGTAAGAACTATTTTAACGAAACAGTATAAAAAATCGTTGACGGACATCTTTGGAGAAGAATTTTTCTACTAAGAATTCGATCAAATTGTTTGAATACAAATTTGATCAGGTCTTAGTAATTGCTTCGTCCTAATCTTTTTTTAATTGCTTATATTTTTTGTTTGAAATTTTGTAAATAATTATAAACCGTAATCTGTTTTCATTGTAATGAACGACGTATGAATAATTAGTTTTAGTGGATTTGTTGAATTTTTTTTGGTTGTTGATTATGAAAATATTAATGATTTGTTTGAAGACGGAATTTTTTGATTGGCTGCTTGTTTTTAATGTTCCAAACTAAATTGTATCCCTAACGGAGTACAAATTAAAGTCGATATAATTTTTTACACAATCAATAATTTCGTTTATTTATTTAGTTCTTTTTGTTTTCTGTTTATTTAACTACGTTGTATACCTTATCGAAAAGGATATGATCAATGTAATGTATATTGTAAGTTTTTGATTTGAATACTATTTCAATATTTGTTTAGCATACATATATATTGACAGACTTCATTGAAATATGAAATATACAGTTTTGTTCAAAACATGATGAAAATACTATATAAGTACATACATTTTTTACTTGGATACAAAATATTGTTTACGTCTCTAATTTTGTATTTATTAATGACTTGGATGGTTTTCTTTTAATTTGAATAAAGAAACAATTGATAGTATTAGTTTTATGAGTATGCATTACTATTTGTTAAAAAATGTAAAAAGTTTATATATATCCTTACTTTACTTGAATACAAACAAGACTCTAACAATGTTCATAACTATAAAATGGTACACAAAGCATAATAAATATAAATACGTGTAAAAAATAACTTATAAAGCCCACAACACAGCAAAAACAAATACGCCATACTGAATACAAAACAATCAAATAATAAAGAATGAATACAATTTATTAAAAGGAATACAAATGTATAAAGCTAATATGTATCTTTACTTGATTGGATACAAAGAACACACTTACATTATACGTAACTATGAAATGATACACAAATCATAATGAATACATGAAATTTACAAAGCACACAACACAATAACAACAGATATACCACAACGAATACAAAATCATCCAATAAGAATTCATTCATAAAATTTGAAATATCATCTTCATGTAATATAAATATATCCTTAAATTATTGAATACCTACTAAAGTACAAAAATTTGGTACATTATCAAAACTAACAATAATATCCCCACGGCTAGACGAAGATTCTACATTTTCGATCTGAATTTGAGAAAAGTTTTGCACACCATTTGAGTCATGTAAATGTTTTGATAGTCTCTCTTCCCTCATTTGATGATTAAGTTGATACCTCTAGTAATTCTTTTAAATTCAGCCATTGCATAGTGTTTTAGAGGTCCAATCAAGATTCGCACTACAAACAACAATTATGAAAGATTTAAACGAATATAAAATCATAAATAAATCAAAAATAGAAGAAATATGAATACCTTAATTAATGGGATTGTTGTGAATCAAAATTCTGAAGAAAAAAATACCAAAAATTACTGTAGAGAGATATCAGGAATTTGAATGTTAAAGGATAATCAAAAAGGTAAATATAAAAGAGAGAAATTTATCTTTTCTAACATAATAGTTAAATTGAAAAACGTGTATTAATGGAAAATAAATGAGACAACGTGTGTCAATGGGAGATAAAGAAAATATTATTATTTTTTATATAAAAATAATTGAAAAACATGTATTCAATGAGAGATAAAATAGGAAGTAAATTAGAATACTTAATGTTTTTCAAAAATAATGACATTTTTGATATTTTTACCAATATTTATAAAATATGGCGATTTTTACTAATTATGTTATATTTTTTGACTAGTTTGTTAATTTTCTCAAATAAGAAACTACGTTACAAGATGGGTTGCAAATGATAAGCAGGCTCATAATCATGAAGGCCCATCATGGCCCAGTACATTACAAGCCCACGTAGCTATTGCAGATTATTTAAGGCCCAAAATTTATTTGAGGCCCAGTACTTTTATGTGATGCAAACGATTTAATAATGGGAAAATTATATATAATAACAAACTATTAATTCAAATTAAATAATATAAATATAGTTTGATTTAATTGTACCCCATAGCAAACTGTTGTTATTTCGCCTCTCTCATTATGAATCTCGCTCACCACTCTCGTTCTCTCCCTCGCCTCTCTCACTTTTATACAAACACAAATGTATAACAGTTTTTGTGTTTGTATAAAGCGAGAAAAAATTGTATATATATATATATATATATATATATTCGTTCACCTCTCCCAGATCTCGCTCGCTAGTCTCTCCCTCGCCTCTCTCGTTTATACAACAGAAATGTATAAGTTGTGTTTCTGTTTGTATAAAATGAGAGAAAATTGTATATATACACATACAAATACATATATCTTCGTCTTATACACTTATAATTATATAGTACAAATATTCTCCTGCCCAGTTCTCTTTTGTCTTTCACTCTTTCTCGCTTTATACAAACACAAATTATACAATTGATCTTTTGTATATGTATACCGAAACAAAAACAGATTATACAATTGCTTTCTTTTGTATATATATAGCGAGATATGCAAATTTATGTTTTCTATGGAGCGCAATTATGCAAACTATAGTTATAGCGTACAAATATAATTTTTATGTTTGCTATATGTGAAAGTTGCTCTTTAATAATTATACTTGTAGTCCGAAAATTTCTTAGTTATGTTCCTATCTATTATCTGGACATATCAAGAAAGATATACGATCTAATGAGGTTACTATATTTATTAATGCATGGGGAAACAAAATTGGAGCATATAACGATGTCATCTATTTTTATTTCATGAAAGTCTGATAGAGAAAATAGTCGTAGGTGATGGTGCATTTTGCTTCTTAGAGAGGGGTTTACCCTTGACTCACGCTTGCCTTGTTAAACTTAATTAAAGTTCTACTTTGCCTATGAGGTAAACGGAGACAAATATTCAAGATCATCTACTATTTAGTTATCGTGACAGTTAAAGTTTAAGTTTGGTTAAATTTATTAGAAATTCATGATTTTATTCCCTCCTCTTGTGTTTATATAGGTGTAAATTTTATATCATTAAGTATTGCCTAATTAATGTTTCATTTGAAACTTAAGATTTCAATTACATGAATTTGGCAAAATCAAATCATATCAAAGAGTGAATAGATTATGTACTTTCACATATTAAACAAAAGGATGTTGCTTCGCTTATAATTATTAATTATTAATTATTAAGAAACTCTGTGACCATTAAATGGCAGGAATAGACTTATCAGAATTTTAATAATAAATAAGGAGACATGAATTTAATTCCATATATAAAATGTAAAGATCAAGTAATCAATGTTCCATCTATTTACCTACTTTATGCTACTTAAATTTTCCTCTATTAAGAATAGCATTTATATATTTGTATGACCAAAAGAAAAAAAAAAACCTAGTTTGTTGGTATATTTTTTTGTATTGAATTATATGTCGTAATTTTTAAAAATAGTTGTCTCAATTTATTTGTATTGTTCTTAATTTCTACAGTTAAGTCAATTACGCGTTGATGTTATATATGATAGTTCAAATATCGATAATATAATTAAAGAAAACTCTTTTATTAATAAGCATTAAGATACGTGTAAAAATAATTAGATTTTCCTCGCTAATAATTAGATATATTTGATGGGGCCATTGAAAAAATTAAAACATATAGAATGATCATGCAATGGATTGTTAGATCATGTCATAAAATTAGATCAATAATTTCATGAATAAATATTATTCCATGACCATAATTTATGTGGCCAAAAAGATGAGATCATGAAAAGTTGAGCCCACAGAAAATTTTAAAATTTAAAATTATGAAATATTTAAATTTAAAAAACCAGAAAAGGTCAACAATTCACCAATCATTTGCACGACAAAAAAGATTAATATCAGCAGTTGGCCATGTGAATTTTCTCATGCATTCTAACTACAATGTTGTTAGTTTGTTGAAAAATTCAAGTTATAACAATAAATTTAATTTTTTAAATCAATTACTTGAATATATTGATATACTTATTTTCTTATTTTGTACAATATTAGTGTGAGAAAAACATAAATAAAGATTTATATATCGAGTCTATCTTATTTGAAATCGTTATTGTACTACAGTAACATGTAAATCAATTTAGAAAAATATTGATGTGTGATCTAAAATAATTGATAGGTCTGTTATGCAGATAAAATTGGCATAGTTAGACTTTTCTATAACAATCACCTTTTATAATAACATTTATTATAACAATCAATTTTCTTTATATGATGAATGTAGATAAATAATGTCATTATAAAATGAATTTGACTATGTATATAGCACTTAAATCTTTGTGCATGTGCTAACTTGTCTCCCCAATCACATGTTCATGTAAATAGTTAGCTAAAATAGATATATAAAGTACTATTATTGTCCTTTTCTTTTTAGGTATAACACTCATAATTAATGCCAATTAGTGTTTACTTAAATTAATTCATGTATACCAAAATCCCAAAATCACTCTTGTCTTTGTTCAATGTGATTGCTTACAATTAAGTGGGTCCAAAATTAACTTTATATTTCCAAAATTAGGTTTAGATCTTTAAAGGAGGAAATAACTTGTGTATAAGTATTAGATATATTAATTTTTAGCCATATTTTTTTTCCTTGACAGTACCCTTGATTATTAATTGTTATAAGACGGATGACATCGCATCCATTTTTGAATGTAACAATTACATATATGAATATTTGATATGCCATACTTTCTATATCTCTAGAGATAGGAAAACTAATGAGATCATGTATTAGTATTAGGAATGTCAAGTAAATTAATTAGATTAAATTTGAACAGATTAAATTAAGTTTACTTATTAATATGTTGGATTAGTATTGGTTAAACAATGAGCCATAAGGTATATATATTTGTGTTAGTAGTGAACTCATTCTCAATAAAGACAATAAGAAATATTTGACATATACACGTATAATATATTTACGATATGGCATACACATGTTGTGATGATATTTGATTCGTAAGTCAAACATAATAAAAATGAAAAGAGATAAAATTAAGTCGATTTTTTAAATAATATTTTTTTTATATAATAATAGATGTGATAAATCAGCTCTCACTTTAAATACTTATGTTGTAATATCCATGTGTATGCTTCTGTTAGGCCCATTGGATTTATTAATTCAAGGAGCACATGTAAACTTATTGTATATTTAAAAGAAATTATTTATCATTCACACATGATTTGGCCATGAAATAAGGGAGAATTTGAGCTTTTAGCAATATCTAACTAATTATATTTAATCATTATTTAATTGAAATGTGTGATGTGAATCATCACAAATTCAATTAATTAGTCATACATTACATTTTTAATTACTTTTGTATTATGTTAAAGCAACATCATTACTTCATATATGAGAGTAATATAATTTTTAAAATAATTTAACTATAACATATTTCACATATATAAGGAGGTTAAAATTTACTTGGTTATATTTTTTTATTTTCTTTTTTCAAATAAATTTGTTCATGTACGATAATTTACAGATGATATAAAGATGTAACCGATACTAAAAGGGTGATACGACAATCTCGACCAAAAAAAGCGTTAAGAAGAGAAATTGATTTCCGACTTCCTTTATAAAAATAAGAATATTATTTGTTGCACTAACTTAGTCCGCCGTTTTGATTATATAATGCAATGATCAAAATTAAAATTGAGTACAAAGTCATGAAATAATGATATATAACATGCATGAGGCAAAATGTAGCACTAAGTATCCACTTTAAATTATATATTACACTATTATATTATTAGTTAATAAATACCAAAAACAATTGACTTTTGAAATTGAGTAGTTGTGATTGAGTGCATAATTAGTGCAGTGGAACATGAGAATGTGTCTCCTAGATAATACAAATCAAGAAAGATATGGCTAAAAAATTATGAAAACAAATTTAGATTATTTATATTAATTAGTTAAGAAAATACCTAAACCAATTGACTTTTTGAAATAGAGTAACTTTCAATGAGTGCATAAATAGTCGGAGACGGATCTTCAGTGTAATTTATGAATTTATATAAATACATATAAATATATAAAAATTCATCAAATATCTATAAATATTAGATTGTAAATTCAATTATGATCTTATATTAACTTTATCTGATTTCCTTGATCATGCAAAATAAAGGAAGATATGGGAAAGAAGTAGGAAAAAATAGATAGAGAAATGTAACGTGAATAAGAGAAGAAATTAATTGTCCAATTAATCAGTGACTTTAGAATAAAGTATATATAAAAATTATAAGATAAGATGTGAATACAAGTTCATGACATGTTCACTCATACAGAACCCTTAATTAGTTTAGACTAAATTAAAATATTGAAATCTTGTAATACAAGTTTATATATTTGTATTATGACTCATTGAGAAGGGTTACACAGACTATATTATTATTTTCTTTCATTAGAACGTACGTTGTGAGGTCTGAGAAAAATAATATGTATATGGACATTACTCTTGTTTTGAGAAGATAAAAAAGTTATTTACGAAAGATCCTCCGTTAAGGTATGTGCTCCTAGCTAAAGTAAGCAACTCATATAAAAGCAATATAAAAAGAAAATACAGAAACATATATAGAAGACATTGAAAGTAAATAGAGTATATATAATTATTAATTAGAGTATAATATTTAGATCAATTTCACCTGGCCTTTTTATTAAGAAATTATGCTGTATGGACAGAAATATTGCGGTGATTATATATATATATATATATATATGTGATTATATATATATTTATATGCAAATTGATATTTTTAATACTATAAAGGACCAAAACGTAGATTAGATTGGAAGACAAAGTGTGGAGCTGAGATTAAAAAAATTAGTGAGATTATATTTGTCATAATAAAACTATATCCCTAATTGGGTGTATATATTTATTAGTAAGTATTATTATAATCCGTGGGTTAGTAATTAATTATACGTAATTTAGTAAAACATATTTGACATGCAAAGGATCAATAAGTTGGGTTGGTGGTTTGTGGGGGGGGGTCGATGAGCGAGTTTTTTAATAAAGAGTTTTAAGTTATATATGTTGAAATATATAATCACGTCAAATTTTTAGAAGCATTTTAAGATTTGAATTTTTTTATATGTGTAAATCTTATTTAAAAAATACTAAATAATTTGATTTTTAGGATATGAATAAGTATTATTCTTAACTTGTAGCTATTGATATTTTTTATCTTTTTTTTTTGACAGCTTGAAATACAAATTGATGTTCTAATGATGGTAGGTTTGATTTTTAAATTAATTAATCAAACACAAATTATAATTCATTAAAAATAACATGTTCGAAAACACTTAGGACAAATTACCTTTTAAAATAAATAACTTTTGATTAATTAAGCGAGCTATAAGTCAATAAACTTACGACATAATGTGATAATGACACCATATCAAATGATAATTTGACAAAAATAAACTTCATTAGATTAAAGTTTAAACTACATGTTACTTGTCACTTTTTCATCTCATTTTATCATTACCTTAATTTTTTTCACGTCCATTAATAAAATAATAATAATCTCAAACCTTATGCATTATTATTTTAATAATGATATTATAATTGAGAATAATTGTTAACTTTAATATTCAATTTCTAAAATAATAATTATTTTGTATCTCTATTTTTTTTTAAAACTGCTTTGTATATTTCCCCCCCTTTAATCTGAGGATCATATATTGAAAACATTTTCTCTGTTTTGATAGAAATAAGGTTTGAGTATAGTCTATTCTCTCTAAATCTCACTTTATAAAATTATATTAAATAAATTGTTGTTATTATAATTTTTGAAGTTAAAATATCAACTAAAATGAAACGAAAAACTTTAGAGAGAGTATTTTGAACGAATTTCAAATATCACTCCTCCCGTTTATTTTAACTTATTATATTTATACTTAATACATCCTTTACAAATAATAATTGATATAATTATTTTTATCTTTTCTTCGTATATTAAAAGTGTCGAAGTAAAAATAAACTAATGTATTTTAAAATTATGAAACCTAGCCATGAAATGCGGGGAGTGACAGCTGGGTAAGAGGGCAGACAAATAGTAGACGCCGGTAAATGTAGGGACATTTGTTTCACATGTCAATCTTAGTGTCATGTAAAATTGCGGAGTCAGAATTTTCATTAAGAAAAATCACAATATAAATAGTAAATATATGAAAATTGATATCTATAAGATATACGTAAAAAATTATAATTTTTATCGTATAGTTTTACCCTATCATTCTGTAAGAGATTATGTCAATAGCTTGATATTCATATTAAATTCAATTAATTTAAATTTGCGTTATGCAAAGTTTATAATAACGAAAGGTGTTTCTTATTAGTTTTTACTTTTATTCTTAAAATTTCTCTGATCTGAAATATTTGATTAAGAATTATATCATCTTCGATATCGTGTATAATATGTACGATAGTTAGGACATAGCTTTGTTCCCTTTGACAGCTTTCGTTTGTTTTGGGATTTTGGGTAAAGACTAACTAAATTAATGTTTCTATAGACATCTCTTGTTTTTAGTAATTTGTTCATACTTCTATTTAATTTTAAATTTGAATTTTATGAATTGCTTATAGTATAGTCAAATATGTTTTTAATAACCATTCTCTATGGAAAAAATACATTTCATTCTCCCTTAAAACAATCATATTTTAGGTAGAAATGATGTTTTCATTTAATAATAAAATGATAATTTGGAATAACTTTACATATGAAGTAGAGTATTAGTTAGTACTAATATGGTTTAATGTTAAAAATATATACTCTCCGTTCTTTTCATTTTTATATTTTCTCATAGTTATAGATTTTAAAATTAAAAATTTGAATTTTTAAATTGTGATTTTTGAAATTTAAAATTTTATTTAAACACATACATTTTATTAAGATTTTTTTTTTCTTTTTGAATTTTGTGAGTGAATGAAATCAGTATAGCTTACACTAGTTCTTTGGAAGAATCATTCTACCATTCGAGAAACTACACATTAAGTTAGTAATTTGATGAGGATATCTAAACTGACATATCGAAATTGGTTCCTAGCAAAACAGGATGATGCCTTATCGCAACACATCTAAACCCCCCATCCCACCCCAAAAAAAAGTGATGATCAAAATTTACTTTTTTATATTTTATCTGAAATCAAAATTCGATAGATAAACAGAAATCACGAGTCTATATAAAATAAGCATGTTATATTGTTTTTTTGGATTCTCATGCGATATTTCAAATTTATACCACGTTGATCTTGTTCAGAGATTGAATTCGAGACATCTAATTAAGAGTGGAGCACTCCGAGTCATGTTATGTTTTCTTGGTGATGGAATCTTATACTAATCAATAGAGAGAGTAACACGTACGTATAAATGTAACCAACCCCATAACTCCATATTTCTCTTTCTTTTCTCATATCTTCTTCAATGGCAGAAAGGGCCGCCGGAGTAATCTTCTTCTTCCTCCTCATCTCCTCCGCCGCCGACGCCGTTGTAAACCGCCGTACAAAACTCGAATACTTAAAACTCCCATTACTTCACAAAGACACATTTCCCCCAACTCCTTCACAGTCACTCTCTTCCGATATCCACCGTTTAAACACCCTTTACTCCTCCCTCGGCCACCGCAGCATTACTCGTTCCGCTAAACTCCCATTAACTTCCGGTGCAACTACCGGCAGTGGGCAGTACTTCGTAGATCTCAGATTGGGTACTCCACCGCAACGCCTCCTTCTCGTCGCCGATACCGGTAGTGATTTAGTCTGGGTCAGTTGCTCTGCTTGCCGGAATTGCTCATCCCGCCCTCGAAACTCCGCATTCCTCGCCCGGCATTCTTCAACTTATTTACCTTACCATTGCTACGATAAGAAATGTAGGCTCGTTCCTAATCCTACAGGCGTCGCGTGTAACCACACGCGCCTCCATAGCCCCTGTAGATACGAATACTCTTACTCCGATGGATCGGAAACTAAAGGTTTTTTCTCTACTGAAACGACCACGCTTAATGCCAGCTCCGGTCGACCGGTGAAGTTTAGGAATTTGGCTTTTGGTTGTAGTTTTGAAGCTTCCGGTCCAAGCATTGCCGGTCCGAGTTTCAACGGAGCTCAGGGAGTAATGGGTTTAGGCCGCGGTTCGATTTCGTTAGCGAGTCAACTCGGCCGCCGGTTCGGTAATAAATTTTCTTACTGTTTAATGGATTACACATTATCGCCGACTCCGACGAGTTATTTATTAATCGGCCGGTCAACGGCGGTCAACGATCCGAAGAAAATGAATTACACGCCGATGATAAGTAACCCGTTTATTTCAACGTTTTACTATATTGGGATTGAAAGTATTTACATTGAAGATGTTAAATTACCAATACGCCCTTCGGTTTGGGCAATTGATGAGCTAGGAAATGGAGGGACTGTTATGGATTCAGGGACAACATTGACATTTCTCGCCGAGCCGGCTTATCGGCGTATAGTCCAAGCTTTCAAACGGCTCGTTACACTACCGGAAGCCGATGAACCGACTCTCGGGTTCGATTTATGCGTCAACGTGTCGGGGAAGTCGCGACCGAGTTTCCCGAAAATGAGTTTCAAACTCAGTGGAAACTCAATCCTCTCCCCGCCATCCGGAAACTACTTTATCGATACCGCGGAGGACGTTAAATGTCTCGCATTGCAACCGTTGACGGCGCCTTCAGGGTTTTCGGTTATTGGAAACCTAATGCAACAAGGGTTCATGTTTGAATTCGATAGAGATCGATCGAGAATAGGTTTTTCACGGCATGGTTGTGGTAAACTATAATGACTTGGTGAGTCGAGTGGTGAGTCTACTCGACTCACCAAGTGTGAAACTTTTTTTTTTTTTTTCATTTTTTGTTGGAGGGTTGGGGGTACATTTTTTTTTTCTTGTGGAAATTAATATAAATGGATTTGTTGTTTGTGAATTTAGTGTTATAAATATTAATTATATTATTGTCGATTTTTGTTTTGAATGATTTTTATAGGAAACAACCAAAAAAATATATTGGAGAGAGGAAAAAATAATAAGGGATATGTTTTTGTTGCTTTTCTTGCTGTCTGTCTGATTTGTGTTTGATGCTTTCACGTGAAATTCTTAATGAATTATGGAATCAAAGGGTGGGGGTGTTATATAATATGATATTTTTCATATATTATAATTTGATGAACATATATTCAACTGTATGACTGTACCCATATGAACATGTCAATGTTTGTGAAAAATGGAAAATAACTAAATCAATTATATTATGCAAATAAATCTTGGATTACTCGTACTTGATATTTACATTAAATTATATTATTTGTGCTTTCATCACTTAATATCTAATATTTGTTTATGAAGTTTCGACTAAGTCACAACAGGTTAGATAAGGCCTATATATTAAAAGAGTCGGAAAAATACTCTTTATCGAAATTTTTAATTATAGTTAACCTGATCATATTTATTTCATGACGAGTCTATAACTTTCATGGGATTATCATTTCTAATATTAAGGGAGGTATTGAATATATACTTTGACAAAACACACCAAAAAAAATAGAAAAAAAGGTTTTAATTGAGTGTAATTTTCATAATGAAGAGTAGGTTGTACTAAATGTCATTTAATTCAATAATTCGGTGTAGTAATTAACCCTATAAAGTAATGTTGTAATAAATTTTAATTTCTATCACCCATACAGAAGTTGGTTTTAATAAATATCCTTAATAAGTAACAACTATTTCAAAATAAAAGGGTAAATAACCTTTCCATTGTCTAACCTCTTATATATTTGTTTTGGTATTTATTTTAGAGTTTCGATTCTAAAAATTTTCGATAAAGGAAAGGGTTGTAGGTATTCGTCATTGCACAATAGCTAATCTATGGGAGTAAGAAAGTGTTTAGTTGATGTTCTCCGTCTCAGTGCAACCTTGCTTGATCAATAAGGGGACGAGACTTACACAAAATTTATTTTGTCTGATTCCGATATATTTATCTTTCTTCAAAATTAAGATATAACAACTAAAAAAAAGAAGCTAAATCGAGTTCGATTATCCTTTCGCCGAACGATCAAATATGAAATGTTTTGTTAGGTAAAAGCATGAATATAGTTAAGAATATATGAGTTTCTTCTTTCGAAATTCACATCACATAAGTCCCTTTCTGTCATAATTTTTTTCATACTTACGACCATGGGTGGAGCTACTGTATTACCTAGGAGCTTGGACGAACTCAATAGCATTTGATCATACTCTATATTCATACTAAAATATCAAATATAAAGATTTGTCAACCCAACAGGGGCCTTCTTTCTATTCGCTATTTTAGAACCCACAAACATCAAAATTTTAGCTTCGCTTACGACTTATCCAAAAAACCTTTAATAAAAAATGAAGGGATCATATCCATTTTATCACGATCTCCGATGATTTCTATGTCCTAATGGTCATTGTAAGTTTGTTATGTATAGGGTGAAAAAGTTGAAGGATATTCCTATCAATTTCTTGTCTGATTGTCATATAAAAAAAAAACATTTTTCAATATTTGCCAGCTTGATAAGTCACATATCCCTAATGTTAATCCTATCTTACATTTTTATGGACCCCAAAAAGAGGGGTTTGCTTTGTACTACAAAAGGGACTTTACTTTCTATTCGTCCCCATTATATTATAGCCATTATACACTAGGTCCATGCATGACTTATCTTTTGGGACATTGGATTCATTTTTATATAAAATAATTTTATTATTCATTTCATTCGGTTGATATTCATATTGGAGATTAATTGAATTCGAATTCGCGCAGAGAAGAGAAGTATATTTTCTACTAAAGATGACTCTTTAATTAAGAAGATTCGAATCTGAGACTTTTGATTAAGAATGAACAAGTATTTACTACTCTACCATAATCTTTGTTGGTAACTGATTTTAATATTTACTGCTCCGTTTGTTTTAAATATGTTTGTTTGATTTTTAAGTCACACGAAAATTTTAAAGTATTGAAGATTTTGAATTTTATGATGTTAAACTAAAAATCTACTATGAAAATGTCTGGTCTTAAACATGTTATGCGAAAATTTAAAAATTGTAAAAAAAAGTATTTTAGTCAAAAATAAATTTAAAAAAAAATAAGATAAATAAATTAAAACGAGGGGAGCAGTGGCGGAGCCACAGTGTGTTTAGGGGGTTCATCGAACCTCCTTGGGCGAAAAATTATATTATTTTTATATAGTTAAAATATTTTTTAGGTATATATAGTAGATGTCGAACCCCCTTTGGCTATTTCGTATGTCCATTTTTTTAAATGTTAAACCCTCTTATCGAAAATTCTGACTCCGCCCTTGGAGGGAGTACTAATTTGTTTACCTTTCTAGATGATGGAGTTGGTCAAGTTTATATTTATAATATTTGTTTCGCGTAAACAATTTCATATTGTCACGTAATTCTAATCCAAGTAATAATTGGATCAAGCATTGTAATTAATGACATATCTATATAATAAATACTTTTGTTTTTATAATTGTGATGTTTAAATGAGCATTTATATGATTTTGTGTATGTGTACTTATATAATCTTATAGAAAACAATTTCATCAAAAGTAATTCTCAATAGTTTAATATACGAAATATTTTGTATATA
>CM040622.1:5249237-5273260 GCA_022817965.1 Solanum lycopersicoides | reverse complement strand
TTTTCAAAAACTCTCCTCCAATTTCAAATTACATTTTTTGGAGAAAAACATCGATTTTAAAAAAGTACTTTTTAATTTCAAAATTTTATTTTTTCACCCGGTCCCCAACCTCCCCCTCACCGGCCAGCCCCCCCACCCCAACCCCAACCCCTCCCAAAAAATTAACCCACTACCCGCCACCCCACCCCACCCCCACAACCCCAAAAAAAATAATAATTTTGATTTTAAAAATTATTTTTGATTTCATAAATTATTTTTTACTCTAGTAAAAATAAAATATGTCTCTCAAAAATATTTTTCATTCATAAATCAAATACTAAAAATCATTTTCGAAAAATATTCTACTCACCAACCAAACATGAGAAAATAAGTCCAAAATCTACTTGTTTTGCAGGAAAACATTTTCTAGGAAAACATTTTCTATGGAAAACATTTTCTTCATACCAAACACCCCCTAATGTTAGCTTGTTATATACCGTTCATTTAGAATAAATTAGCCAAAACAATTCGACTTGACTATTCATTACTTTTACCTTTATCAACACTTTGCTTCTTTATTAATTGGAAAATTAGCAAACTAGTCAAAATTAACAACTTAATTAGTAAAAAACTCACTACTTTAAAAATATTAGTTAAAATATCAAAAATGTCATTATTTTGAAAAAGAATATGTATCCTAATTAAACCCCTATTTTATCTCCTAAAAATTAATTTTATTACATTTCCATGTATATCCATAGTTCACTTTTCCCAAATTATTTTAATTTTAAAAATCAAAAATTGTAAATTTTCTCCATATTCTCTCTTCCCATAAGTAAAAGAAATAAATTCTCTCTCTATATATATAAAAATTTTCTCTTCATATTTTCTTGTTCATATTCCTATTCAACCTTCAAATTCTTCTTTTCTTCAACCCCAATTTTTTATTATCTTCTACCGAAATATTTTTTTTATCTTCAAAATCTGGATTCACACAAATTCCTCTAATTAAGGTATTTTCATCGTTATCAATTTAGATTTATTTTCTGATTTTATTGTTCTTTAAATCATTGGTGAAAGTAGAATAATTCTCGTTTAGAACTACAAAACATCAATAAATGATTGACACTATCCATCTTAGTAAATGATTTCTAGTGATTTTCCATCATTTAATCTATATATTACACAAGAAATAACGGATATTGTAAAATCTTATTCTAAAATTAAGGAAGAGAGACGACAAGAACAAAGTCTTCATCAAATTCAGATTGAAAATGTAACTCGTAGGGTACAAGAAAATGACGGAGAAGACAAAATTGTTGATGAAGAGGTATTTAAATATTTTTTACATGTTTAGATTTTGCATGTTGAGTTGAAGTTAAAGAACAATTTGTTCAACAATGTGTACTGAATATATTTGTAAATTTCTTGTTATGTACATTGTGCAATATTTATTAGTTTGTATTTTGTATTCAGTTGTTATTTTATTATTGTATTTTGGGGTCAGTTTTTGTTAATTTTGATAATGTATTATTTTTATTCATTCCTTTATATTTTTTCACATTTGTAGATATTCAATAATTTATGAATACATTTTACATGACTATGATATTTCAGATTTTATTAATGAAGTTTTGTTGGATTTGTATTGTATGCTATGAAATTTTTATGTATTTGTATTTATAATTTTTTCTTAGAATTTTGTATCCTTTCTCAATTAATATTCAAATTAGTATGTATGCTATTAATAATTGTATTAATTCAAAATCTCATGTTTTATAGTTATGAATCTTGTATTTGTTCCTAATTGAATCCATCCCAAATATATACTAACTAGATATGTATATTATTTACATGAAGAACAAAATCCTATTAGTTTCTTTTTTTATATATATAAAAAAAATTCAGAATTTTGTATCCTTTCTCAATTTGTATTTAAAATCGTATGTATACAATTAATATTTGTATTCATTCAAAAATTATGTTGCATAGTTTATGATTTTGACATTTTTTTCTAATTTGTATTTATTTTAAAGGTATGTCAACTAGTTATGTATTTTATTTAAGAATGATTACACCAAATATTCAATTATTTCTTTTTAATTTTATATTTCATTCTCACTTTTCCATCATACTATTTTTTTGTATTTTATATATTATTATAAAAAGTTCTAAATAAAAACTACAATAAATAGAAATACAAATAAAATACATATTGAAATGAATACGAAATACAAGATTTTTGAAGAAAAAAATAATTACAGAGGGAAAAAATATGAATACAAATATATTTCTTAAATAACTATATAGATACATTTGGTATACCTATTGGAATGAATACAAACTAATAAAAAACTATAATGAATATAAATAGAATATATTGTGGAATGAATACAATTGTAAAAAGGTAAAAATTCTGGAGAAAAAAAATAATAAAAGTTTAAGTTTTATTTGAAAATGTAACTGATGAGAAAATTAAGTGATTCTTATCTTTTTTTTGAAATATTCTCTCCCTTGATTTTCTCCCTTTTGTTATTAAATAATTATATTCTTTAAATAAAAACAAATAATAATAAAAACATAAAAGATACATAACCAACTAAATTTTGATATTTCTACTAAATATTGAAAATTTGCTAATTAGCCCTCTTAAATGTTAAAATATTGATATTTTGAAAAATTTCTCAAATTAATTTTCATCTAAAACAAAGAAGAAGAAAAGAATAAGCCCACGGCCCAATTATGTCAAACCAAAATTTCTTTTATTTTGTAATCAAACAAGCCCACGGCCCAGTACTCATCCTCATCTATCAGAATGCATACCAATATTAGCCAATGAAGCCATTTTCAGAAGTTCTGTATAAGAAATTAAATTATATACAGATACATTTATAAGCTTAAGAATTTCAACAACAAACAAAACATATATTTATACAAATTCTAGCAACTTCAATTTTTAACTTATACACATTTTCAAATTATATCAAAAGTCTTTATATAAACAAAATTAAAGCTTTATACAATCATACAATTCACCCAAAAACACTAAATATGTATATGTATATGTATATGTATATGTATATAACTGACAAATTCGTATAAACATACAACAGTTCTATACAATTATACGATTCACCAAAAAACACTAAATAGGTATATGTATATAAATGACAGATTCTAATAAATATACAGCTTTAGTATAAGTGTACAAGTGTATGATGTATAAATGACGTGTAAGATTATACAAAAAAAAGGCATCTATAGCAAATTCAAATTTTGCTACGTAACGCAATTTTGAAAAGTTTGCCATAACCTAAAATTAAAAATTTTATAATTGCTATATATAAAATTTACCCTACTTTATACTATAACAAAAAAATAGATTTTGAATTACGAATAAAAAAAAGAACTTAAATTTTATACTATAACAAAATAGCAATTTTGATTTAAGTTTTTGTTGTTGGAAAAGCTTGAAATTTTTTGTCAAATCACCATAACTATATAAATTCCCCTCTTTTGTTTTGTTACAATATTTTGTTCAATTTTAGAAGTGTTCCAATAAAGTTTTCATTGGTATTGATTTGATTTATGTGGCAATGGGTTAATGCTCATTTACTTCTTGTTTCTCTTTTTGCCAATATATATATATTTAATTTTTATTAATCTAGAAAAGTTATAATTTTGTGAAAAGAGAATAAAAAGGGAGAAATATTAACTCATTTAAGAACATTTTGACCATTTTTCCTTAAATGAAATTAGTAAATGTGATTTGTATTATTTCTTAAATTAATTTTCCAAAATTGATTTGTAACATAAATTTTTTAATTAAATTTCCCAAAAAGTAACATTGTGCAGACTCTCATTTTGCCTATAAATCCTCTCCCAATTGTATAAACAACGTCTGCTTCATTCCTCTTCCAATTACCATATAATCAAAGGTGTGCTTAGATTTGTTTGATTTTTTCTTGTGTGTTGGTGGAATTAGTATGGCTTTTTCTGAAGAATCATCTAGAGAGATTCTATTGAGTTTGTCTGTGAAATCGTTGCTAAGATTTAAATGTGTATGTAAAAATTGGGGCAATCTTATCAGTAGCCCTAGCTTCACTGTAGACCACTGTAGGAAGAAGAAGCCTCTGCAACACTTGATTTATGATTATGGTGCTGCCGATGATGCCCCTACCGTTACTTTGGTTTCCGATAAGGGTATAGATGAACAAAATTTCCAAAGGTTTGGAGATAATATTACCAACTTGTTAGGTTCTATTGATGGCGTGTTTTTCATAGAAAGAGAAATTGGTGATGACATTTTGTGTGCATTATGGAATCCAGCTAACAGAGAGGTGAGATACCTCCCCGGCGCACCAATTAGCTTTGAATCTTTTGCACTTGGTCGTCATTTAGTGTTTGGATTAGAGCCTATAACCAAGGATTATAAAGTGCTTTATTATAATGAAATTGAAGAATATGCAGCGATCTACTCATGTTCTATGGATTCATGGAATATATTTGAACATAACACAGACGTACTTGAAAATATTAGTAGGTGTAAACAAAACATGTATAACACTGCTGATTATCTAAATGGATCTTATTATTGGTTGTTAAGCGAGAAGAATAATAAATATAGAATTCTTTCATTTGACTTTGGGAATGAGGTGTTTGCAAAGATGGAAGGACCACCACGTGGTAACGAGGATTATACTTGGTCGGTAACTCTGATGTTGCTTAGTGACTTCGTTGGCATCATGAACTTTGTTGAGGGGTTTATTCATGATGTATGGGTAATGATACAACCAGGCGTTTGGAATAAATTCCTGACCTTTCATCTCGCTACACCTACTAAGTCATTTTATGACAATTCTTTTATTTTGGTAACTAGAAGTTCCCGGTTGGTCTCATATAATGTTATGACAAACAAGACGAGGCTTTTTAAATTTCGTCATCCGGGCCTCAAGTCATATCCAGTGTGTGGTGGATGTGGGGTTTACTATTATAAAGAGAGTTTAGTAAAAATTAAACGACAAGGGAATAGTGAGCTTCATCTCAGTCGTTGTTTGACAAAAATGGTGAACAAATATTAAATTTCAATAAGAGCTTTAAGCATATTGAATAACATTTACTACATGTTATTGATTTATGGTTCATTCTAGCTTTAATTAGGTGCAATATGAGATTATAGTGTCTTTTTATACTCTAAGTTGTTGGTTATTGTGAACATTTTAATATCATTATTTTTAATTAAAGTAAAGTGAATTTTAATTAATGTTGGATTTGTTATTGGCATTGTTAGACATAAAATTACCTTTTATTTTCCTTATAACTCTTGCATTGTTAATGTGAAAGACAATAGTCAAGATATTAGTAACCATGAGTATGATGATTCTTTGTACACTTTTAAGATATTAGTAACCATGAGTATGATGATTTTTTGTACATGTTTCAGATATTAGGACCAGTGTAAGTGTTTCCTCTTCCATTTATAACTAAAATGGTTTGGATTTCTTTTTACCTATTTTTTTTATGTGAATACTTTACTGTTTGTTCATAATTAAATGACAAGGGAACAATAAACTTCATCTTTATCGTTATTCGACAACAGTGATGTCCAGATATTAAAGTTCAATAAGAACTTCAAGTATATATTATTTGTTTATGGTTCATTCTAGCTAGCTTTAATTAGGTGCAATATGTATGGTGTGTTATTATACTCTAAGGGGCCGTTTGTTTATGGTATAATTTGTCTCTTATTCATGTATAAAACAACGTATTAAGTTATGCTATATTTTGGTAGAAATTTTTGTTTACGTAGAAAAGTCAACATAAATTATATCATGTTTGGTTGCATTTTTATAGTTCTACATAATTAATACCAACATAACTTACGAGGGAATCTATGTATAAAGTTATGCAGGGTAGAAGGTGGAATAAGTTATGTGGGTATTTGTTATACATGTATTAAAGTGACAAATTACATATTTACCCTTTTAATTTATTTTATTGTTTTTAATTGAAAACTTTAGTGTTTTCCTATATATAAGTTTGTTGTGTTTATTTCTTTTTTATATTTAGACCATTTTTATTTCTTTTAATTTTTTTAATTGAAAACTTTATTGTTTCTTATCAACATGTGTTGTTTTTATTTCTTATTATATATAAATTATTTTCATTTCTTTTTATATTTTTACCGTTTTGATTGATTTATGCAAATATTAAATATTTTTTAAATATTAGAAATTGATTGTATAATTTTTAACGGTATATATGTTAATCAAATATTAGCATTATATATTATTCAATATATTTCACATTTTATTAGTATGTAATATCATTTTGTAAATAATATATATTAATAATTTACAACAAGTTTAATATTAAATACTTAATAATTCATGTATTGTAAACTCTAAACCCTGCATAACTAATACCTGCATAACTAAACCATTCATGCTAATACCTGCATAACCAAACCTTGCATGACTAAACATGCATAACTAATACTGCATAATTAAACTCTGCATAACTAATACCTGCATAACTAAACCATTCATTGCTAATACCTGCATAACCAAACCTTGCATGACTAAACATGCATAACTAATACCTGCATAATTAAACTCTGCATAACTAATACCTGCATAACTAAACCATGCATAACTAATACTGCATAACTAAACCCTGCATAACTAATACTTGCATAACTCTAACCGGTAACCAAACAGCCCCTTAGTTGTTGGTGATTGTGAGCATTTTAATATTATTAACTTTTATTAAAGTGACTCATCCTAATTAATATAACTAATACCTGCATAACTAAGCTCTGCATTGCTAATACCTGCATAACAAAGCCCTGCATAACTAAACCAATCATTGTTAATACCTGCATAACTAAATCCTGTATAGCTAATACCTGCATAACTCTAATCAGTAACCAAACAACCCTAAGTTGTTGGTGATTGTGAGCATTTTAATATTATTAACATTTATTAAAGTTACTCATCCTAATCAATGTTGCATTGTTAATGTGATGCAGGAAAGTCATCGTGGTTGTTAGGACCAATGAATTTTCCAAAATATACCTCAAACATGCATCTGACAATAACTTTGAAGACAGATTTGAACAATTTTAGAGTTATCTAAATTTGATTAGTCCTGTACATGGCTTACTAGTTACTTACCAACTTGGATTGAGAAATTTAATGGTACACTTGCAAAAGATACAAGTTTTGGCAACTTGTGTATCAAATATATATTCGTCTTTCAAGATATATACAACATTTTATTAGTGGGGTTCGATACTCCCCCTACCTTCCACTTAAGTCCGTCTCTACTCATCATCTTTGAGTTTCAAAAATTGCAATTAACCATCAAAATTTGTTCTAATCGAATTTATCGATAATTAACAAGAAGATTCACATTAAGTACATAATTCGAATGATTTTTTTACCCTGACTAAATTCATTAAATGATATATCAAGATCATGATTGACTATAAAATTAATTAAAATTTATTATAAAAAAACTCGAGTTAAGTACACGACAGACATAAAATTAACTTTTCTACTGACTAAATCTATCAAAATTGATAAAACCTAAAATGTCACTAATGTTGGTGACTACTATGAGAACTTGTCTTATTTTTCCATTGAGTAAGACAATTTGATAATTCTAAAAATTAAAAATAATATAAAAGCTATTATATCATATGGTCCATAGCCAATAAAATAATCAAAAGGAAGGCCTGCCAAAAAAATTGTGATCTTTTTAAAATGTGAATTATTTGTTAGACAGGGACTTCAAGTTTAATCTGACTAAAAAATTCTTTATTAAAAATTCAAGTCAATAGAGATAATTGTAATGTTTTCAATCACGAGAGAAGTTGATATTACTAAGTCAAATCTCAGAGGTACTCTATGAAATTATTCTGATTCGCATTTTCTAATTATTCTCAAACTTAAATTGCAGAACACTCAAATAAAAATTATTTGATTGAATCATTTATAACTCAAATGGTTTGGACTTGTTTTTACCTAAATTTTGATGTAAATACTAAAGTGTTTGTGCCTAATACATTTTTATTTAACCCTAAAAACAAAATCAAACAGTGCATGCTTAAGATTGTTATTGTGAAAACTAATATTTATCTATAGGTACTAACATTGTTTTGACAAATACTAACTTGTAATGAACAAAAAAAAACTTTCTTTTTGATACATATTGAGATTATAATAGGCATATAAATATTTTGATCCCACTTCATACTAAATGGAAAACTATATTAGTAACCCTAAAATATAAAGAAAAAATTATTTATAATTTTTTGAGAAAGAGGCTTGAAAAATACTCTAGATTTGGTCGAAATTGATGTTACGATTCCAAACTTTATGGAGGACGTCTTACCCTTACACTATTTAATAGTGCATTTTAAAGGTATATATGTATGCATGTGGACACGTTACTTTTTATAATTATGCAATATTTATGATGTCCACGTGAGCACATATATACTTTTAAAATAAACTATTAAATAGTGTTTGGGGGGGGGAGTTAAAATTTCCTTTTCAAAGTTTGATATCGTTACAACAATTTCGTTCCAAGTTCAAATATATTTCAAATTTTTCCCTAAATTTTTTAATAGGGCCTTATAATACACATATTTTTTCTATATCGTAAAGATAGCTAGAATTGCTCATTTACTCCTCATTTTTTTTGTCTATATTTTTTTCGATATACATTAATCGTTAAGTAAGATACATTACATAATACATTAATTTGATGTAAATTTTATACATGATAACTAATTTGATGCGCGAGATACATTAATTTGATGCATTAATACATTAATCTGATGTGTGAAGACGAGGAATTTTGGGAATTTATAAAACTAATAAGGGATAATGATAATAAGAGATTTATAGATGAAATTTCTATTATTTTTCGTAAAATAGTACAAGCCCACGGCCCAATCATGTCAAACGCAACCAAAATTCTCTTTTATTTTGTAATCAAAGAAGCCCACGGCTTTATACTCATCCTCATTTACTTTCTTTTTTAATTGTTATATACTGGTATTTTATGTTATAATAACAAAAAAAATTAAATTAATAATAGGATAAGTAAGTTCGAATTAAATTTTTCTTGTTCGAAAAGATTTAAAAAAAATTGTCAAATCACCATAACTATATAATTTCCCGTCTTTTGTTTTACAATAGTTTGTTTAATTTTAGAAGTGTCCCAATAAAGTTTTTATTTGTGTTGATTTGATATATATCACAATGAGTAAATGCTCATTTACTCCTTGTTTCTCTTTTTGCCTATATTATTTTTATATTAATCTACAAAAGTTACAATTCGTCATTTATGAATATATTTGTCCAGTTGTGAAAAATAGTAAAAAGGGAAAAATATTAACTTATTTAAGAATATTTTAACCATTTTTCTTAAATGAAATTAGTAAATGTGATTTGTATTATTTTTTCCTAATTTTTTAAATTAATTTTCCAAAATTGATTTGTAACATAAAATTTTTAATTAAATTTCCCATATCTGCAGACTCTTATTTTGCCTATACATCCTCCCCCAATTGTATAGACAACCTCTTCTTCATTCCTCTTCCAGTTACCGTCGTATTTCCACCGTTCAACCACCACCAAACTGTCGTAAGCTCCGTCACCGATGGAGCCAAATTAATTACAAAATTCTTTTTGATCACTTAACGAATTCTTCATCAAACAAAGGTGTGTTTAGATCTGTTTGATTTTGGATTGATATCTCATTTCTTTTGGGGGGATTTTTTGTTGCTTGGTACTACAATGGCTTATAGTAGGCTTTTTCTGAAGAATCAACAAGAGAGATTCTACTGAATTTACCTGTAAAATCGTTGTTAAGATTCAAATGTGTATGCAAAAATTGGGGTAGTCTTATCAATAACCCTAGCTTCACTATAGACCACTATAAGAAGAAGAAGCCTCCGCAACACTTGATTTATGATTATGGCGCAGCCGATGATGCTCCTGCTGTCACTTTGGTTTCCGATAAAGGTATAGATAGAACAAAAAAATCCAAAGGTTTGCTGGAGATAGTATTATCAACTTGTTAGGTTCTATCGATGACGTGTTTTTCATAGAAAGAGAAATTGATAATGCTATTTTGTGTACATTTTGGAATCCAGCTAACAGAGAGGTGAGACACCTCCCTGCCGCACCAATTGTCTTTGAATATTTTATCTATGATCGCCATTTAGTTTTCGATTTAGATCCTATGACTAAGGATTATAAAGTGGTTTACTATAATCATATGAAAGTATATGCAGCGATCTACTCATGTCCTAGGGATTCATGGAAAATATTCAAACATAATCTAGACATAGAGCAAAATGCTTGTATGTGTCAACGAAATAGGTATAACATTGCTGCTATCTGAATGGATCTTATTATTAATTGATAGAGGAGAATAATAAATGTAGATTCTTTCATTTGACTTTGGGAATGAGGTATTTGAAAAGAATGAAGGGCCACCAGGTGGTCACGAGGATTATAACTGGTTCGCAAATTTGATGTTGCTTAATGACTCCGTTGGCATCTTGAACCAGTCGGCAGGTTTGTTCGTGATGTATGGTTAATGATACAATCAAGCGTTTGGAACAAACTTCTGACCATTCATCTCACTACGCCTACTAAGTCATTTTATGACAACTCTTTTATTTTGAAAACTAAAAGTTCTCGACTGGTCTCATATAATGTTAGGACAAAGAAGACGATATTTTTTGAATTTCGTCATTCAGGGCTCAAATTAAATTTAATGGATGGTGATTATAGGATTTACTATTATAAAGAGAGCTTAGTAACAATCAAACGATAAGAAAATAGTAAATCTAATCTCAGTCATTGTTTGACCAAATTGTCGGCCAGATATTAAATTTCAATAAAAGCTTTAAGCATATTGGATAACATTTACATGTTATTTATTTATGGTTCATTCTAGCTTTAATTAGGTGCAAAATGATATTATCTAGTGTAATAGTAGTGTTTTTATATTCCTAGTTGTTGGTGATAGGTGAGCATTTTAATATCATTATTTATTAAAATGACTCATCCTACGTGTCTTTTAATTAATCTAGCATCTGTCATTGACATTGTTGGACAGAAAATTAACTTTTATTTTCCTTACAACATTGAGGTAGCTAGAAGTTAGCTCATTAATTTACTCCTCAATTCTCTTTGTCTATAGTTAACTTTTTTGGGTACATATATTTGAAATTAAAATATATAAATGACGATATAAATATATTTTTTCCTAAAGAATAAAATTAAAAAATAAAAATAAAAAAGTATTTTTATTTTTTATTTTTTATTTTTTTATTTTTTTTGTTTTATTTTTATTTTTATTTATTTTATTTTTTTTATTTTATTTTCTTGAAAAAAAAATATTTATGTCGTCATCTGTATATTTTAATTTCAAATATATGTATCCAAAAAAATTTAACTATAGACAAAGAGAATTGAGGAGTAAATTAATGAGCAACTTCTAGCTACCTCAATGTTGTTTTTAGAATTTGATTAACTGATGTTGTAACAAGTTAATTAGTACACTTTTTCCTATTAATTTAGCTTTTATTAATTTTTTGGCTTAGCTTGTCAATAATGTTGCAAGTGAGGCCATTAAAAACTAGAAACTCGAAGTTGCCAAAAGTTGCATCTTTTGCAAGTGTACTATCAAATTTCACAATCCGAGTTGCCAAAGGTTGGAGGCCATGTTATGATCATCTGCATGTGGTTGTAATTTATTGATTGAGCTTCAGACGATGTGATAATATTAGTGAAAATTATAACAACGGTAACAAACGATATATATTATCTCACCCTATTTATACTAACATTATAAACTCTCAAAGCAGCATAGTCATTTACTCATAACCAAATATATCTATGCACACTAGTCAACAACTAGTCATCAAAATTCCAATTTTAGGCTTATTACATTTTAATAACATTCTTCATATACAACTTAATAGATGAGACACGAGGGATACGTCAACAATTTGCGCGCAATGTACATGATTTGAGTAGTGTTATCAAGTATTTCCTTAATAAGGAAGAAATTATTATCCATTTTAAGTCATTTAATTGCTATACATACTTGTAATAGTATAAATTGTCTTATCAAATTATATTCTATATTATAATCATGGACTTTTTATTATTATTAAAATAGAGAGACAAAAACTTTAAACAGATGGATTATTATTATTTTTCAAAAAGAATAAATTAAGGCAATTAATTTTTAGTACTGCAATGCATCACAAAATTGTATTTCCAACACTAAATAGAATAATTAAGACAATTTCAATCTTAGTTTTGGATGTTCATCTGAGTGTTGCAATTTAGTATCAAATAATTTAATCTTTCAGATTTCAGAAACTCTTTGGGCAAAAAAATAAAACAAGAATTTGATACTTCTTTTTAGTGTTTCTTTCTAAAAAAGTTTTTTTTCACATTATTATATTTTTGGTCTTTCTTCTCCCTGACTAAAAAAACTGAATATAATATAATGTGGTATCATAATCTATACTAATACAAGCTAAGTATGGGGATAGCTTGATATGTTGTTTATTAAGGAAAAATAACTGAAATTGTTGACGTTATCATGTATTAATTAAGATCCCACAATATATTATGAATAGAAGAATTAATGTTGTGACTGGTAGTTGTGTTTAAGATAATAATTTTAGTATTATAAATAGGGGAGATAGTAATAAGTGAGAGATGCATATTTTAATTATATTATATGATCCATAGATAGAATATGGAATACTTGTTTGGTATTGTTATAACATTCATAATATATATAATTAATTATTTATTTCTATATATATGATTTCTAATACTATACTATACTATACAGTGGTTAAATGACAGGAGACTAAAGAATTTGTTGGGGTTGTATTGGCCTTCTTTGGTGTCTACAGACGAACAATTATGGATACATGAGTGGGACAAGCATGGGTATTGCACATCAAAAATCGTCCCAGATGTTGAATATTTTAATGGGGCAATAGTATTTGCGAGACAACTCAAAGATATGCTTACTCTGTTAGAAAGAGTTCAAATCATTCCGGATAATAAAAAAGTTTACACCGTAGCAAATATGAAGAGATTTATCTCTGAACACGTGTTAAAAGATAAAAACATTGATGTTTACATCTCATGTGAGAAGCGGGCCGGTCTCTTCTTTTTAAAACAAATTCACATATGCTTAGACAAATCGATCAAAACAATAATATCTTGCCCCAAAAATTTTCTCGCAAGAGGCTGTGGTACAGGAAACGCTCTCATATTTCCAAAAAGATAGGGTACGTACCTAAAATATTAAATAAATATATATATACTCCCTTACCAATTAATTAATTGTTTTTTTTTTCTTTTCTTAATTAATTAATTTTCAGCTAGCTGATCAAGGAATTAGCAGCTTAAGGATCGGATCGGATCGGAGACTAATATATATAAATCTATGTTCCTAGCTAGCTAGCTTTTAAAACAATATTATATTATAATATATATATAGTTGACCGTTACTAATATTAAATAATAATATTATCATTATCATTATCATTATGTTGTGGATGCACGCACTTAATTTTTATTATATATGTGGACCATTTTGAGTTTTTAATTGCAGGGTCAATCGGAAGCATCAGTACCAATTCTACATTAATTAGAGGGTTTTGTGAGATGATCCCTTGTGTGTTCATTTGAGAATGAAAGATTTGAATATATATATATAAATATAATAGAATTGATGGGCAAAAGATTAATGTATAAGTTAAACAATTTATTCTAATTAAATGATGAATGCATGCATGGTGTAATTGTGAGATGCTACACTTTTGCCTTCTCCGTTCTTTTCTTCTCTTTTCACAACATACAACATAAATATATCTTTGAACCTTCAAAAATAAATAATTTAATTTTATATATACCCAAACCCAATGACTATGCCAATTGCATAGTGGGGTTGGAGAATTCTTGAATATAAGTGGTCCTCAATTAATAATATTCATTTGTTTTAATTTAAAAATAATAAAGAAGTAAAGTGTCGATTAGACAGGTTACAAATTAGATAACAAGTTAATATTAAAAGTGGCTAGAGCTTTCCTTTTACTTCTCTTTTCAGCTGTCTCTAGGGGTGGGCATAAAGACCGAAAAACCAAAATACCGAACTGAACCGAATTTTTTAAAAATTTCGGTTTCAGTATTTCGGTTTTCGGTTCGGTATTCGGTTTACTTTTTTGTATTTTTCGGTATTTCGGTTCGGTTTTCGGTATGTATTATTTTGGAATTCGGTATTTCGGTTTAAACCGAAATATTATATTAAATTAATATTATATTTATATTATATTAATTAATAATTATTAATGTTAAATAATCTTTTAAAAAATCAAACAAAAAAATATTACACTATATTTACTTTTTAGCCCATTAAGTTGAAAAATCAAACAAAAATATTATAAAGTTTAAAATTTGAAAAAGCCCACTAAGCAGGCCCATTAAAAAACCGAAATAAAAAACCGAATCGAATTAATAAAAACCGAACCGAAACAGTAAAAACCGAACCGAACCGAAATATTTCGGTTCGGTATTCGGTACACATTTTCCAAAAACCGAAAACCGAAAAAACCGAAAAAAAAAAAAACGAAACCGAACCGAAATACCGAATGCCCACCCCTAGCTGTCTCGACGACTGTCTTCACGTTATCAATGCAAGAGCAATGAGGAAAATAAAAGATCATTTTATATCTAACAATGTCAATAAGCAAACTGCAACATTAATTAAAAGATACTTAGGATGAGCCACTTTAATAAAAAAATAATAATATTAAAATGCTAACAATCACCAACAAACTAAGAGTATACAAACAAAAATACTCACAATAATCTCATATTGCACCTAATTAAATAGGTTACAAGCTAGAAGGAACCATAAATAAATTTTAAAATGTAAATGTAATCCAATATGCTCTAAGCTATTATTGAAATTTAATATCTGGCTCACACTTTTGTCATACAACAATTGAGAGAAAGCTCACTATTCTTGTGTCGTTTAATTGTTACTAAGCTCTCTTTGTAATATAATAATAAACTCCACAACCATCACGCTATGGATAGAAATGCAGGCCCGACTGACGAAACTCAAAAAGCTTCGTTTTGTTTATCCTAACATTATATGAGACCAACCAGTACCACCACAAGAGGATGTGGTACAAGAGGAAACAATCTCGTATTTCCAACTACGGTAATTACTCTTATATATATTCTTAATTACCCTCCCTAATTGCAATTCGCATGCATCTAATTATTATTATTTTCTTTTATTTTCAGGCAATATATCACTGATCAAGGAAGCTTGCTTATCTGGAGACTAGCTAGCTAACATAGGAAGTCTCTTAATTATTACAAAATTAACGTCGTACGAAATTTGTAAAGCCTCATCTTGTTGTCCTAACATTATATGACATATAATTATATAATCTCTTTATGTCGCTTCTTGTCTCCCCCATTCTCTCTCTCACTCTCTCCCTTTAGACTGTTCGATACTTGAATACAACTTAAGTATTTGAAATAAATTACACCTAATTTAACTCGTGTGTATCAGTTGTGTATATCCAAGATACATTTCTATTAGATGCGTATAATAATAGAAAAATATGTACTTTATGTAAGTGAATCTTAAAAAATAAATACATAAAATCGGATTAATTAATTAATGACAAAGTGATCTATATTAAAGACCGAGTAACAAACATTAATCGCCACAATGTAATAAATTAATTATTTGAATCTCCAAATCTTTATTATCCTTCTTTTTTTAGATGAAAACTAATAAAGAAGCAAAAGTGTTGATTAGACAAGTTATTCTAAATGAATGGTATAACTATAACAAATTAATATTAAAAGTAGCTAGAGTTTTCATTTCTCGTGTTTTCATTGTCATGATAAATATATTCATAAATAGTCAATAATAACTTTTCTGAGTTAATTAAAAAGAATATATAAACAAAGAGAAATGAGGAGTAAATTAATGAGAAACTTCCCGCTATCTCCACAATGTAGATAAAAGATGCATACTATAAGGCTCTATTAAAAAAATTATAAATATTTTTCTCTTTATATTTTGGGGCTACAGGGGCGGAGCTAGCTTGGGGTTCATTCGAACCTCCTTCGGCAGAAAATTATATTATTTATACATAGTTAAAATAACTTTTTAGGTATATATAATAGATGTCGAACCCCCTTTGACTACATCATGTGTTTATTTCTTCAGATTTTGAACCCATTAATAAATATTTTGACTCTGCCACTGGCTACTATATAATTTTTCACTTAGTATGATGTGGGATAAAAAATATTTTCTCTTTATACAAAGAACATTGTTTTATGTTTTCAGATTCATGGATAGAAATCTGCCTCTATGACTGTCTTTACATTAACAATGCAAGAGTTATAAGGAAAATAAAAGTTAATTTTCTGTCCAAAAATGTCAATTACAGATGCTAGATTAATTAAAAGACACGTAGGATGAGTCATTTTAATAAAAAAATAATGATATTAAAATGCTCACCATCACCAACAACTTAGAATATAAGAACACTACTATTACACACGATAATATCATTTTGCACCTAATTAAAGCTAGAATGAACCATAAATAAATAACATGTAAATGTTATCCAATATGCTTAAAGCTTTTATTGAAATTTAATATCTGGCCAACAATTTTGTCAAACAACGATTGAGATCGGGCTCACTATTTCCTTGGCGTTTGATTGTTACTAAGCTCTCTTTATAATAGTAAACCCCACAACCACCACCCATTGGATTTAACTTGAGGCCTGGATGACGAAATTCAAAAAGTGTCGTCTTGTTTGTCCTAACATTATATGAGACCAGCCGAGAACTTTTAGTTTCCAAAATAAAAGAATTGTCATAAAATGACTTAGTAGGCGTAGTTAGATGAATGGTAAGAAGTTTGTTCCAAACGCTTGGTTGTATCATTACCCATACATCACGAACAAACCTGCCGACATGGTTCAAGATGCCAACGGAGTCATCAAGCAACATCAAATTTGCGAACCAGTTATAATCCTCGTGACCACGTGGTGGCCCTTCCATATCTACAAACACCTCATTCCCAAAGTCAAATGAAAGAATTCTACATTTATTATTCTCCTCTATCAACCAATAATAAGATCCATTCAGATAATCAACAGTGTTATACCTGTTTCGTTGACACATACAAGCATTTTGATCTATGTCTAGGTTATGTTTGAATATTTTCCATGAATCCCTAGAACATGAGTAGATCGCTGCATATTCTTTCATATGATTATAGTAAACCACTTTATAATCCTTAGTCATAGGATCTAAACCGAACACTAAATGGCGATCATAGATAAAATATTCAAAGCTAATTGTGGTGGCGGGGAGGTGTCTCACCTCTCTGTTAGCTGGATTCCATAATGTACACAAAAGAGCATTATCAATTTGTCTTTCTATGAAAAACACGCCATCGATAGAACCTAACAAGTTGGTAATACTATCTCTACCAAACCTTTGGAAATTTTTTTGTTCATCTATACCCTTATCGGAAACCAAAGTGACAGTAGGAGCATCATCGGCTGCGCCATAATCATAAATCAAGTGTTGCGGAGGCTTCTTCTTCTTAAAGTGGTCTATAGTGAAGCTAGGGTGATTGATAAGACTGCCCAATTTTTGCATACACATTTGAATCTTAACAACGATTTCACAGGTAAACTCAGTAGAATCTCTCTTGTTGATTCTTCGGGAAAAGCCATACTATAAGCCATAATAATTCCACCAACACAGAAAAAATTGAAAAGCAAATGAGATGAGATATGAAAAAAAATCAAACACACCTTTGCTTTAGATTCTGAATTCAACAAATCTGTTAGCCCACAATTCGTTGAATGATATAACTTTTTTGAAGTTAGGTGGTGGTTGAACGGTGGAGTAACGACGGTAATCGTAGGATGAATGAAGTAGAGGCTTTTTATGGATGGAGATGCGGCGGTGAGAATAGAGTACAGATATATACAATTGGGCGGATATTTATAGGCGCTGCAGTATGCACACACCAAAACTACCTATATAAATACATTAAATGTAATAATCCAAAATATTTTATGTGATATAAATAAATTTTGAAAAATTAATCCAATTTGTTAAAAAAGAAAACTTACATAAATAAATCAAATTTATTAATTTCATCTATAGAAAAAGAGTCAAAAATGTCATTAATAAAATCAACAAAAATGTATTAAATATTTACTAATTTCATTATAGAAAAAAGTCAAAAATGTATTTGGTTGAAAGTTTTATCATATTTACTAGTTTCATCTATAGAAAAAGAGTAAATATTGTCATTAATGAAATCAACAAAAATATATTTAGTTGATTGTTTAGTTTAATAGATCAGAAATATATTTTTGTCTAAATAAAAACTAATAATTTTTCTTTTCAAGTACTTTTTTTAAAATAATATTATTGTAATTAGAAATTTATTATACTACTTCAAATAGGACAATAGTGTCATTAATAATTTCTTCTTTATTAAGGAATTATAATTAATGTCACTAATCAATCCATAAGAAAAATAGTATCATTCACAATTTCTTCTTTATTAAGGAATTAATTAATGTCACTAAGCAATCCATAAGAGTCCATTTCAAAATGCTCACGTATACTACATGACTCCTTAAGGGGTAAAAGGATTTGAAATATATTTAAATTTTAATCGAAATTACTATAACAATCTTGAATTTGGGGCAGCACCTATTACTTCTAGAGTAATTTTCCTAGATAGTCATCCATGTTTGGAAAATTACCTTGGAATATCACTTATGTTTGTTTTAGGACTACAATATCATCCAATTTTATTTATTTTCCTCAAACTATACTTGACACAAAAAATGCATTCTCTCTCCCGTTGCCAAATTTCAAGATGCCAAGGCAGTCGCCAAGAAACATCAGATTTGCCTTATCAGTATAATCATCTTGACCACCTGGTGGCCCTTCCATCTCTACAAACACCTCATTCCCAAAGTCAAATGAAATAATTTTACATTTAGTATTTCCGTTAATATCCAATAGTAATATCCATTCCGATAATCAGTAGCGTGAACTTGGTTATATATAAAATAATATTCATATGCGTGTGCATCTACGTTATGTTTGAATATTTTCCATGAATCTCTTAAACATGAGTAGACTACTGCATATTCTCCTATTTGATTAAAGTAAATAACTTTATAATCTTTAGTCATAGGATTTAATCCGAACACTAAATGACGATATCGTGCATCAAAAGATACAAAGTCAATTGGTGCGGCAGGTGTTAGCTGGATTCCAAAATGTACACAAAATAGCATTATCAATATCTCTTTCTATGAAAAACACGTCATCGATAGAACCTAACAAGTTGGTAATACTATCTCTAGCAAACCTTTGGAATTTTTTTTGTTTATCTATACCCTTATCGAAAACCAAAGTGACAGTAGGAGCATCATCGGCTGCACCATAATCATAAATTAAGTGTTGTTGAGGCTTCTTCTTCTTACAGTAGTCTATAGTGAAGCTAGGGTTATTGATAAGACTGCCCCAATTTTTGCACACGCATTTGAATCGTAACAACGATTTCACAGGTAAACTCAGTAGAATCTCTCTGAATGATTCTTCAGAAGAAGCCATACTATAAGCCATTGTAGTACCACACAAGAAAAAATCCCCCCAAAAGAAATGAGATATCAATCCAAAATCAAACAAATCTAAACACACATTTGTGTGATGAAGAATTCGTTGAACTTTTATCCAATTATATAAATTATCAGGTCGACACCCTTCTCTGGGAACTTGTCTCTATTCAATCAAAGGGTCCTCAATTCTCCCACTTATTTTTTGCAGATGAATTAACACTCATATCCAGTGGAAACGAACAGTCCATTCATACAATTTATAAAAGCATGTCCCTCTTCTGCGATCTTTCAGGACAAAAGATTAACGCAGCAAAGTCGAAATCTATGTTTTCAAGATTTTGCGATGATGGTAGTAGGAGTTTAGTTCATCATCTCTTCAATATCCCACCTACCACTTCCTTTGCTAAATACCTTGGTTTCCCCATCCTTAATCATAAACCAAATTTTGCAGATTTCCAGTACATTATTGATGATATGAGGAAAAACCTTGCTAGTTGGAAAGTTAACTTTTTAACAACTGCTGGGCGGTTAACCTTAGCCAAAGCAACGTTAAATGTCATTCCTGCTTACTCTATGCAGTACCTCAGTCTCCCCAAAAAAATCTGCAACACTATTGATAAAATCCAACAGGATTTCTTATGGGGAACAACTGCTCAAAAGAGAAGGATGCACTATGTCTCATGGGAAAAAGTAGCATCCCCAAAAAATTCTGGTGGTCCAGGTCTTCAGCACGCCGAGGACAAAAACAAAATTTATCCTTACTAGCCTCGCCTAGCGGCTTTACACTAACCACACTTCTCTTTGGGCTCACACCTTGATTCACTGATACCACTCTAGACCCGTGACTTCATCTTATTCCTTCATTTGGAAGAATATCCTCGTTGGAGGAAGAATTTGTTCCCAAGCTACTGCCTGAAACCCTGCGACGGGTACTTCTATCAACATATGGGATCATTGATGGATCCCTGAAACCCCCCCTCTTAGGTCTATCCTTCACGGCCCACTAAAACAAGGCGAAGGTCGTCTCAGCTTAGCATCTCTTTGGAATGGAGAAAGTTGGGACTGGTCAAAAATTTCTTTCGATCTCCCACACCCTATCATTCTCCCCAATAAAGATTTAGGCGATTTCGATCAACCCTACTGGGCCCTCAATAACAATGGTATTTTCACCACAAAATCAAGTCTCCAACCTTGCATTTTCTCTTGGATTTGGAAACTTAAGTCTTCCTTTGGTTGTGCTCCCAAGGGCGCTTACCCACTCGTGCTTACCTCC
Source organism: Solanum lycopersicoides (assembly GCA_022817965.1). Taxonomy (NCBI): domain Eukaryota; kingdom Viridiplantae; phylum Streptophyta; class Magnoliopsida; order Solanales; family Solanaceae; genus Solanum; species Solanum lycopersicoides. Next base: position 5,252,243 of record CM040622.1, on the reverse strand, counting down.
ACCGTTTTGGTGTCTGATACGAGCCCTTTTTGTCCTATTGGTTGTCAATCTCACGAAACTATCACCCACATCTTCTTTGATTGCCATATAGCTCGAAAGTTTTGGCTAGACTTAGGTATCAATATTTCCCAAATTCCTTAGAGATTTAAATTAAACCCTCCTTATGACCATGATTTATATAAATGGGTTGAAATTTTTCCCTTTGCTCTTTGTCATCTCTGGCTTAACAGGAACCATAACGGAAAATGCGGCATTCCCCACGGTCAAACAAAAAACCATTGAATACATTACCCACAATCAGTCCCCTAGCAATCACAATGCTACTGTGAATATTCATGTAAAATGGTACCCTCCCCCTATTTGTTTTTACAAGCTTAACATTGATGGTGCTTTCTCAAAACATAAAAAAAGGGGTGGGATCGGTGGTGTCGTTCGGAACGCCACTGGAAACTGGATTATGAGCTTCCACAAGAGAAGTAATAGTCACAATCATACTATGACTGAACTGGAAGCCCTCTCTACTGGGTTGAACATTGCACAATCTTATATTGAAATTGAAACAGACTCTGCAGAGGTCATACACTTTTAGAAAATATGCAGCCATCTTACAGCTCCATTATTCTACATTGAAGAAGTTGGGGAGTCCACTGGTCTATTACTAAGCTCTCTTTATAATAGTAAACCTCATAACCCTTACACTTTAGAATTAGTCAAAGCCAATGTGACTAATTCTTTTATGATAATTTGGTATTATAAACAAATAGTATTAATTTTCATATTACCAACGTTAAGCATGCAATGTCTGAATTATGCACAAACAGTAAAGTATTCACATAAAAAAATAGGTAAAAAGAAATCCAAACCATTTTAGTTATAAATGGAAGAGGAAACACTTACACTGGTCCTAATGTCTGAAACATGTACAAAGAATCATTATACTCATGGTTACTAGTATCTAAACTATTGTCTTTCACATTAACAATGCAAGAGTTATAAGGAAAATAAAAGGTAATTTTATGTCTAACAATGCCAATAACAGATCCAACATTAATTAAAATTCACTTTACTTTAATAGAAGTTAATAATATTAAAATGCTCACAATCACCAGCAACTTAGAGTACAAAAAGACACGATGATCTCATATTGCACCTAATTAAAGCTAGAATAAACCATAAATCAATACCATGTAGTAAATGCTATCCAATATACTTAAAGCTCTTATTGAAATTTAATATTTGTGCACCATTTTTGTTAAACAGCGACTGAGATGGAGATCACTATTTCCTTGTCGTTTAATTGTTACTAAGCTCTCTTTATAATAGTAAACCCCACATCCACCACACACTGGCAATGACTTCAGGCCCGGATGACGAAATTCAAAAAGCTTCGTCTTATTTGTCACAACATTATGTGAGACCAGTCGAGAACTTTTAGTTACCAAAATAAAAGAGTAGTCATAAAATGACTTAGTAAGCACAGGCATGAGATGAAAGGTCAGGATTTTGTTCCAAACGCCTGGTTGTATCATTACCCAAATAGACCCGTCGACAAAGTTCATGATGCCAATGGAGTCACCAAGCAACATCAGATTTGGCGACCAATTATAATCTTCGTTACCACGTGATGGCCCTTCCATCTTTGCAAACACCTCATTTCCAAAGTCAAATGAAAGAATTCCATATTTATTATTATTCTCGCTTAACAACCAATAATAAGATCCATTCAAATAATCAGCAGTGTTATACATGTTTTGATTACACCTGCTAGTATTTTGATGTACTTCTATGTTATGTTCAAATAATTTCCATGAATCTCTAGAACATGAGTAAATCGCTGCATATTCTTTACTTTCATTATAATAAAGCACTTTATAATCCTTGGTTATAGGCTCTAATCCGAACACTAAATGACGACCAAGTGCAAAAGATACAAAGTTAATTGGTGCGGCAGGGAGGTGTCTCACCTCTCTGTTAGCTGGATTCCATAATGCACACAGACTTTTATCACCAATTTGTCTTTCTAAGAAAAACACGCCATCAATAGAACCTAACAAGTTGTTAATATTATTTCCAAGCCTTTGGAAATTTTGTTCATCTATACCCTTATCGGAAACCAAAGTAACGGTAGGGGCATCATCGGCCGCACCATAATCATAAATCAAGTGTTGCAGAGGCTTCTTCTTCTGACAGTGGTCTATAGTGAAGCTAGGGCTACTAATAACACTGCCCCAATTTTTACATACACATTTAAATCTAAGCAACGATTTCACAGGCAAACTCAATAGAATCTCTCTAGATGATTCTTCAGAAAAAGCCCTACTCGTAGCCATCGTAGTACCACGCAAGAAAAAATCAAACAGATCTAAACACACCTTTGATTGGACGGTAATTGAAAGAGGAATGAAGCAGAGACGTTGTTTATACAATTGGGAGAGGATTTATAGGCAAAATGAGAGTCTGCACAATGTTACTTTTTGGGAAATTTAATTAAAAAATTTATGTTACAAATCAATTTTGGAAAATTAATTTAAAAAATAATACAAATCACATTTACTAATTTCATTTAAGGAAAAATGGTCAAAATGTTCTTAAATGAGTTAATATTTCTCCCTTTTTATTCTCTTTTCACTTTTCTGGATTAATAAAAATTAAATATATATATTGACTAAAATAGAAACAAGAAGTAAATGAGCATTAACCCATTGCCACATAAATCAAATCAATACAAATAAAAACTTTATTGGAACACTTCTAAAGTTGAACAAAATATTGTAAAAAAAAAAAAAGAGGGGAAATTATATAGTTATGGTGATTTGACAAAAAAATTCAAGCTTTTCCAACAAGAAAAACTTAATTCAAAATTGCTATTTTGTTATAGTATAAATTTAAGTTCTTTTTTTTATTCGTAATTCAAAATCTATTTTTTTGTTATAGTATAAAGTATATAACAATTAAAAAAAAATGAGGATGAGTATTGGGCCGTGGGCTTCTTTGATTACAAAAAAA
>CM040622.1:5231604-5248237 GCA_022817965.1 Solanum lycopersicoides | reverse complement strand
AACGATTTCACAGATAAACTCAGTAGAATCTCTCTGAATGATTCTTCAGAAGAAGCCATACATAAGCCATTGTAGTACCACACAAGAAAAAATCCCCCAAAAGAAATGAGATATCAATCAAAATCAAACAGATCTAAACACACATTTGTATGATGAAGAATTCGTTGAACTTTTATCCAATTATATAAATCATCAGGTCGACACCCTTCTCTGGGAACTTGTCTCTATTCAACTAAAGGGTCCTCAATTCTCCCACTTATTTTTTGCAGATGAATTAACACTCATATCCAGTGGAAACGAACAGTCCATTCATACTATTTATAAAAGCATGTCCCTCTTCTGCGATCTTTCAGGACAAAAGATTAACGCAGCAAAGTCGAAATCTATGTTTTCAAGATTTTGCGATGATGGTAGTAGGAGTTTAGTTCATCATCTCTTCAATATCCCACCTACCACTTCCTTTGCTAAATACCTTGGTTTCCCCATCCTTAATCATAAACCAAATTTTGCAGATTTCCAGTACATTATTGATGATATGAGGAAAAACCTTGCTAGTTGGAAAGTTAACTTTTTAACAACTGCTGGGCGGTTAACCTTAGCCAAAGCAACGTTAAATGTCATTCCTGCTTACTCTATGCAGTACCTCAGTCTCCCCAAAAAAATCTGCAACACTATTGATAAAATCCAACAGGATTTCTTATGGGGAACAACTGCTCAAAAGAGAAGGATGCACTATGTCTCATGGGAAAAAGTAGCATCCCCAAAAAATTCTGGTGGTCCAGGTCTTCAGCACGCCGAGGACAAAAACAAAATTTATCCTTACTAGCCTCGCCTAGCGGCTTTACACTAACCACACTTCTCTTTGGGCTCACACCTTGATTCACTGATACCACTCTAGACCCGTGACTTCATCTTATTCCTTCATTTGGAAGAATATCCTCGTTGGAGGAAGAATTTGTTCCCAAGCTACTGCCTGAAACCCTGCGACGGGTACTTCTATCAACATATGGGATCATTGATGGATCCCTGAAACCCCCCCTCTTAGGTCTATCCTTCACGGCCCACTAAAACAAGGCGAAGGTCGTCTCAGCTTAGCATCTCTTTGGAATGGAGAAAGTTGGGACTGGTCAAAAATTTCTTTCGATCTCCCACACCCTATCATTCTCCCCAATAAAGATTTAGGCGATTTCGATCAACCCTACTGGGCCCTCAATAACAATGGTATTTTCACCACAAAATCAAGTCTCCAACCTTGCATTTTCTCTTGGATTTGGAAACTTAAGTCTTCCTTTGGTTGTGCTCCCAAGGGCGCTTACCCACTCGTGCTTACCTCCACCGTTTTGGTGTCTGATACGAGCCCTTTTTGTCCTATTGGTTGTCAATCTCACGAAACTATCACCCACATCTTCTTTGATTGCCATATAGCTCGAAAGTTTTGGCTAGACTTAGGTATCAATATTTCCCAAATTCCTTAGAGATTTAAATTAAACCCTCCTTATGACCATGATTTATATAAATGGGTTGAAATTTTTCCCTTTGCTCTTTGTCATCTCTGGCTTAACAGGAACCATAACGGAAAATGCGGCATTCCCCACGGTCAAACAAAAAACCATTGAATACATTACCCACAATCAGTCCCCTAGCAATCACAATGCTACTGTGAATATTCATGTAAAATGGTACCCTCCCCCTATTTGTTTTTACAAGCTTAACATTGATGGTGCTTTCTCAAAACATAAAAAAGGGGTGGGATCGGTGGTGTCGTTCGGAACGCCACTGGAAACTGGATTATGAGCTTCCACAAGAGAAGTAATAGTCACAATCATACTATGACTGAACTGGAAGCCCTCTCTACTGGGTTGAACATTGCACAATCTTATATTGAAATTGAAACAGACTCTGCAGAGGTCATACACTTTTAGAAAATATGCAGCCATCTTACAGCTCCATTATTCTACATTGAAGAAGTTGGGGAGTCCACTGGTCTATTACTAAGCTCTCTTTATAATAGTAAACCTCATAACCCTTACACTTTAGAATTAGTCAAAGCCAATGTGACTAATTCTTTTATGATAATTTGGTATTATAAACAAATAGTATTAATTTTCATATTACCAACGTTAAGCATGCAATGTCTGAATTATGCACAAACAGTAAAGTATTCACATAAAAAATAGGTAAAAAGAAATCCAAACCATTTTAGTTATAAATGGAAGAGGAAACACTTACACTGTCCTAATGTCTGAAACATGTACAAAGAATCATTATACTCATGGTTACTAGTATCTAAACTATTGTCTTTCACATTAACAATGCAAGAGTTATAAGGAAAATAAAAGGTAATTTTATGTCTAACAATGCCAATAACAGATCCAACATTAATTAAAATTCACTTTACTTTAATAGAAGTTAATAATATTAAAATGCTCACAATCACCAGCAACTTAGAGTACAAAAAGACACGATGATCTCATATTGCACCTAATTAAAGCTAGAATAAACCATAAATCAATACCATGTAGTAAATGCTATCCAATATACTTAAAGCTCGTATTGAAATTTAATATTTGTGCACCATTTTTGTTAAACAGCGACTGAGATGGAGATCACTATTTCCTTGTCGTTTAATTGTTACTAAGCTCTCTTTATAATAGTAAACCCACATCCACCACACACTGGCAATGACTTCAGGCCCGGATGACGAAATTCAAAAAGCTTCGTCTTATTTGTCACAACATTATGTGAGACCAGTCGAGAACTTTTAGTTACCAAAATAAAAGAGTAGTCATAAAATGACTTAGTAAGCACAGGCATGAGATGAAAGGTCAGGATTTTGTTCCAAACGCCTGGTTGTATCATTACCCAAATAGACCCGTCGACAAAGTTCATGATGCCAATGGAGTCACCAAGCAACATCAGATTTGGCGACCAATTATAATCTTCGTTACCACGTGATGGCCCTTCCATCTTTGCAAACACCTCATTTCCAAAGTCAAATGAAAGAATTCCATATTTATTATTATTCTCGCTTAACAACCAATAATAAGATCCATTCAAATAATCAGCAGTGTTATACATGTTTTGATTACACCTGCTAGTATTTTGATGTACTTCTATGTTATGTTCAAATAATTTCCATGAATCTCTAGAACATGAGTAAATCGCTGCATATTCTTTACTTTCATTATAATAAAGCACTTTATAATCCTTGGTTATAGGCTCTAATCCGAACACTAAATGACGACCAAGTGCAAAAGATACAAAGTTAATTGGTGCGGCAGGGAGGTGTCTCACCTCTCTGTTAGCTGGATTCCATAATGCACACAGACTTTTATCACCAATTTGTCTTTCTAAGAAAAACACGCCATCAATAGAACCTAACAAGTTGTTAATATTATTTCCAAGCCTTTGGAAATTTTGTTCATCTATACCCTTATCGGAAACCAAAGTAACGGTAGGGGCATCATCGGCCGCACCATAATCATAAATCAAGTGTTGCAGAGGCTTCTTCTTCTGACAGTGGTCTATAGTGAAGCTAGGGCTACTGATAACACTGCCCCAATTTTTACATACACATTTAAATCTAAGCAACGATTTCACAGGCAAACTCAATAGAATCTCTCTAGATGATTCTTCAGAAAAAGCCCTACTCGTAGCCATCGTAGTACCACGCAAGAAAAAATCAAACAGATCTAAACACACCTTTGATTGGACGGTAATTGAAAGAGGAATGAAGCAGAGACGTTGTTTATACAATTGGGAGAGGATTTATAGGCAAAATGAGAGTCTGCACAATGTTACTTTTGGGAAATTTAATTAAAAAATTTATGTTACAAATCAATTTTGGAAAATTAATTTAAAAAATAATACAAATCACATTTACTAATTTCATTTAAGGAAAAATGGTCAAAATGTTCTTAAATGAGTTAATATTTCTCCCTTTTTATTCTCTTTTCACTTTTCTGGATTAATAAAAATTAAATATATATATTGACTAAAATAGAAACAAGAAGTAAATGAGCATTAACCCATTGCCACATAAATCAAATCAAAAAATAAAACTTTATTGGAACACTTCTAAAGTTGAACAAAATATTGTAAAAAAAAAAAAAAGAGGGGAAATTATATAGTTATGGTGATTTGACAAAAAAATTCAAGCTTTTCCAACAAGAAAAACTTAATTCAAAATTGCTATTTTGTTATAGTATAAATTTAAGTTCTTTTTTTTATTCGTAATTCAAAATCTATTTTTTTGTTATAGTATAAAGTATATAACAATTAAAAAGAAAATGAGGATGAGTATTGGGCCGTGGGCTTCTTTGATTACAAAATAAAAGAAATTTTTGGTTTGACATGATTGGGCCGTGGGCTTGTTCTTTTCTTCCTCTTTTTTTAGATGAAAATTAATAAAAAAGCAAAGTATCGATAAAGGTAAAAATAATGAATAGTCAAATCGAATTGTTTTGAAATATTTATTCTAAATGAATGGTATAATAAGCTAATATTAGAAGTAAATGAGCAACCTCTAGCTACCTCCACGATACAAAACAAAATATATTGTATTATAAGGCCCAATTAAAAAAATTATAGACATTTTTCTCTTTATATTTTAGGGTACTAATATAGTTTTCCATTTAATGTATAGTGGAATACAAAATATTTATATAACTTTAGAAAATAAGTATTCATGTCGTTATCTGCCTATTACATTCTCAATATGTACCAAAAAAAGCATTTCATATTAGTCAAAGCTAATGTCAGTAATTGTCTAAAATATGATTCTTTAGTAACCTATAGATAAATATTAGTTTTCATATTAACATTAATCTTAAGCATGCATTGTTTGATTGTGTTTTTATTGTTAAATAAAAATGAATTAGGCACAAACACTTTAGTATTTACATCAAAGTTTAGGTAAAAACAAATCCAATCCATTTGAGTTATAAATGATTCAATCAAACAAGTTTACATTAAAGTATTCCACAAATTAAGTTTGAGAATTTTCAGAAAGCATCTTTTAAAATTTGACCTATAACACTGACATCTTTTATGATTTTAGACATTACGATTATCTCTCTTGATTTGAATTTTTAGTAAAGAAAATTTTTATCAGTTTCTTATTAAATATAAATTGTAATTTAATTAATTTACCTTGTGTAACATTTTTGTCTATTTCTAAAGTGTTACGAGTCAAACTACAAGCTTAATAATTGTATTAATTTTGAATCTTTACCTACCTTAATAATTGCTCAGAAAGACATTAATCTTTAATTTGTTGGAATTAAGAATATTGAAAATTAATTAATTAATTAATCAAAGTCTTAATCGTTTCTTTTTTTTTCTTTTTTTTTTTACTTTATTACTCCAACATTGTAAAGATTCGTACATAAAAGTCGTAGCATAAAACATATTTAAAATTACAACCTTAAAAGGTTTAATATGTTCCACACAGAACACAGCGAATTAAAATATTAGGTGAAATTTTGGAAATTCAATAATGTTCTCACAAATTTCATAGAAAAAGAATATCAAAAAGCATTAAGATTAATAGTAAATATTCTTTTATTATTAATTAAATATCTTGAGTATAAATCTCCGGACATAAAATCATTTTTATTATAAAGTATTTTATCTTCAATGTAAACTTTTTACCGTAAATTTAAATCTAATCAAATCTCAATACGAATAACATATCTATTATATTAATGAAGTTTCCTGCATTCCCTATCTAATAAATAATTCACATTTTTAAAAGATCACAACTTTCTGGCAGGCCTTCCTTTTGATTATTTTATTGGCTATGAACCATATGATATAATAGCTTTAATATTATTTTTAATTTTTAGAATTATCAAATTGTCTTACTCAATGGAAAAATAAGACACGCAAAGTTGTTGGAGATTTTATTGATTTTATAAATAGACCTTAATGGGATAGACCACAAGTGACAAGTTCTCACATAGTCACCAACATTAGTGACATTTTAGGTTTATCAATTTTGATTGATTTAAGTGAGTGGCAAAATTCACTTTATATGTGTACTTACCGTGAATTTTTTATGATCGAAAAATTCATCTACAATTGATTTTATAAATCAGTCATGATGTTGATATGATGGCATCAAAGTTGATATATTACAAGTCTAATATATAGTTCTTGGACCCTGTCCAACTAGGGGAGGTGTGGGCCGAGGGGGCTCATACATGAATTATACTATTTATATATGATTAAATTTATTTAAGTTTATAGAATAGATATTGAACTTCCTTCGACTTCTTCGTATATTTATTTATAGATAACTTTCATATATAGCAAATATAAAATTCATATTTGTATGTTATGGAGTGCATAATTGCACTCCATAACAAACATATAAATATATAATTTGCTATACATATACAATTGAAGCGAATTGTATAAAATGAAGTGTACAAAACGAGAAAGAGAAAGAGACTTGGGCAGAGAATTGTATAAAACGAATTGTATAATTATAAGTGTATAGAATGATTATATACAATTTGAATTTGTATAAAATGAGAAAGAGAAAAAGACAAAAGACTTAGGCAGGAAATATACAATTGAATCGAATTGTATAAAACAAGAAAGAGAGAAATTATATACAATTTGAATTTGTATAGAATGAGAAAGAGAGAAAGGCAAAACAAACTGGTCATGGGAATATTTTATTGTATAATTATAAGTGTATATAATGAAAATATATCACTACTAGAAAATTGACTTATAGCAACGCTTATGTTGCCACAGTTATTTAATCGTAGCAATAGCTAACCTATTACAACAGTTATAACCGTGGCCAAATATTCTTGAATCTAATAGAACAATTATTTAAATGAATTGTGGCATCATCCGTATAACCGTCCCTATAGAGATTCTATGGCTACAAATTCATAACTGTTGCAATAGCGAACTCTATGACGACGGTTAGCAAAATCTATGGTAACAGTTATTTTAAGAAAAATATTATCTCTCATTAAAAAAACTAAAAACAATATATTTCCCTCCTAATATAAACAATATAGTTCCCTCGTCTACTCTTAGCGAAAACTAAAAGAAAAAAAAAAACCTAAATCTACTCTCAGCGAAATGGCGAGGAGCGACGAGCGGGACGACTGAAGCTCTTGGACAGCGAAGTTTTCAGCGAGCTTTTGGTGTGGAAAACAAGAGGGAACGATTTCTAAGCTCTTGGGCAACGAAGCTTTTGGTGTGGATAATAGGCTCTTGGACAGCGAAGCTTTTGGTGAAGCTCGTTGGTTCTCTTGGACAGCGAAGCTTTTGGTGAAGCTCGTTGGTTCTTCTTTGATTTACTGTTGGTGCCTAGTGATGGATAGTTTGGCTTCAAATTGAGTGTGTTTTAGTTGTTTGAGGTATAAGCAATGCTCTTGTGTTTATTGTTGTTTTGTTAGCTAGTGATATGGCTTCAATCACTGGTTGGTTCCTTTGAATGATTTTAGTCAAGTATGTTTTAGGAGTAATCTATCGACTTTATTTAAGTTTGGTTAGCATGGTTTCTAGTTGTCTGGTTGCTTTATTGTTCCTCTATTTCAGCTTGCGTTCTTGCTTCCTTTTACTTATCGGATTAATTTGAGTAGTTATTTTTCTCATGTTTGTTTGTGATATGTAGATCTTAGTCTTTCATCTTTAACAAATTTCGATGAGTTTAAAGAGCATAGAACAGGGAGGTTGCGACTATCCACCTAGTTCTTGTAATTTTCTTGCTCATCTCATTAATTCTTGAAATCTGCCCTTATTGATTCGAAAACTGTTTTAGCATGCCTTTAGTCATTTATGTGTATAAAGTTTCTTAAATGGTGAAATCTTCTAATAACTTGTCAATTGGGTTATACTATTAATGCTGTCAATTTTTGGTGTTGAATTGGTGTGAACGTTTGAGATTCGATTAATCTAAAAGTTTGAAAGGTTAAGTTCTGCCGAGATTGCTTGTACTCATGAATTTATTGGCTTTAATTTGTTGGTCATGTCATGTAGGATATATATTCAATGAGTTTTGGATATAAAAGTTGGATGAATCTCCGATGGAATGCAGCAAATGCAAGAAAGGATGCAGAAAATGGAGATACAAATGGAGGAACAAAAGAAAATTGTGCGACAAGAAGTTATTGCGGATGTTATTGCACAACTTAAGCATGCAGGATTAATTGATCCTAACATATTGGCAGCATTGTCGACTCCTTCACCAAGAGAATCTACTTCTTTTCAAGGGGCTGAACAAGGTTGGTGTCGCTAATTCTATGTTTTGATTATTATTTGTTGTTGCTACTTGTTATAGGATTAGAATGGAAAAGTATGCTATTGATCTAAGGAAGTTGGGGAAAAGTTAGGCAGAGGATCAGTAAATGCCTGATTCATGAGTTTAATGTCTGAGTTGCTGCTTGTTCTCTGATAGTTCAATGTCTGAATTGCTGCTTGTAGTCTGGTTCGTGAATTTGCTGGCACTTGCTGCTTGTAGCCAAGTATAGGACCAGTTGTTAGATTCATGATTTTTCTGATACTTGCTGCTTGTAGTCTGGTTTCTTGTGGTTTCTGCTGATTAAACATGTCTCTTGTAGCATGATAGTGTTGAATCATGATAGTGTTGTTGTTGCTGCTTGTAGGCTGGTCTCTTGTTTCTGCTACTGGTTTCTCGTAGCATGGTAGTGTTGAATCCTAGCTTGACAATTACGTTTAGTCGAGCCAAGATATAAGACAGCGAGTAGGGAAGGAGATGTACATATTCAAATTGATCTAATGCTACTCCAATTGTTACACTGATCTCCCATCATCATAAGAGAGTTTTCAATTTATTTTCGTCGTTGTAGAAGAATTAGTGACAGAGTTTGATCCTTTAGATGGTGCTGAAGAAGGGGAAGGAAATTTTTTAGGCAACATTTGTTCCCAAGTAGTAGAAGCTTAGGCAATCTTGATCCTTCTGAAACAACAATGCTAATTGTAAGCAGAGTTGAGGTTTTTATGTAACAACTTAACATAATGACAACAAATCGACGTTGATGCAACAACTTAACATAATGAAAATAAAAATCAGACATTGCTGCAACAACTTAACATAATGAAAATATCAAGGTTTGAGGTTTTTATGTAGAGACAAAGAATTGTTGATTCAACATTTGTAAGCAGATTTGAGGTTTTTGATGGTTTGTGATAAGAGACATGCATGTTGAGGAATGTGAGAAGTTTGAATGCAGCAGTTGATGTTACTGCATGTACTTGATTTCCAAGTTTTGGGGTTGAACAATTCTAAAAGCTAATGCATGGTTGTTACTGCATGTATACTTATTAATTTCCAAGATTTGAGGTTTGCTAAATTATTTATATTTTTTTCTGATTGTATGTAGGTGATGAAATTGAATAAGGCGATGAAAGCAGTAGTGAAGACTTGACGTAGGAGCTGAAGTATTGATGTTAACTTTATTGATGTTCTAGAAATCATATATTTTTGAAGATTGAAAATTGTGTGGTGCATGTGTTTCACCTTTTTTGAATGCTATAAAAAGATTTGTATATTTTGCTTTTATTGATATTAGAATCACGGATCTTGAATTCTAATTTTGGTAATGAACATTTATTCTCGTGAACGATTTATGTGTATTTTTATGTTATAAAATTTATTCTCGTAAATGATTTAGTATATAGCAGGTATATATAGCTTACTAATATTGCATTAGAATTGGTGCAATAGCAGGTACAAACAGTTGCAACAGGAATTAAGCAAAACTTCTACAATTGTTTAAAAGTGTTGCAATACCGTATAACAACCGTCGCAATAGAGTGAAACGATGTGTTGAATCGAAAGAAAAATTGTAGCCATAGCCTCAATAGAACTGATGCATAAACCTCTATTACGACGGTTCAAAATCGTACCAATACGACCATAACCGTTGGCAATTAATTCAACTGAGAACCGTGGCAATAGGTCCATGTATGGCTACGGTTATATGACCCGTCGCACAAAACCGTAGCAACAGAGCTATTGCTACGCGATCTGTTGTAGCGGTTGACGTAATCGTAGCCTTAGACCTATGGCTACGGTAGTAATGTCTATTGCAACGGTAGGTGAACCGTGACAGTAGATCAAATTTCTAGTAGTGTATGTATTTGCATGTGTATATACAATTTTCTCTCGCTTTATACAAACAGAAACGCAATTTATACATTTCATTTTTGTTTGTATAAGCGAGAGAGGCGAGGGTGGAGAGCGAGATTAGGGAGAGTGGCGAGCGAGATCTGGGAGAGGGGAGAGAGGGAAACAAAAATATATGTATTTATACAATTTCATCTCGCTTTATACAAATAGAAACAGATTTTATACACTTGTGTTTGTATAAAAGTGAAAGGAAGCGAGCGAGAGATGGAGCGAGAGAGGAGAGTGGCGAGCGAAAGTTTGAGGGAGATAGGTGAGTGACAAACAGTTTGCTACGGGACACAATTAAATCAAAGGATGGTTATAACAATTAATTTAATTTATTAATTTGCCATTATATACAATTTTTTCTTTATTTATTTATATTTTAAACCCTCTTAATAAAAATCTTAATTCCGTCAGTAAGTCCTACCTAAAGGTCCTAGTGTACCCACCCCCACTTCTCCACTTAATTATTGTGTCAAACTAAGTATCAAAAAGGGAAGGAATTAGACATTCTTTTAAGTTGAAAAGAAAGATTTCCTCTTCTACATACTATAATATATAAAGCAAAGTAGATCATGTATTTCATTTCTAAACGTCAATACATTGTTGGAGACTTGAAAAGATTATTAAATATTATTGTACTACATGTAATATATATTACATATATATATTTACGACCTTTAAAATATATAGTTTTTTTTTTTCAAAAAGCTCAAAGACTTGATATCTCAACTCATGATCAAAAAATTTTAAAAAAAAAACTCTTAAAATTCAAATTATGTCATAGAAACTGGGACAAGATCAAAAGGAGTTTATTTGATTGTAACATTACATTGGAGTTAAAAAAAAACTAAAGTCCCTTTCTAGTTGAAGAATTCACATTACAAAAGAACAAACTTTTTGGCAAGCATGTCTTAAATCATTTTATTGGGTCTGGACCATAATATATAATTTAAATTGTCTTATTCTAAGAAAAATTAGACATGCAAAGTTTTAATAAATTTTTGGGGATAGGCTACGTGTGCCCCTTGTAAAGGCACATTACACTCCTTTAAATGATATCCATTACTAAAAATACTTGTATTTTTCATGAATTTTTTCGACATTTTAATGTACAAAGTGATGCTCACAAGTCACAACCATCAAATCATGCAATGAACTTTGTTAAACAACATTATTTAATATGTTTTTAATATAAATTTACGATAAAACGATATTCGAATGATATTGTATCAACTAATATGCATCCATCTTTGATAATATCTATATCATCTTTAAATTCAGAATTCAACTCTGAATATAACAAAGTTCTTGCATGCCCTTTCACTTTCTATAAGATCGACCTCTTAGTGGGGTTGCCCCACAGCCACAAGTGACAAGTTTTCACATGTTCACAAACTTTAGTGACATTTTATTCTAGGTTACGTTATCATTTGATAAATTAAAATCCACTTTATATCTTGGCATGAGTTCAAAAGATATATATTCTAGCAGAATGTGTTAATATGTAATATATTGAGTGTAACATATTATTCTCTATCTAATAAGAAATGGGAAGATGTTTAGAAATGAAAAATGTTATGTTGAAAGTATTATTTTTTTCAGAAATAAATCCTATAATGCGGATATTGAATAAGAAATAAAAAAATTGAGAAATGTAAAGACTTGCTATGAATGGTAATTCCGACTTTGATACAATATTAAAACTTTAATTTTTATGAATGTAATATTAATCGATATATTACTATTAAAGTAGGTTTATATTATATCAGAGTTTAATATATTACACTTTATTAAAGTAGGGGTTTGTGATTTGTTATGAGTCCATTCTTGGACCAAGTCTAACCTAATTAAAGGTCCCTAAAACTTAAAAGTCGGCAAAACTAATCTATGAAAATATGATTCACTCAATTTGTTAATAATCAGAAGAGTTAATCAGTCAATCGTTATTTACCTCAATACATTTGATTTCTCCCATTCAAATTATCTAGAAACTTTAAAAATCCTGGAGATTATGAGTAAGGAACACGAATCATATATTGACATCGTAACTGAATGCAGCGAATACTTAAACAGATGAGGAGCATGCAAATCAATCATAGTCGAACGGAACATAACAAGATGGCGGACTTGCTATCAAAGGAAGGAGTGCAATTAAAACATAATCAAACTTCTGTGGAATAGAAAGATCCACCAATTTTTATTTTGATGACTCTAAATGCTGATAATGATGGATCCACTTCTATCAAACTTCAAACAGAAAGTATATTTTCATTAGGCTAACTAGACACGTGTCATTACCACAAATAATTGATTGTTGTTACAAAATCAAAAACCACAAAATGCATTTATTTTTTTGATAAGTCTAAAAGTTCTTGAACAATACTTATGTCATCTCTTACGTCAATTTAGCTAGTTATATACCACAAAAATATTAATACCGGTGCATTTTACATCATACAAAGGCAGCAACTATTGTCCATACTAAACCCACCCCCAAAAAGGAAACAAAAAAACAAAAGATTAATAAATTTAGAATTTAAATTTAATCTCTACAATTTTTAATATTGAACCTGTTATGCTATGATAATCATAGCTATAAATTTAATATTGTTGAAATATTAATGGTTTTTTCACGTAAACTATTCGAAGTGACAAAATTAGTTCATTAAAGCAAGATCCGCTCAACGACTCAAGAAGAGTTCTCGCATAATTATTAACTCAATTCATTTTGAATCGTTCAATTCAATTTATCTAAAAAAGATAGGTTAATATTAGCCCAAATTAACTCATAAGATTTTTGTTAAAATAAATTTTGTTTGATATATACATATAGTTATAATAATGAAAAAATAAAGTTAAGTTTCATTACGCAATAAATATTATGAAAAATAAATAATGAAATAAAAATTTAGTGAAATTGAATGTGATGAATTATAATCCATTTATTAGTTGATTTTAGCCTAAATAACGGATAAACATCTCATTTATTAACTAAAATTATTTGAACTTGGACATAATTTAAATCAATACTTTGATTTAATATAATATATATATTTTATATTAAAAATACTGAATTCGGATGAATTTTATCATATCTCGAATTTCATGAGCCCTAAGCAAAAATATGAATAATGCCTCTCATTATCCTTTGCAGAAATTCACATGTTTGAACACTTTGAATCTTATCTAGATTTAAGTATTATCAAAGAAATTATTTAAAATAATTTACATATTATAATGATGGTACTATTTTAGTTGGTTTTGAATTTTTATTTTATTTTTTTAGTTGAAAGTTTTTAGTGCCGAAAAAGTGAAGGTTCAAATCATGTTGTCTTTGTCATCTTCCTAAAATTAAATTACTTTCTTAGCATGCGTTGATAATATGTAGTCTTTTTTTCCTTTCGCGGAGCCTAACATATAAATTTGATCGAATTTAATAATTTTTACTCAACTTTTATATTATTGAAAAATATAACAATTTGTATGAGTACTAATTTTCATATAACTTAATTATTGTTATTGTTATATTATTCTAAAATTTCAAGTTTTTAAAGTTCAAATAATAAATTATTCCTTATGCACCGAGAAGGCGAGGACAGATCTAAGGATTTGATCATAATCGTAGAACATTACCAAGAACCTAATCACAAGTGGAGTGTCAATCAATTGAGCTAACTATCAGATTTGACTATTTGAGAATAAGGTGAGATTTCTTAATTTAGTTATTAAATAAAGCTTTTACTTAATTCTTAAAATAGATAAAGAGTTGAGAAAATTAGATATCTCACTAGATTTGAGAATTCGAATCAAAAAGTACCTCTATACTATCGACCGGCATTATCTTATCTCACCTCATGTTTTATCTCTCTTTTTACTCCTTGCGCAAAGTAATTCAATTCAGTTCATCTAAAAGTGCGACGTAATTAATTATATTTAGTTAATTAGATTTATGTGATAAAATTTCTTTGATTATTTATCAAATTTTTTAGGAATTTTTCAACAAAATTCATATAATGATTGAAAATAACATAACTTAAATTAAAAAAAGTTAATGCTCTCTTATAATGTCTAGAGCTGTCAATATAGGTTAGCCCACCCCATTAGGGCTAACCCATACAAGCTTCGACATTTACGGGTCAAACCGGGTTAGCCCATTTTTTGTGTAGGCCAGAAAATGGTCGGCCCAACCCACAAAATTATGTGGGCTACAGGCTTGCCGGCCAGTCCATTTTTAAAAAAAATATATTATTTTTAGAATTATTAAATTAAATTATAAATTATAATTTAAAAATATTATCATAAATATCGACAAAACAATATTATATGATGTTAATGTTACTACATTTTAATCAAATTCACAAATAAATTTTTTTTTAAATATTTATTAAGTTTTTTTTCAACTAAAAATATAAATATCTAAATAAAAATATTAACCTAATTGTATTGAGTTTGACTCTCTTTAATTTTAAATTTTAATATTATATTATATTTTTTAATTAATTTATATTGGCTCACGGGCCGGCCCTATCAATGTTTCTCAAGCCACACAAATCAGTAGGCTTATTCAGGCCGGGCTAAAAAGTCATTTTCTCAAATGGACTCCAAAATCGTAGCACAACCTATTCAATCCCAGGTATGATCAGGCTAGCCTAACAGGCTTAGCTCATATTAACGGCTCTAATAATGTCTTAATCTTATCCTGCAGTGTTTTCATATGAAATAATACTATAATGATTGTTTTTACGACGATTTTCAAAAAGTTGCACTAATTAGTTTAGTTTCTTTCAGTTCATTAAAAGGTTATTGCATTATGAGTTTTAAGATATACATGATGTATTGTTAGTATAAGAAATTTTCATATTATCGAGTTGTCTTTATCTATAATGAAATTTGGATACAATGTATATCTTGTTTTATTTTATATTAATTATCTATTTTTAGTTTTTCGCTCTCTACCAAACAAATATTGATCACGAGAAAAGATATTGTTTTCAAGACTATATATCCACAAAAGTAAATTATTTCTAGAGTATAAATATTAAATTATATATTTTGTCTAATAATTTTTATAATTAATACTACTAATTGATAGTTTATAAGCCGTGAAATGTTAAAAGCAACGACTACTATGACGTATTTAGTAAATTAAAAAAAAAATCTTTAATTACCAAGTAAGTTGATGTTAATTATATAATACATGAGAGAAAATTCAGACAACAAACTTCTTTTGCATGGTTAATTAAGGATGATATTTTTGTTTTTATTTTCTTTATGTCGAGCAATGTGGAATATGGTGAGATAGTTTAGAAATTTTTTGTATTTAACTAGGGGTTTGAAAGGGCATGGAGAAAATTCTTTTGCGAACGTTCTCAAAAATGAACTCTACGATATACAAATTCATATTTAATCAAAATTAAATATAAATATCAAATATCAGATTAAAAAAATATGGTACAAAATTGCTGAGGCTACATAACAAATTATGCAATGAAATAGCTGAAATTTTTGGGATAAAGTCTGAGCATAGGATAAAATGGTACAAACAGATAGAGTATACATCTGTCTTGACCTTGTTTGTCACATTAGAATCATCTATGATCCTTCTCTCCTAGCTAGGAACCACATATTATTTCCCCACACACATAATATATATGTATTTCTTCATTTTCACTCAATATCTGGTACATGTATCGTTTTTAATTAAAGTTGGATTCACGAACTTTAACGATAAATTATAACACTTTTTGATAAATATTAGACAAATTTAGGATTTGAATACTGTGCATCAATATTATTTTAGCTTAAATATGAGTTCTAAGATAAACTTAAAATAAAAATAATGAAAACAAACACTCTAACTGGATTCAAATCTGTCTCACGTGTGGATCCTCTAGCTTGTAGCAGTAGCACAATAACAGTCCTATTCTTTTTATGTGTACACGATTAATTATATCCTAATTTATGTCAGTTTTTTAAGATAGATATACATATATACATAATTTTTTCAAAATTAATGGGTGCACGAACGCACCCGCATAGAAGGATGGTGGATCCTATCAAGATCTATGCATATATAAGAGTCCGTTTGGATGAGCTTAAAAAAAGTAGCTTTTAAAAAGTACTTTTGAAAGTGCTGGAACTTATTTTTAAAATAAGTAGTTATATGTTTGTATAAAAGTGCTAAAGTTAAAAGAAAAAAGTTGTTGATGTATTTGGCAAATAAGTGCTGGTAAACACTTTTTTTAATCAAAATGTCTGAAATACCTTAAAAGTTGTTAACATGTTAAAAGTTGATTAATTTAATAATAATAATAATAATATAATAATAATAAATAATATAATAATAATATATAATATATAATATATAATATATAATAAAGAATAATAAAAATAATATGAAAAATAAAATAATAAAATAATAATTATTAATAATAATATATAATAATAATAATAATAATAATAATAAAA
>CM040622.1:5217898-5230901 GCA_022817965.1 Solanum lycopersicoides | reverse complement strand
ATAATAATAAAATAATAATAAGATTAAATATAATAATAATAATAATAATAATATATAATAATAAAATAATATATAATAAATAATAAAATATATAATAAATAATAATAATAAAAATAATAATAAAATAATAATAATAATAAATATTAAAAATAATAATAAAATAATAAATAACATTATGAAAATAAATATTAATAATAATAATAATAATAAATATAAAATAAAATAAAATAATAATAATATATAAAATATTACATAATAATAATAATAATAAATATAAATAGTAATAATAAAGATTAGAAAATAAATAAAGTAATTAATTTACCTAAAATGTTTGAAATTCAATAAATGCTACATAAATATACATCTAGATAATTCTTTTAATCATTCTTTTGCTATACTAATAAATACTTTTTCATTTATAGTTGGAATAATTTTTTTCGATAATCTTGAAATTATATAATTTTATTTAAAAAGAATAAAACAAAATATTTAAGTTATTTGAAATTGAACAAATAGTCTAATAGTTGTGTTGCTGAAAGGGATAATGCTAACTTCGAATCTAACTTGGCCAACCTTCATGTTACTATGTTATTTTTCACCAGAACAATAATTATTATGCCTTAATCTCAGACACATCAATAAATATTATTATTGTGTATCAAACGGTTCGATGTTTATTAATTTCTAAATTTTTAATTTTTTTCTTTTCGATTTAACCAATAAAAATGTATATATAAACACTTCTCCGGTAATTTAACGCGATAAAACAATAATGTAACACTACAGAATGCTCATAAAATAGAAACAATTATAGCTAACATGAAAATACTACAAATACAACACAAATAAAAGAAATAGACAAATAATGTGAATGGAAGGTTAAAGGGCAAATATAGTAACTAATAAGATATTAATATTTATTGCTAATATTTATATAGGTATAAACTATAAAGTAGTAAATTACTATTGTCTTAATGAATTATCGATTTATCTAATAACTTAATATTTTAAAAAACTAAAATGAAACCAATAACCTAATAATTTTGCGATAAAAATATTAAAAACTCATCTATCCAATAACTCAATAGCAATAATCTAATAACATTAATTCTTTCAATTTAACTTATTGATCAAGTTGATTTTTATACGCAACTAATTTTTGTTACTCTAAAAAAGAAAATATCATTAAACATTATGTAACAGATTGTAAAAGCATTAAACATTATGTAACAGATTGTAAAAGCATTTTTCTCTTAATGAGAAGTATTTTACTTTCAATAGGACTGTGTCACATGAATTGGGACGATGAGAACTATTTTATTTCAAAATAAATTGTGTCACATGAATTAGAATATGATATAAAGTATTTTATTTCAAATCGAACTATGCCACATAAATTAAGATGATAAAAAATAATTTATTACTATATAAATTAAATTGTATCACGTAAATTAGGATGATAAAAATATTTTATTTCGAATTGAACTGTACCACCTAAATTGAAAGGGGAAATTAGTTCAACAGCTTTCATAGTGCTGTCACGTCATCTCACTATCTTTTACCAAATCCACGTAATACGTCTCCCCAAGAATAATCTTACGTCATTCAACTACGTATCAATATATAAAGATAACGTCACAGCTCTATAATAAAATATCTACATCACTGTAACACTAACAAACTCAAATTTCCAAATTTCTTTGAATTTGTATTTGATATTCGATATTTATATTAAATTTAAATGACTTGAATTTAAATCACGTAAACTTGATTCGATCAAGACTTCTCTATCAACGATTTTTCATACCAAAATTTCTATAAAAAAAAGCATAGTTTCATTCACTGCATCATATTTTCATACAAAATATCTACTATTAAGCAAAAACAGTTTTATTTACTGTACAACATACTTAAATTATAAAATATTTATTTGTCTATCTTATATAAATTCTCACGGCCCCAAGAACAGTCTTATTCACTACACTACATGCCAAACTTTTCGAAGTTTCATTCGTATGTCACTTATAAATTCTCACGAACAGTCTTATTCACTGCACCACATGCCAAACTTTTCAAAGTTTCATTCGTCTCTCACATATAAATTCTCACGAACAGTCTTATTCACTGCACCGCATGCCGAACTTTCCAAAGTTTCATTCATCTGTCACATATAAATTCTCACGAATAGTCTTATTCACTGCACCACATGCCGAACTTTCCGAAGTTTCATTCGTCTGTCACATATAAATTCTCACGAACAGTCTTATTCACTGCACCACATGCCGAACTTTCCAAAGTTTCATTCGTCTGTCACATATAAATTCGTGACCACATGCCAAATTTTTCAAAGTTTCATTCGTCTGTCACATATAAATTCTCACGAATAGTCTTATTCACTGCACCACATGCCGAACTTTCCGAAGTTTCATTCGTCTGTCACATATAAATTCTCACAGCCCTGTCACTTATAACATACAATCTTTTTGTTTATTTTATTTCTAAATAAAGACTTCTTTTAGTCCTAAGTCTTCTACTACAAAATTTCGTCAATGGAAAGCGAAGGAGAAAAGAGAAAACCTAATAACAACGACATCGTTTCGACATCCGCCTCGAAGAAGCCAAAGGAGGAAACGGAAGAGTTAACGGAGGAAGTAGCGGAAGAGGAAGTGGAAGAATTCTTCGCGATTCTACGAAGAATACAAGTTGCCGTTAAATATTTCAATAGGGTTGACGGAGCTAGCTCTAGTGGACGGAAAATGACGGAGGAGATTGATAAAAAACTCTCCGATGAAATCATCGGAGATAACGAAGACATGAAAGAGAAAGAAAAAGAAAAAAATGTTGAAGAAAATGGTAAAGGTTTTGATCTTAATATGGAGCCATATAATCCTCATGATGATCATGAGAATAATTTAAGTTAGATTGTATTTATTTTTTAGGTTTTATCGTCGTGTAACTAATATTGTAATTATTTTTAATAATTATGTGTTATTTAAAATTTATTAATTCGACAATATCTATTCTGAATTTAAACTTTGTAATTACAGCTCGATTAAGAGGGAAGCAACCTTCCAATATCCAATTATCCTCAGAGATGGTGGTAATAAAGGTAAGATTTTCATTAAGGCGATTCATCGACTATTGCCTTTATACATCTAGCTATTTTTGTGAATAGAAGTATTTCAATTTATTTCAATGTTGTAGAGTTGTATGGTGAAATGATGCTGTTAACTAACTACATGTTCTAGCAGAAAAAATGTACTATCTATATAATACTAAAATATGAAAATTGATATGAACTTTTTTTTACATTTTGATATAATTAAAATTATGAATCTCATTGACTCGATTCACCTAATATAAATCCAATTTGGTAAAGTTCAATAAGGGGATGGATAACTTTCTAACAAAAAGTTATTTATATTTCTACTGTTCAAAACCAAAAACCTCTACTTATGAATGAATAATAGATCTCAACTATTTCATCATGTACTAATAATTTATGATAAACTCATGTTATGATATTTTATATATTCTGTTTAACTTCTTGTTATTTAGTAACGTCCTATCGACATATTTACCTCGTACACCCCCCTAATATCTTAATGGGGGAACATCAAAATTAAAGGGTCGATTTCATGTATAATCACTCAATTTTTCACTTTATTATACAAAAGCACTAAATTACTTTTGAAATGACAAGGTCATTATATTGATTTACCTAAATTTGCGGGAGTCACTTTTTTTTTTTTTACCAATAATTAATTGTGGCAACTAGAAATTTTGATGATGTTACTACAAATTGGTAAGTTGTTGTAGTAATAGATGAATTAATAATTAGCTATATCTTGAATTTTTAAATAATTACTACAAATCCTTTTGATTGCTGGAATTAGCACCTAAGTCCATCAAGTATAGGAAGTCTTGGTCATTGGCTCTTTGCTAATAATTCTGGTTTACAACAACTAAAAATGAAAGCAGATGTTAGGGATCGAAATAATCAAGCGTCAAATTAAAAAGCCAAAAAATTATAAATTATAGCGGGGATAAATGAAATAACATATAAATAAATTCATATAAACTATCAAAAGTAAATCCTTCTAACAAAATTTAAAAACATAGCATGATTATGTAACAACTCTAGTCGTTACTACCCTCAGATAATATATACACATATAGTTATAAATTACACATAATTCAACTTCTACTACTTTGATATATAAACATGTATACATTCATAAATATAGAGTTACACTTAAAATACATGTTCTATTTATGAATTTTTCGATTAGAATGAGATATTATATGCATTTACATACATGTATTGAGCTAATTTTTTTAAAAAATAAAGTAATTTTACATTTTAAGAATATAGAAAAATCTAGTTATTTCTCTCTTTCATATTATGGGCTCCACTTTAATATAATTTCATATAAATATCAAATATGTATTAACCTTTACCATTTTACAAAAGAACAAAAATTACTATAATTGAATCGTGTCACACATTCTATTTTTGCACCACCACTAATTTTTCTATAATTGAGTGCCCAAAATCTAAATGAATCTTTGCATTTCAAAATTCAAATGATTATCTAACTTCTATTTTCCATTAAATTATCATAAAAGTTAAACACTCATATATACGAATCTTATAAAGTTGCAAAGAGCCAAATAAAAAAAAACATTCATTAAAAATATAACATTTTGTATACACAACTTTAGGAAAATGCGTTTTCTTGTCCACTTAAATCCCTAACCATCAACTATTTTTTATGCAAAATGATAATTTTATAATGCCAACATACTATGGCGTATAAAAATAGAACCCTTCAATAAAGACCTTTTGGAGAGTTGAATATTTTATTAAACAAAACAAAACAAAATGAGCCATATTTTAGTTTATATAGAAAGACCAAACTTTGATTAAGATTGATGATTATTGTCTAATCCTTATGAAATACCAATGTTATTGGTGATGTTTGATTTATTTCTCATTCAATGTTCGATATTCACTGTAAATAAAAATTTTATTAATGTAAAATTACGAATAACTGGCACGTCGAATCATTATATTTGTGGTGGATCATCATCATAAGTCTATGGTGAAAATTTTTTATTACACAATTTTGCTTCAAAATTTATTTAATTGTTGCATTCAATCCAAGCATTCAAAAATTTATACTCCCTCCGTTTAAAAAAGAATGACATTAATTCCTTTTTAGTCTGTTTAAAAAGAATGACCCCTTTCCTTTTTTGGCAATATTTTAACTTTAACTTTCCATATGGCATGTTAAGACCACAAGATTAAAAAATCTTCTTTCTTTTTTTAAACTCCGTTTCAAGTCAAATTAAGTTATCCTTTTTTAAACGGAGGGAGTATCTTACTTTAGTTTCTTATAAAAATGAAACTCCACAAAATTCAATAATGGTGTTCTTCAATCCACCCAACCTAAAATAGTCACAAATAACCTCTCCTAGTTTATCTGACCATTTTTATCCTTAATCCGTTGCCAAAAATTTGATATCTCTTTCATAATTTAATTTTAAAATATTCAATTTATTTTTAATGAGATGATTTATTTTGGATCAAAAAATTTTAAAAAACTTTCGTTTTTTTGTTAAACTAAGCGTCTTCTGTTTCTCGTCAAATAACATCATACAATTGAGACGGAGAATATATATAATATAGAAAAGTTGACGTCATATCAATGACGAGAGACAGAAGAATAATTATATGACGTAAATGCAAATTGCAAAAATCACGTTGACTATTTCTATGAAGAAAAATTAATAGAAGCTAATTTACTAATATGGTCCCAAAATTAATGGCATTGACTATGTAATAGAAGCTAATAGAAGCTATGAAACTAATTCAATATAAAAATTACTAATTTACTATATATTGACTATGTAGAAGAAAAATAATAGAAGCTAATTCAATATAAAAGTTCAAACAATTAAATTTAGAATTATCATTTTTCATAGCGAACGCTTTATCTCTATGAAACTCATTAATATAAATATGTTATTGTTATCGTTAATTTTAAATCAATCAAATTCAAAATAAAAATTGTGAATTCTCATTTTAATGAGTGAGTAGCATGGTGCACGTTATATAACCTATCTATTTTTGTAGAATTTTTGTAACGACAAGTTGGACTTTTCCTTTAGAAAATTTACATCTATGGAAAAATTGTGATTGACCTAATACACAAATGAAAACATATCCCAAATATTTCGTACGATTTTGAGGGAAATTATACAAGTTAAAACGAATGAACAGAGTAATATTTACTTATGTTCAATAATCAACAATTTTTTTCCCACGATTGTGATGTGTTATATAAACCAGTCATCGAAATAAAGATTATATTATTTATATATACCTACAAAGGTAATTCAATGTACTTAACTTTCATTACATGCAAAACTAAATAAAGGGCAAAGAATATAAGATAGACGAATATTTTAAAGGAATATCAAAAGCTAATTGACAAAACTCTTTTTCCTCTTTTATTTCCTTTTGAGATATTAATGATCTGTTTGTGTCACTTGTGATTGTACCATTAACTTTTTAGTTTGTACAACTTTAAAATGATGACTTAGCACATCTTTAATGATGCTTAATTATGGTTAAAAAGAGAATTAATAAGAAGTTTTGGTTTAAAGTTTTCTCATAGTGATAAACACGTATAATATAAAAGTAGGGAAAATTGGAAATTATTTACTCAAAATTTCTAAATATTACATATGAAACAATTAAACTAATACATATTTTAGTTTATATTTTCCTAAACGGATTAGAATCGTATTGAAAGATAAAATATTTTCTATTAAAAACGACTACAATTATTAGTGATCTATTTCATTACCTATACTTAAGAATAAAAGAATATGTATTATGCTCAATCAAGACCTTTGATATTTATTTTTTTTAAAAAGAATTCTGATATATATTCATATCTATATTTAAATCTGATTAAATTTAGATACGTGCTATTTTTTTAATTGAATGTAAAATGCTTAATTGTAGAGGCGCCTAAATATTTAGATTTTAGACCTTTCGTGTGTTTAATTTAAAAGAATAATTTAAAATTCAAAGGTTTAATAATTTGACATTTAGTTTCTTACTAAAGGTTTACATTTAATTATTCATTGCACTTTTGGACATTTTTCTTCCTTGGATACCTTCTTTGTTGAAAATGACTTGTCACAAATTAAAGAGATTGGAGATATTTCTTGGCTCACTTCTCATATTTTAGTACATGCTCTAAATTGGCCAATACTACTGTTATCTGGTATCGTTCGATGCTCGATATTTATTTTGAAATATTATTAATTGAAATTTGAACATTGAAAAGTTTTAATTGAGAGTCAATTAAAGCAATTTTTGTCAAAGATAACTTTTATAAAAATAATTGATAGATACTTGCTATTTTTCCTAAAATAACAGCTTCACTTTTACTTTTTTTTTTGTGTGTTTTTAAAAAGATGATTTAATAATATTTTGACACCCTCTTTGAATTAATTAATTTAGATTTGTGTTTGTATATATTTTTGTGGAATAATTTTTTTTATTTTAAAATTTAAATTATACTTGATTATTAAAAAATGGTGACTCCTCAAGACATACGTCATCCATAAGAATATCGTGCGTCATGACGTTAATTATAAAAACATATTCGAGTTTCTAGATATAGGTTTGGAAAAATTAAATAGTTTTAGCTAAAAAAAAATTTTAAAAGAAATTTATTTAATATGTATAAATAATTTATTTAGAATTCGATAATCGACTAGATCAAAAAAATGATTCAGTCGATACAGAGGTGCGCTTGAAATGACGGTGTGCATTATTTTTTTTAAAAAAATTCAAAATTCGTAAACTTAAAAGTTGTGAATCCGTATTTACAACTAAATAAGAACTCATTTCTCCATTGACTAACCAAGATACAAATGAGTCTCAAATCCAAATGATTAACCTTCTTTATTTAATTTAATAAGTATTATCAAATAAACATTCATTAGCCTAAACATTCTTTAAATTAATATAATTTAATTTGTGGAGGACAATGTCTTTGCACGTATATTATCCTATTATATTCAGATAAAGAGGTCGCTTCAGGTAAGCGTTTAACTTAAAAATATTGTATAAGTGGTAATTTAATAATAACCAAAATAAACTATGTAACCTTAAAAGTAGAACAAGTCAAGAAAGTAACGTTTTAAAATAATATATTAAAATAAGAACCTTAAAGAAAGACCAACGATAGTATTATATGATGGATTCTTCTAAACAACAAATATGGAACTAGCAAAGTCTACTATTTATATATTGACTAAATAGACTTTTAATATCATACTCAATGACTATTAATATATTTTTATAACTACGTGGAATTCAATATATACTAATCGATTAAGTTAAAATTTACAGTTTATTTTGTATATGCATGTAAATACAAAATTAAGCATATATAATTGGTGATTATCATTGAATACGGCAATAATAATTTATAAAATTTCTTGTCGTGGCCTAATATTTTTTCATAAATTTGATATTTTACCAACTAATTTTTTGGCATATTACCAATTCAAGACTAAACTAATATGGAAATTATATTAAAGATCTCAACGTTCACACCACTTTTTGGCTAGTCAAAATAATGTTTTACACCACAACTTTTGTTTATCTCATGGGCACATTGACCCTAAGTTTTTAAGTTTATGAATATTAAATTTAAAAAAATGAGCAAGTTATTGAATAAATGTGTTAAAGTTATTGAGTCGTGAAACTTATAATTGAAATGCGCTATTGCTAAATTTAAGATTTAAGTTTATACATTCCAAATTTCCAATAAAAAATTCACTTTTCTTACAAAATAAAAAATATAAAAAATATATGTAAGTTCTTTTTTATTTTTTCAAATGTCTAATATAGACGTCAGATATATATATATATATATATATATATATGTATTAGTTTCTAAAACAATTAATACACCTTGTGTACACAAAATTTATGCAAAACTAATAAACGAAATGTTTGAATCCAAGATTTAACTTTATATATTTCAATCACAAACTCCGTTTAAAATTAATTTTATTATTATTATTATTATTGATAAAAGATATTCCCTTCGTTTAAAAAAGAATGACCTCCTTTAATTTCCTTTTTAGTATGTTTCAAAAAGAATGACCTCTTTCTTTTTTTGGTAAAAACTTTCCACGTGGCATGTTTAAGGCCACAAGATCAAAGGGCAATTTTGTACATTTAACCTAACTTTAAT
Organism: Solanum lycopersicoides; assembly: GCA_022817965.1. Classification (NCBI taxonomy): domain Eukaryota; kingdom Viridiplantae; phylum Streptophyta; class Magnoliopsida; order Solanales; family Solanaceae; genus Solanum; species Solanum lycopersicoides. The sequence continues at coordinate 5,221,611 of CM040622.1, read as the reverse complement.
TTAGGATCACAAGATTCAAAAATTTTCTTTATACTCTTAAATTCTGTGTCAAGTCAAACTAGGTCATTCTTTATGAAACGGAGGGAGTATTAGTTTTGTCAAATCAATAAGTTTTAATGATAAATTCGCCTTGTGTACACGTGGCACACACAAAATGCATTACATGAAATTATGACACCCCATTTTATTTTATTTTTAGACAGTATAAACATATACGCCACCAACGATGACAATAATACATGACGAAAATGACTGATGTCATCTCTACATATTTTATTTTTTAATAAATTAATAGCCTGTCAGAGATTATTAATGAGATTGAGTATGATTTTATATTTATTTCTGAAATTATTATTATTATTTAATCTCTAAACCAAATCAATAATTCAGATTTGAAGAATATTAACATACAGATCATATTACCAAATACTATATCCTTTTAAACAAACAAATTCAATATTCAAAATTTTAATGATTTCTAAAACGATCTTAAAATAATATGTAATATTATTTAATTGCTACTTTCATGACCAAGTATCTCAGAATATTTAGTAAGTAGGATTCGAGCAATGGCCTATCGAGCTTTTTAAATCTAATTTATGCGATTACACAAGGATCGAGGCTTATTGTAGTTTGAAATATTAGGTAATTTCAAAATTAATTCATTCCACCATCTATATTGAATCGATAATATTATTATCTTATATAGAAAGTGATGTAAAATACTAATCTGTTGATATATTTTTACTTTATCTCTATCTCGTGTACCAAACGATCTCGTAAAAATTTTATTTCCCTAGAACCCACACTAGTTTGACATTTGGCATGAGATATTTTTGCTTACGACACCTTTAATACATCATCAATACGTTTTACACAGTTTACCACTTTCCACGAAATTTACTATAAAATTACACATAATACCGCACGCCATAAATCAGTTCTTCAAAATTCCAATTCACAAATTACAAAATATTAACAACTCAATTTTTCTACCCTTAGCCGGAAAATTCAAAATTCAGTTCAAAATTATGGAGGTACATAAACGGAAATATATACACGACGGAGAAATCGAAGCAAAAAAGCAAATTAAAACGGAGAAAAACGATGGAGCGGCGGCATCGGTGACAGCGGCGGCGGTGGTGGAGGACGACGAAGTGGAGGAGTTTTACGCTATACTGCGGAGAATACGAGTGGCGGTGAAGTATTTCGAGAAGGGAAACGCCGAGGGCAGTGGCGCCGGGAGAAATCTGACGGCGGTGAAGCCGTGGAGTCCGAATTTCCGGCAGGAGGAATTGAAACAGGCTGCTGACGGCGTTAAAGAGAGAGAAACCGTGGAAGATAATGCGGGTTTGGATCTTAACGCTGACCCGGTTACTGATCCGAATTCAGAAGCCAATTAATTAATTTTTTTTTTTGGCTTAACTATTAGGGGATTTCCAGATAAGTGGGAAGAAAATTATAATAATTCGATAATATGTTTTCTTTTTCATTTTTATTGGATCGATTTTTTTTTAATTTTTTTTTATGGTTAATTATTAGGAGTATTTTGAGACTTAATAAGTTTTTCGCCCATTTTAATTGGGTCGGAGAGGCTGTAATTATCACTTATGACTAATGATACGCTTAAACTATTCTAAATATGTCATCGTTCTTATTATTGTTACGTATACGAATAATTACTGTATTACTAATCCGGAACATAATATAATAGTCATATTGAAGGGTTTAACCCTAAATTACTTATAGTCAAGTTTATATGATAACTAACTTATAATTACATCTTAAGCTTATACTACGTATAGTTTTTTTACACTAATGATATATAATTCAAAATCATTCTGAATTTGGATTCTTGATACTTCAACTTTCTGGCTAGTTCAAGAACTCATGTTCAGAAGAAGAAAATAGTGAAAACGGAGATACTTAAACCGATGTGTGTGGATATATCAGGGGAGCAAGATAAAAAGCGAAGAAATATGAGGTATAATAAAAGTGACCTTGTTGTATAAGATGTGTAAAGTAAGACTGAAATAGTTCGAACATGTGAAGTCAAACATAGATGTTGCATAACGAGGAAGTGCGAGTGGTTGCAATGTTAGGTTTGCGAAAGGTAGAAATAGACCGAGAAAGATTGAAGAAAGGTGATTAGACGTACAAGGCATAACACATGTTAGCTCTATCAAAGATATGATCCTGGATAAGAAGACAAACAAGTTGAAAATTATGATAAAACATGAGTAGATAACCAAATAATTTCTGTTTTTACATGGGAGAGAACATGTTTCTAGTTTAGAACACCTTATTTTTTTAATGTTATCATCATAGCCTTTTAATTTTTTTCTCTCTCATATTTTTTCAAACCTATTGTGAAAACACTTTAACAAAGTAGATGATCTATCGAAAATAACATGTTTACCTGATATAAGATTGGAGTAAAATTTACATATACCTTATTTTTTTCCGTATATCATTCGTAAAATTATAATTGATATATTATTATTGTTTTCGTTGATAGTTCATGATTTTCCAAAGTGAAGTAGTTGTATATTCCCCAAATGGATGAATAGATCGGTTCCACTCTATATGGTTGAAATGCAATTCCTCCTAAAAATACGTTACACAATGAGCTTTAAGTCAAAATTTGGTGGTTGTCGAATTCATTACTAATAAAAGTCCAAAAATCAATGAATTCAAAGTTAGACTTGATATTATGTAAATTGTAGTTAAAAAATAAATTAGTCCCACCGTCCACATTAATTGGTAATTACAATAAAATAGATTTTCATTTTTTTGTTATTCATATTAAGAAATTAAAACATAATTAATTACTTTAACTCATAATTTAACTTTATTATTAAATCTAGTCATTAATATTTATATCAAGATATTATTATTATATTGAAAAAATGATATAATAGAATTATCGTTCTATTTATTACTTTTTAAGGAATATGCAAGTTATTGTCAGACGTAGAAATGAACGGTGAGAGTAAAGTCTTTGAAAGTCAATAATGTCATCAATACCCCTATTGACTAGTAGTTACATGAAAGGAAATTTAAGAACCTATGTTTAAAACCTATAGACCTTACATTGTATTAAACGTCATTTTTCTTGTGTTTAAATATTTCAATTATTTTAATCTCTTTAGATTCCGATACTATGTAAGATCTTTACTCAATATATAAATACGCGATGTATATAAGTGAATATATATATACAAGTAAGTTAGATTTATATAATTAAGCAAGTATAAAACAAAGCCAACATAATTAACTAAGAGGTAAGAGACTAGAATTCTAGTTGGACTATATAAGCTACAAACATTATAACTTCATCCGAAGTGCATCGATATTAGAGATAAATTCTAAATTTGTAGCATTATTAATTATGAATTATAGGATAACAATTTCATATGTTGATAATTGAATACACATTCATTTTATAAATATTTTATAATTACTTTAAATATGTATAATTTGAATTTAAATTATTAATTTTATTAAAACTGTGAATTTAATTATCCTTATTTCTTTTGAATACTCAAAAGAGTATGCGACAAATACTTTATCATGAGAGTAGATATATTGTATGTACCGAAATGGAAAGGAAGAGATAATTCAAGTAAAAACAAATGATAAAAGATAAGATTGGAAAACAACAAAAAAAAGAGTATAAAAATTGAACATGAAATAGATTTTTGAATATGATG
>CM040622.1:5102956-5217732 GCA_022817965.1 Solanum lycopersicoides | reverse complement strand
TTGTATTAATTATATATCTTATGATTATTCAAACCATCAAGAAACTATACATTTAATGTTTTGTTAACTAGCTTGATTTAAGTTCATAATTATACTTTTGAATCACTTTTATTACTAATAACTTAATGCTCGCTAAATAAATTTATAATCGAACTCGTTTTGTCTTAAATCAACTTGTGTATTTATTAATTTGGAATCTCATTTTACTTTTTTAAGTTTGGAAGAACAAATTTGGGCCCCTCCACTTTTGTGTTCTTATTAGCCCCGCATCTACCCCCCTTTAATTTAACCCCAGGCCCCACTCCTTTTCTAGCTAAAAAATCTTCACCAATTAAGTCCAGCAAAACCCACTTTTCCCCTCTCTTCCTCCTTAAAGTCCCCGAAGAACCGCAGAACAAAAACAGAAAACAGCCCAAAAACCATATACGGAAACCACGCGCCTGCTTCCCCCACGATTCCCTGCTCCCACGCTCTCTCCCTCGTGGCTTCGCCCCTTCCTGCTCCCCACAGCTCCTCTCCTTCATCCAAGAAAAACCTCCATTTCTCCTCTAGATAATTCCCCTCGTGGTGCAGAACAGGGGGGTGGGGAATTTTAGTTAAAAAATTTTGAAAAAAAAAAATTGGGGGTTGAGAGGCTTTCGTCTTTTCTGTTACCTCTGAAAGAGTTTCCGGGGTTAGTTATCTTTTGGTAGCAGTTTTTTGTGGAAGAATTTTCGGAAAACGCTGTTTTCTTCACGTCTTGTTGTGAGGCGTCGTCGGAGTCTCTTTGGTTTTCTCTGTGTTTATCTCGGAAGAAATTATTAGTTCGTCCTATCGTTTTTTTTTTTTTTTTTTTTTTTTTTTTTTTTTTTTTTTTTTTTTTTTTTTTTGAAAGGGCTAAGCGAAATTCTGTGTCGGACGATTTTTTGGAGAATTTTTCTTTGCCTTAGAGACAGTCTACTTACGAAAGAGAGAGTTACGAAACTAAGGAAGGCTAGAAATCATCAATCATATACATTTACGTGTGAATACTTAAGAAAGAGACTTCAAGGAGATTGAAAGTCGTGATTCTGTTTCCCCTGTCTATTGGTCCGTCTTTGGAACCGTTTGGAGTTCATTTCGGTGGTGGAAGTTTGCTATATCGCTCGTCGTTTCCGTTCGTTGCTTTCGAAAAGGTAAACTCAACTTATCCACATGTTAATGCATTATAAACAAAATGTAGTTTAGTTCATTGTTTGAGTTTAACTCTGTTTGTTCTTATTGAAAGTTCGTCTGATGATACGATTTCCTGTTGTTAGTATGATTCATTGCTTTTGTGTTTGTGATTCATTACCATGTTGATTTGAACTATGGAATAGTCGAGCTCAAGCACATTACTCTCTGTTATTTGGCTTTCTTCCCTTCCTCTGAAAGTTTGTGCAAATAATTATTCTTAAAACTGGTGGGAATAAATACTGTTTTAGTTGCTAATAATGTGTGTTGTTGCTACCTTTTGCACTGAAATCGCTGCTTTAAATCTTGGTTCCTTTGTGTCTATCGCTATTTTGAATTCTCTGCGAATGCATGAAGTATGCTGGATTAAATAAAGAAGGGTGTTTGTTTTGCAAGCAGCAGTGGTGCACTTCCATGCATATGATGGATGCATCAATATGTGTATACACCTTGTACTCATGCCATTCTCTTTATTGGGTGTGAAGTCTTGTTCTGTGCTTAGTTTCATTATGAATTGTGTTGAAGTCATCTATCCCCTTTTAATTCGAACCTCCGAGTAGTTCATTTTTGCCCCCGTTTTGTTCAAAATGCTTGCTATTAGTTTATCGTCCAAGGTGCTAATTTTCTTTTGTCTTGTTTTGTTTGCATGTAAAACTATTCTCGAGTCCTCACGGACCTCACTCCGATTCCTTGAACCTTCTTGTTGAGCCATAAAGGCTCAAAATAATTTTTCCGAGTCAGCCAACCCCGGAAAGGATGTGCAGTATCGAAATAAAAACCAGCAGAAGCTGCTAAAATATTGTTGCAGGGATTTGAAGAAGATGTATACAGCAGTATACATGTTTTATACATAATATATACACTGTGATACAGGTCAAAAATCTACAGGAGGCCTAAACTCAAAAACTGAGTTGACTACAGGGAAATTACACTCTTAAAAAGGGGTTTTCAACTTCCGAAAGTTGAGAAACAGGCAGATATACATCCTGTATACACAGATATACAAGAACGATATACTATATATATGCTTAAAAAATATGATTGGCGGGGGGAACAAACAAGGACGCTTGTTTTAATCAAAATTTGGGATTAGGAAAACAATGCGGACGTAGGGTGCAGCCCGTATACATTAGTATACATTATCGGGCGACGCTATACACTTATTAAGTAAGTTTTAAAAAAAAATGATACAGATACAAATACGAAGGTCAATACAGGGAAAAGTAGCGGAAAATATATATTCAAACAGGTACAAGGCTCAAGAGGTCCAAACGGGTCAAATATATGCTGTATACAGCAAGTACACATTTGTGTATATCCTTTATGATTCTTTTTCAGGATTGGGCCGGGGCCCTTTAGCAATTTTTTAATAGGCCCAAGCGGCCGGAATGTTTTTGCAGGATTTTTAATTTGTTGAAAGGGCCCAAGTCTACATTTGAAATTAGATAGGACAGATGGGCTAAAGCCCAATGGAATGAATTTGGGAAATGAGGCCCAAGTTCAATTTTTTTTATATCTTTCTCCTCTTTATCTATTATTTACTTGAATTAACTAATGTGTGGTAGAATCTTAATAATCCCCAAAGGGTAGCCAATCTTCATTCTTTTAAAATTTACCACTTTATCTGTTTATTTTTGTTTCAATCTATCACCATTTTCTTTAAGTTTCTCCTTTAAATGCTTTTCTTGTAGAAGTAGTAAGAAACAAAAAACTTTTAAAAATTAAATAATATATCAAAATAATTTTTTTTTACTAAGTATATTAAAGTCATCTCAATCAAATCGCCGGTCAACTGCAAGTTAGCGGGCATCTCGAGGGCCTAATACCTTCTCGAGATGTACATTGAACTTCGAACCCTTTTCAATCGATTTTGCCTGTTTTTGAATCTTTTGAAATTTTTCTTGATTTTATCAAAAATCAAGTGGCGACTCCGTAATTTGGAAAGTTGATTTTTCTTAAATAATAAGATTAATTGATTTTTCGAAACTTAGTCAATTTCTCTCATTTTTAAACAAATGATGGTATTTTTTTAAAATAAAACACTATTTATATATGATTAAATTTATTTAAGTTTATAGAATAGATATTGAACTTCCTTCGACTTCTTCGTATATTTATTTATAGATAACTTTCATATATAGCAAATATAAAATTCATATTTGTATGTTATGGAGTGCATAATTGCACTCCATAACAAACATATAAATATATAATTTGCTATACATATACAATTGAAGCGAATTGTATAAAACGAAGTGTACAAAACGAGAAAGAGAAAGAGACTTGGGCAGAGAATTGTATAAAATGAATTGTATAATTATAAGTGCATAGAATGATTATATACAATTTGAATTTGTATAAAATGAGAAAGAGAAAAAGACAAAAGACTTAGGCAGGAAATATACAATTGAATCGAATTGTATAAAACAAGAAAGAGAGAAATTATATACAATTTGAATTTGTATAGAATGAGAAAGAGAGAAAGGCAAAACAAACTGGTCATGGGAGTATTTTATTGTATAATTATAAGTGTATATAATGAAAATATATGTATTTGCATGTGTATATACAATTTTCTCTCGCTTTATACAAACAGAAACGCAATTTATACATTTCATTTTTGTTTGTATAAGCGAGAGAGGCGAGGGTGGAGAGCGAGATTAGGGAGAGTGGCGAGCGAGATCTGGGAGAGGGGAGAGAGGGAAACAAAAATATATGTATTTATACAATTTCATCTCGCTTTATACAAATAGAAACAGATTTTATACACTTGTGTTTGTATAAAAGTGAAAGGAAGCGAGCGAGAGATGGAGCGAGAGAGGAGAGTGGCGAGCGAAAGTTTGAGGGAGATAGGTGAGTGACAAACAGTTTGCTACGGGACACAATTAAATCAAAGGATGGTTATAACAATTAATTTGATTTATTAATTTGTCATTATATACAATTTTTTCTTTATTTATTTATATTTTAAACCCTCTTAATAAAAATCTTAATTCCGTCAGTAATTCCTACCTAAAGGTCCTAGTGTACCCACCCCCACTTCTCCACTTAATTATTGTGTCAAACTAAGTATCAAAAAGGGAAGGAATTAGACATTCTTTTAAGTTGAAAAGAAAGATTTCCTCTTCTACATACTATAATATATAAAGCAAAGTAGATCATGTGTTTCATTTCTAAACGTCAATACATTGTTGGAGACTTGAAAATATTATTAAATATTATTGTACTACATGTAATATATATTACATATATATATTTACGACCTTTAAAATATATAGTTTTTTTTTTCAAAAAGCTCAAAGACTTGATATCTCAACTCATGATCAAAAAATTTTAAAAAAAAACTCTTAAAATTCAAATTATGTCATAGAAACTGGGACAAGATCAAAAGGAGTTTATTTGATTGTAACATTACATTGGAGTTAAAAAAACTAAAGTCCCTTTCTAGTTGAAGAATTCACATTACAAAAGAACAAACTTTTTGGCAAGCATGTCTTAAATCATTTTATTGGGTCTGGACCATAATATATAATTTAAATTGTCTTATTCTAAGAAAAATTAGACATGCAAAGTTTTAATAAATTTTTGGGGATAGGCTACGTGTGCCCCTTGTAAAGGCACATTACACTCCTTTAAATGATATCCATTACTAAAAATACTTGTATTTTTCATGAATTTTTTCGACATTTTAATGTACAAAGTGATGCTCACAAGTCACAACCATCAAATCATGCAATGAACTTTGTTAAACAACATTATTTAATATGTATTTAATATAAATTTACGATAAAACGATATTAGAATGATATTGTATCAACTAATATGCATCCATCTTTGATAATATCTATATCATCTTTAAATTCAGAATTCAACTCTGAATATAACAAAGTTCTTGCATGCCCTTTCACTTTCTATAAGATCGACCTCTTAGCGTTGCCCCACAGCCACAAGTGACAAGTTTTCACATGTTCACAAACTTTAGTGACATTTTATTCTAGGTTACGTTATCATTTGATAAATTAAAATCCACTTTATATCTTGGCATGAGTTCAAAAGATATATATTCTAGCAGAATGTGTTAATATGTAATATATTGAGTGTAACATATTATTCTCTATCTAATAAGAAATGGGAAGATGTTTAGAAATGAAAAATGTTTTGTTGAAAGGATTATTTCTTTCAGAAATAAATCCTATAATGCGGATATTGAATAAGAAATAAAAAAATTGAGAAATGTAAAGACTTGCTATGAATGGTAATTCCGACTTTGATACAATATTAAAACTTTAATTTTTATGAATGTAATATTAATCGATATATTACTATTAAAGTAGGTTTATATTATATCAGAGTTTAATATATTACACTTTATTAAAGTAGGGGTTTGTGATTTGTTATGAGTCCATTCTTGGACCAAGTCTAACCTAATTAAAGGTCCCTAAAACTTAAAAGTCGGCAAAACTAATCTATGAAAATATGATTCACTCAATTTGTTAATAATCAGAAGAGTTAATCACTCAATCGTTATTTACCTCAATACATTTGATTTCTCCCATTCAGATTATCTAGAAACTTTAAAAATTCTGGAGATTATGAGTAAGAAACACGAATCATATATTGACATCGTAACTGAATGCAGCGAATACTTAAACAGATGAGGAGCATGCAAATCAATCATAGTCGAACGGAACATAACAAGATGGCGGACTTGCTATCAAAGGAAGGAGTGCAATTAAAACATAATCAAACTTCTGTGGAATAGAAAGATCCACCAATTTTTATTTTGATGACTCTAAATGCTGATAATGATAGGATCCACTTCTATCAAACTTCAAACAGAAAGTATATTTTCATTAGGCTAACTAGACACGTGTCATTACCACAAATAATTGATTGTTGTTACAAAATCAAAAACCACAAAATGTATTTATTTTTTTGATAAGTCTAAAAGTTCTTGAACAATACTTATGTCATCTCTTACGTCAATTTAGCTAGTTATATACCACAAAAATATTAATACCGGTGCATTTTACATCATACAAAGGCAGCAACTATTGTCCATACTAAACCCACCCCCAAAAAGGAAACAAAAAAACAAAAGATTAATAAATTTAGAATTTAAATTTAATCTCTACAATTTTTAATATTGAACCTGTTATGCTATGATAATCATAGCTATAAATTTAATATTGTTGAAATATTAATGGTTTTTTCACGTAAACTATTCGAAGTGACAAAATTAGTTCATTAAAGCAAGATCCGCTCAACGACTCAAGAAGAGTTCTCGCATAATTATTAACTCAATTCATTTTGAATCGTTCAATTCAATTTATCTAAAAAAGATAGGTTAATATTAGCCCAAATTAACTCATAAGATTTTTGTTAAAATAAATTTTGTTTGATATATACATATAGTTATAATAATGAAAAAATAAAGTTAAGTTTCATTACGCAATAAATATTATGAAAAATAAATAATGAAATAAAAATTTAGTGAAATTGAATGTGATGAATTATAATCCATTTATTAGTTGATTTTAGCCTAAATAACGGATAAACATCTCATTTATTAACTAAAATTATTTGAACTTGGACATAATTTAAATCAATACTTTGATTTAATATAAATATATATATTTTATATTAAAAATACTGAATTCGGATGAATTTTATCATATCTCGAATTTGATGAGCCCTAAGCAAAAATATGAATAATGCCTCTCATTATCCTTTGCAGAAATTCACATGTTTGAACACTTTGAATCTTATCTAGATTTAAGTATTATCAAGAAATTATTTAAAATAATTTACATATTATAATGATGGTACTATTTTAGTTGGTTTTGAATTTTTATTTTATTTTTTTAGTTGAAAGTTTTTAGTGCCCAAAAAGTGAAGGTTCAAATCATGTTGTCTTTGTCATCTTCCTAAAATTAAATTACTTTCTTAGCATGCGTTGATAATATGTAGTCTTTTTTTCCTTTCGCGGAGCCTAACATACAAATTTGATCGAATTTAATAATTTTTACTCAACTTTTATATTGTTGAAAAATATAACAATTTGTATGAGTACTAATTTTCATATAACTTAATTATTGTTATTGTTATATTATTCTAAAATTTCAAGTTCTTAAAGTTCAAATAATAAATTATTCCTTATGCACCGAGAAGGCGAGGACAGATCTAAGGATTTGATCATAATCGTAGAACATTACCAAGAACCTAATCACAAGTGGAGTGTCAATCAATTGAGCTAACTATCAGATTTGACTATTTGAGAATAAGGTGAGATTTCTTAATTTAGTTATTAAATAAAGCTTTTACTTAATTCTTAAAATAGATAAAGAGTTGAGAAAATTAGATATCTCACTAGATTTGAGAATTCGAATCAAAAAGTACCTCTATACTATCGACCGGCATTATCTTATCTCACCTCATGTTTTATCTCTCTTTTTACTCCTTGCGCAAAGTAATTCAGTTCAGTTCATCTAAAAGCGCGACGTAATTAATTATATTTAGTTAATTAGATTTATGTGATAAAATTTCTTTGATTATTTATCAAATTTTTTAGGAATTTTTCAACAAAATTCATATAATGATTGAAAATAACATAACTTAAATTAAAAAAAGTTAATGCTCTCTTATAATGTCTAGAGCTGTCAATATAGGTTAGCCCACCCCATTAGGGCTAACCCATACAAGCTTCGACATTTACGGGTCAAACCGGGTTAGCTCATTTTTTGTGTAGGCCAGAAAATGGTCGGCCCAACCCACAAAATTATGTGGGCTACAGGCTTGCCGGCCAGTCCATTTTTAAAAAAAATATATTATTTTTAGAATTATTAAATTAAATTATAAATTATAATTTAAAAATATTATCATAAATATCGACAAAACAATATTATATGATGTTAATGTTACTACATTTTAATCAAATTCACAAATAAATTTTTTTTAAAAATATTTATTAAGTTTTTTTTCAACTAAAAATATAAATATCTAAATAAAAATATTAACCTAATTGTATTGAGTTTGACTCTCTTTAATTTTAAATTTTAATATTATATTATATTTTTTAATTAATTTATATTGGCTCACGGGCCGGCCCTATCAATGTTTCTCAAGCCACACAAATCAGTAGGCTTATTCAGGCCGGGCTAAAAAGTCATTTTCTCAAATGGACTCCAAAATCGTAGCACAACCTATTCAATCCCAGGTATGATCAGGCTAGCCTAACAGGCTTAGCTCATATTAACGGCTCTAATAATGTCTTAATCTTATCCTGCAGTGTTTTCATATGAAATAATACTATAATGATTGTTTTTACGACGATTTTCAAAAAGTTGCACTAATTAGTTTAGTTTCTTTCAGTTCATTAAAAGGTTATTGCATTATGAGTTTTAAGATATACATGATGTATTGTTAGTATAAGAAATTTTCATATTATCGAGTTGTCTTTATCTATAATGAAATTTGGATACAATGTATATCTTGTTTTATTTTATATTAATTATCTATTTTTAGTTTTTCGCTCTCTACCAAACAAATATTGATCACGAGAAAAGATATTGTTTTCAAGACTATATATCCACAAAAGTAAATTATTTCTAGAGTATAAATATTAAATTATCTATTTGTCTAATAATTTTTATAATTAATACTACTAATTGATAGTTTATAAGCTGTGAAATGTTAAAAGCAACGACTACTATTACGTATTTAGTAAATTAAAAAAAAAATCTTTAATTACCAAGTAAGTTGATGTTAATTATATAATACATGAGAGAAAATTCAGACAACAAACTTCTTTTGCATGGTTAATTAAGGATGATATTTTTGTTTTTATTTTCTTTATGTCGAGCAATGTGGAATATGGTGAGATAGTTTAGAAATTTTTTGTATTTAACTAGGGGTTTGAAAGGGCATGGAGAAAATTCTTTTGCGAACGTTCTCAAAAATGAACTCTACAATATACAAATTCATATTTAATCAAAATTAAATATAAATATCAAATATCAGATTAAAAAAATATGATACAAAATTGCTGAGGCTACATAACAAATTATGCAATGAAATAGCTGAAATTTTTGGGATAAAGTCTGAGCATAGGATAAAATGGTACAAACAGATAGAGTATACATCTGTCTTGACCTTGTTTGTCACATTAGAATCATCTATGGTCCTTCTCTCCTAGCTAGGAACCACATATTATTTCCACACACACATAAGATATATGTATTTCTTCATTTTCACTCAATATCTGGTAAATGTATCGATTTTGATTAAAGTTTGATTCACGAACTTTAACGATAAATTATAACACTTTTTGATAAATATTAGACGAATTTAGGATTTGAATACTGTGCACCAATATTATTTTAGCTCAAATATAAGTTTTAAGATAAACTTAAAATAAAAATAATGAAAACAAACACTCTAACTGAATTCAAATCTATGTCTCACGGGTGGATCATCTAGCTTGTAGCAGTAGCACAATAACAGTTCTATTCTTTTTATGTATACACGATTAATTATATCCTAATTTATGTCAGTTTTTTAAGATAGATATACATATATACATAATTTTTTCAAAATTAATGGGTGCACGAACGCACCCGCATAGAAGGATGGTGGATCCTATCAAGATCTATGCATATATAAGAGTCCGTTTGGATGGGCTTAAAAAAAGTAACTTTTAAAAAGTACTTTTGAAAGTGCTGGAACTTACTTTTAAAATAAGTAGTTATATGTTTGTATAAAAGTGCTAAAGTTAAAAGAAAAAAGTTGTTGATGTTTTAGGCAAATAAGTGATGGTAAACACTTTTTTTAATCAAAATGTCTGAAATACCCTTAAAAGCTGTTAACATGTTAAAAGTTGATTAATTTAATAATAATAATAATATATAATAATAATAATAATAATAATAAATAATAATAATAATATAATAATAATATATAATATATAATATAATAATAATAATAAAGAATAATAAAAATAATAAAATAATAAAATACTATTATTAATATATAATATATAATAATAATAATAATAATAATAAATAATAAAATATTAATAATAATAATAAAAATAATATATAATAATAATATTATATAATAATAATAATAAAGAGTAATAAAATAAATAATAATAATGATAAAATAATAAAATATTAATAATACTAATAATAATAATAATAATAACAATAATAAATAATAATAATAATAATAATAAAAGTAAAAATAAAAGAATTAAGGGCAAAAGGTAAAATATTTGACCAACTTAAAAGAGTTTTTAAGCTATAAAAAAAAGCACTCATTCCCCATCTTTTAACTTTTGGCTTAAAATAATTTTTTTTTAACTTAAAATAAATCACTTTGAGAATTACCAAACACTTAAATAAGTCAAAAACAAGTCAGTTTGACCAGCTTTATTATTATTATTATTATATATTATATATTATTATTATATTATTATTATTATTATTATTACTTTCATATTATTTTACTATTATTATTATTACTATTTATTATTACTATTATATATTATAATAATTATTATTAATAATATTTTATATATTATTTTTATTATTATTAATATTATTATTTATTTTATTTTCATATTGTTATATTATTATTATTATTATTTATTATTATTTATATTTAATTATTATTATTATTATTATTATTATTTTATTATTTTTAATTATTATTATTATTTATTTATTATTATTATTATTATATATTATCATTATTATTATATATTATTATTATTATTTTATTATTTTTTATTATTATTATTATTATATATTATATATTATCTATTATTATTATTATTCTTTTCATATTATTATTATTATTAATAATAATATTATTTATTATTATTATTATTATTATTATTATTATTATTAAATTAACCAACGTTATTATTTTATTATTTTTTATTTTATTATTCTCTATTATTATTATTATATATTATACATTATATATTATTATTATTATTCTTTTCATATTATTATTATTATTATTATTTATTATTATTATTATTATTATTATTATTAAATTAATCAACTTTTATCATGTTAACAACTTTTAAGGGTATTTCAGATATTTTGATTAAAAAAGTGTTTACCAGCACTTATTTGCCAAACACATCAACAACTTTTTCTTTTAACTTCAGCACTTTTATCCAAATATATAACTACTTATTTTAAAAATAAATTCCAAAACACCTTCAAAAAACTTTTTAAAAACTACTTTTTTGAGTCCATCAAAATGGGCTCTAAGTCTCTAAATTTCTATTGGTAGTTTGATAAAATGAAAAAAGCAAATGACCTACCATAATAATTCAAATTACATTAATGGTGTACACATTAATTATGTCAATACCATAGTCTATAACTTAAATTCTTAAACCTAAAACTGGAAATATGAAAACTATATAAAATATATTTATTTATTTATTTATTTATTTATTTATTTACAAATAATAGAAGCTACCAGTTAACAACTGCGCTCCTAATCACCTCCCTTAGTAATACAAACTAGGAAATGTGAAAGAAAAAGACTCATTAACTTGTACATATATGTGCATACATATAATACTCCCTAGGTGGTAGGGTAGTAGGTCGCTAAGAAGCTGTTGTTGAAGCAGTGTGGCAGAGAAGATGCAATAGCCGGGAATAAGCGGAACTAGAATTCTCACTTGAAATAGCGTATTAAAAAGAGAGGTTTCGTTCGCCCTTTACTAATATAATAGAAGGTAAGGCAAAAACAAGAGTGAAACATGCCACAATATTTTTATAATCAACCAATTATATTTGATCTTGCATGCCCACTTTGTCTAATTCTAAGATGGATGGATGACACTTTTTCCTTATAAAATTTTAACCCCTCCCCACCCCACCCTCTTTTTTTTCTTTTTTTAGTGTCAAGTGGTTGAACGTCTCTTTCCTCCTTTCTTAATTTGAATTTTTTTACTATTAAATTTCTCATTTTATTTTTAATGGCATATGTATATATAACTATTAACATGACATATCATGTTTAACATCACATGTTTAAAGGTTGTTTTTTTAATACTATGGTTGATTCAAACACCCTCGGACCTCATGAAAAGATCACTTATTATAATATAATTCACTTTTTTTATATGCGGAAGTTTATTTTTCTTTCTTAAAATTTTATATTCAGCGAAACACATACATGTAAGTATGATTTTAAAAGAAAAAAACAATCACAATTCATCAAGAGTATTTAAAAATTTAATTCCTAGATATTGATGTATAGTTTATTAGGTCATAATGGTATTTTTGGAACTTAAAAGATGACATGGTGACATGACATGTTGTATACAAAATTTAAGCTATGGTATATCCTATAAATAGTGGAGCTTTAGGAATCATTTAGAACACATAATTACATACAAATATGGAAGTGATGAATAAGAAGAAAGAAAACTCCTCTAGAAGGATGAAGGGTGGAATGATCACTATGCCCTTCATATTTGGTTAGTTTATTTTTTTCAACTTTTCACTCATTTTTTTTAAAATCTTGTAATTACACATAATTTGAATAAAAAGGACACTCTGATATACAAAGTATTTTATATTACCAGATCCTGATAATCAGAAAAGGGTCGCACCTCAAGAGATGTGATATATATAAAATAATTCTAATACAAATATTAATAACTTTTTTCACAACTCAAATCTGTGGCTTTATTTTTCCAACTTTAATTTGCACTCAATTCTTTTGTGAATCTTAAAATTACGCACAATTTATATAGTTTTTTTTAATAATAAAGGGCAATCTGGTGTACAAAGCATAATGAGTCCAATGAAGGGACTGCACCCCACGGAAACAAACTCACAACATATAAATCATAGAAAAATAACTTTGTCGTTGCCCCAACGCTATATCTTTGTGTATATAGTTTCTTGAATACTAAGTTGAAATTGAACTTAATGTGTTTTTTTTTTGTGTGTGTAGCAAATGAGATATGTGAGAAATTGGCAGTGGTTGGGTTTGGTACAAATATGGTCATTTACTTGACAAATGAACTCCATCTTCCATTAACAAAAGCAGCAAATACACTAACAAATTTTGGTGGCACTGCAAGTTTGACACCATTGATTGGAGCTTTTATTGCTGATACTTTTGCTGGAAGATTTTGGACTATAACTGTTGCTTCTATCATCTACCAAATTGTAAGTCTCTCTCTCTCATTTTCTTTTCCCGAGTTTAAGTTCGATGCACTGACATAAAGGCAAAGGGAGAGTATCAGTTACGAGTTCAAATGAATTTACTAGCTTTTGTTTAGACTATATATTTGTATTAAGAAATTCACTTTAAATACATATAAATATTTAAATGTGAACCCAATAACTATGACGTCTATGAATTTGATTGTAAATTCAGAATTCATAAATTCTAAATTCTGACCCCGCTTTTCGATAATTGTGCAAAATATTTAAATGTTATAACGGGTTAAAATATACTAGTAATGTTTTCTTCTATTATTAATTATGTATGCAAGTTGACTTCTTTTAATTTTTTTAGGTTAGATGTTAAAGTAAATATGACATATAATTTAATACAACATAGTATGCATAATATAGTTATATCAATTAGTAAAACTCAAATTATTAGTGTGAGGGGTTGTAATATTTTTGACTATTTTCTTGAAATACTTATTAAATGGCTTATTTATCTGTTTTGATAAGCTTGTAATGGATAAGATATATATGGTGAATGACTTAATTTAGATAGGCAAAAACTTGGTAGTTTGGTTTCATAATGAATTTACAGTAAATATATTAAATATGAACATTAAACTTTGTCTTTTCAAACTCAAGCTAAATAAAATTTTACATATATATATATATATATATATATATATGTTGACAACAAAAATAAATTTATTTTAATATCATAGCAAGTAATCAACTTTATATTTTTGGTTTCCAATCGTTACTTTAATAGACAGTTACATATAATTATCATCTGAGTGATCTGATAGTTTAAAGACAATATTTTACAATACTATCATCAGTGTACAAAAGTTAAACCCTTTTATATTATCATATATATAACATGTACAACAAACATTCCCTAGTTCAAAATTCAGGGGCGGAGCTAGAGTATAGTATGCTGGAACTCAAATTGTTAACTTTAGAACGTAATAATTTAAAAGGACTAAAATCCCGAACCCCCTTTTGATTTTGATTTCAGGGCATGGTCATTTTAACATTATCAGCAATACTTCCACAACTAAGGCCACCATCATGCAAAGATGATGAATATTGCAAAGAAGCAAATTCAAGTCAATTAGCCATCTTATATGTATCATTACTCTTAACAGCCTTTGGGTCAGGTGGAATTAGGCCATGTGTTGTTCCATTTGGGGCTGACCAATTTGATGAAAATGATCCAAATCAAAAAACACAAACATGGAAATTCTTTAATTGGTATTATTTTTGTATGGGATTTTCAATGCTTGTGGCTGTCACAGTAATTGTTTATATTCAAGATAATATTGGATGGGGTGTTGGATTTGGTGTCCCAACAATTGCTATGCTTATATCAATTGTTGTTTTTATATTTGGATACCCTTTGTATAGAAATTTGGATCCTGCTGGTAGCCCTTTTACTAGGCTAGTGCAAGTTTGTGTTGCTGCCTACAACAAGAGGAAATTGGATATGGTAAATGATACTAATTTGCTTTATCAAAATCAACAACTTGATGCTAATATTTCTACTGCTGGAAAGCTTGTCCACACTAAGCAAATGAAGTAAGTACTCATTTTCTTCTTCCGAGTTTAAGTTTTGTGCACTGACTGATTGTGTGTATCTTTTAGACTGTTAATTACGATTGACATGCAATATATGCTGCTCAGACTCTTTAAAAATGTTATAACATGCGTGTTGGATCCTCTAAATGTATTTTGGAGGATTTGACATGAGTGTATCAAACTTTTCGAAGAGTACGAGAAGTATAGCTTACAACAATAGGTAACTCTTTATATGGTCACTAAAGATTATGGTGATAAAATTGGTAAAATAGTATTTTGTTAGTGTATATGAACTTTTCTTTAAAAACTTATATACACCGATAGTGTATAACAATATGTAACTTTTCATAATAAGCGGAAGTAGTAACTTGTAAATAATATATAAAATTATACTTATAGTATAAATTATTTTTACAGTGTCGGTGTGTATAAGTTAATTATTTTTTGTTTGGTTAGAAAATCCTATCACATGTAAGTTTTGCACCTTCTTTTGTTAAAATTGAACACAATAATGCAGAGGAATCTTGTGTGAATAATTGATATATTTACACATAAAATAACAGTAAAAAATGAAGTGCTCAAGATATTAGAATATTCTGTATGCTAACTTTAATTAAATTTAGAAATTTTCTTTTTTAAGGAGATAAGTTTTCTCTTGTTTATGATAAATCAAATGTCTTGCTATTAAATTTTTATCTCAAAACAATTTGTACATGTATGTCTATTAATTGTGTGGCCAAAAACATTATGTGAATAAATGTTGTCTGTCCTGTTATTTGTCTTTATTTTCATGTCTTTGTACACCCCATCAAAATCAAGATTCATTGAATTTTATTCACATTTCCAATTTATTTAATTTTTATTATTTTCATAGCTTCAATAATGTTGCAAGAATCAGTACTGAAACCATTAAAAATCAAAAAACAAGTTGATTAATACTGCCAAAAGTTGTATCTTTTGGAAGTATACTATCAAATTTGAGTTAATTTATAACCAAATGTAAAAAATCTAGTCAGATTTGGATGACTTTTAAGTTAGTCTTCCTGCTCGGACTCTTTAAAAATGTCGACAGATACATATTTGTTAAAATGTCTCACATCGGTCGAGGGATGGAAATTCAGTCTCATTATATAGACTTAGATAAACCTCCCCTCATGAGTTAGCTACGTTAGGCTCAGTTGTCATATCTTGATAGTGTTTGATCCTCCAAAAATAGTGTATTTTTCGAGGATCCGACAAAATCCAAGCAACATAGGTTCTAACTCCTAATGTTAGACTTGACATATTTCATTATGATGTAGACTTGATTAAGAAAGGCAACATGCTAATGTCTTCGAAAAATCTTCAAACAACCATCATACTCGTATTACTAATATCTTGACTATTGAGTGATTCAACTAACACATATAACTAATATCTTGACTATTGAGTGATTCAACTAACACATTTGATGAGTACTGTATTATGTGATCATCTCATTTAAAAGTTTTAACGTTAAATTTTCAGATTGTTGGACAGAGCAGCAATAGTAACAGAGGAGGACAACCCTAAATCTCCCAATCTATGGAGGCTAAACACAGTTCATCGCGTAGAAGAGCTGAAATCGATCATAAGAATGGGTCCAATATGGGCATCAGGGATCATCCTCATCACAGCATACGCTCAACAATCCACATTCTCAGTACAACAAGCCAAAACAATGAACAGACACGTTATAAATTCCTTCGAAATACCAGCTGCCTCGATGACTGTCTTCACATTAACAACAATGTTATGCACCATTGCCTTCTATGACCGCGTATTTGTACCTATTGCACGTAAGTTCACTGGACTCGAACGAGGAATCTCATTCCTAAGTAGAATGGGAATTGGATTCTTCATATCTGTTCTAGCTACATTAGTAGCTGGATTTATTGAAGTTAAACGAAAAAATGTTGCATCGACTTATGGACTAGTTGATAAACCTAAATCAATAGTTCCAATTTCAGTATTTTGGCTAGTGCCACAATATTGTTTACATGGTATAGCTGAGGCATTTATGTCAATTGGACATCTTGAATTTTTCTATGATCAAGCTCCACAGAGTATGAGAAGTACAGCTACCGCGTTATTCTGGACATCGATTTCAGCTGGGAATTATATGAGTACATTTCTGGTTTCGTTAGTTCATAAATTTACCAATTGGCTGCCTGATAATAACTTGAATAAGGGGAGATTAGAGTATTTTTACTGGTTAATTACGATTTTACAAGTGGTTAATTTGATTTACTATTTGTTTTGTGCAAGATTATATACTTTTAAGCCTATTCAGATGCACAAAACAGAGGATTTGGAGACTAAAAAAGAGGGGATTGAACTTGTAAACAATGTTTAGTTTGTATTTTGTAACTTTAGTTTTATAGTATTATGTAATAGTTTTTTAGGTTATGAGGAAAGAAAAGAATATGGTTATGAATAGTTTAATGTATTGTGTAATAATTTTATTAATAGATGGAATAGTAAAACTTTGACTACTTCTCTTACGAATTTAAGTTATATGTGCATGAAATTCAGGTAAATGACTTGAACTTTATTACACATGTGTATGAACTTCAAGCACAAACGATTGGTATGGCTAAGTTGAGTCATATCGATTACCAGATACTTTCAATAAGGGGGTTTAAAATTTAAAAAAGTAGACATATGATGTAGTCGAAAGAGTTTGACATCTACTATATATACATAAAAAAATTAATTTAACTATGTATAAATGTTAAGGAATGACAGAAATCCCACATCGGTGGTTAATGAGATGGGTGGACTCTTTATAATGCTTGGACAATTTTTCTCCCTTTGAGTTAACTTTTGGGGTGTGAATTAGGTCTAAGGTCTAATTTTACATGGTAACCCAAAATCAAATTGCCCACGCGCCCATCTCACCCCCGATGTTGGGGGCCCCAAAATCAAATTGTCCACGTCGCAAATACATATATCTCTTGGTCAAGTGTCTTTTGTCTTTCTCTCTTTCTCGTTTTATACAAATTCAAATTGTATATAATTTCTCTTTCTCGTTTTATACATTTGGATTCAATTGTATATTCCCTGCCCAAGTCTCTTTTGCCTTTCTCTCTTCCTCATTTTATATAAATTCAAATTGTATAGAATTTCTCTCTTTCTTATTTTATACAAATTCAAATTGTATATAATTTCTCTCTTTCTTATTTTATACAAATTCAAATTGTATATAATTTCTCTCTTTCTCATTTTATACATTTGGATTCAATTGTATATTCCCTGCCCAAGTCTATTTTGCCTTTCTCTCTTTCTCGTTTTATACAAATTCAAATTTATAATTTCTCTCTTTCTCGTTTTATACAATTCGATTCAATTGTATACAAACTCAAATTTTATACAAATATACAAACACATAAAATTGAATTGAGAGACTAACAACGATTTATAAAAATGAGAGGCTAACAACAATTTATACAAATGGACTGCCAGCGAAATTATACAAATCTAAAGAGGAGCCAACGAATTATACAATTACTTCTTTTGTATATATGTATAGCGAAATTGGCATAGATTTCAATTGTATATCTAGAGCGAATAATACATATATATATTTGCTATGGAGCGCAATAATACAAACGTTGCTATAGCATAAATTTAAATTTTATGTTTCTTATAGTAAAATTAACATCCCAGACACATTTAAGATGATAAATATCAAGTCATAATCATACTCTTTAAAAATAAACTACTTATAACATATTATTATCAAGTTATAACATATCAATTAATTATATATTAATTAAAAAAAATTAATTCATACTCTTTAAAAATAAACTACTTATAGCATATTATTATCAAGTTATAGCATATCAATTAATAATATATTAATTAAAAAAATTAATTCATACTCTTTAAAAATAAACTACTTATAGCATATTATTATCAAGTCATACCATATCAATTAATAATATATTAATTTTAAAAAAAATAATTTATTATTTAAATCATAATTAATATGTTTAAATAATTACTTTTATTTATTTACTTACCTTTTATAAATCAAACTCTTTAAATTTTTACTGATTAATCAATTACCTTTTAAAGCTTTTAATATAAATAATAGACTATTATTAATTAAATATTAATTAAACTTCACATTATATAGTTACCTTTTAAAAAACAATATCTAAATAATAGGAATTTGACTTTAATTAATTCCCTACTATACGGTTACCCAATAACTATCCACCCCCATCTCAATCAATATACAATAATCTTTCCCCAATACACTTCATCTCTCGCCATCACGCGCGATCAGTTCCCAATACGCAATCATTTTTTGATCTTACCCAAATCCGGCCTCAATCATCTTCCCCATTATCCCTCTCTCTCAGATCAGTTCATCCCAAAACACAAACATCCCTCTCAAATCAGTCTCCTCTCTCTCTGAAGGATATGAATGTTCTTCTAAAGTACATTTATATACTATGTGCGCATGTGGCTACGTTGTAAGATGATATAATTTTCTTCTATTCCTGTTTCCTTCCGTCTCACTGACAGTTGATTCTTTTCCATCTCTTAATACCAAAATAGTTATTTGTTTTCATCGTTATTTCTTTTCCTAGGATCTAGGAACCTCAAATTTCACTTCAATTCAATTGCAGAGGTATCTATCGCTAGTCAAGGGGCAGAAAGAGGTTTACTAATTCATTGTGACAATCGTTATTTTGTATAGACATCTTGGTTTACTTCAAGAACATCAATTTGGGAAGCAATGATTTGGTGGGTAGAACCAGATAAAGAGGATGAAAATTCTCAATAAGAAAGGTACAAAAAAGGGTTAGGAATTAGAACTTGCGCAAATTCACAGTTATTTTGTACAGAGTTGCCAAAGCTTTACTCACCAGCTTGCACCCCTGACTAAATTAGGAATAGTAAATAAATGCCAAGCGAAAAAATCAAAAGACGTTGAAATTAGTCGTTCAACAACGAAGTCTTCAAAAAAAGATGCAGAGATTAAAAAAAAAAAAAAAAAGTTGATAAGGTTAGTAAAAGGTTTATTTCAAAATTGAATTTACAATGTGTTGTTTTAGTGTTTTTATTTTTTTATATTATTTGTCAATAGTGTACTACATGAATTTTGTATGATTTATATATCAATTGAGTATTATTTTATTTTTTCAAAAGTCACAGATTATTTTTTTTAAATCGAATATGTATTTTATTATTATATGAATTGTATATGAATTGTGTATGAATTGTGGCATATAGCTGTATAAATTGAATTGAATTGTGGCATTTAGTTGTATGAATTGTGTATGAACTATAGCGTATAGCTGTATGAATTGTGTATGAACTGTGATATAAAGTTGTATGCATTGTGGATGAAACTGTGGTATTAATATTGTAATTTTTTGTTTGAATACTGTATGAAGTTTTTGTATGATTTATGTATGAAATGATTTGTGTATATAGTTGTATGATGTTTATATATGTTTTATAGTATATAAAAAGTAATAATTCAGTTTTACAAATTTTATAGGAGAATAAGGTTCAAACACATTTATCTTCATGTATCAACATGAATGTGTTCGCTGATTTATTGACCTTCCTCGGTCAAGATAAGTTCCAGCAATTTTTACAAGAAACTCCATTTGGATATTTTTATGATTTACATAACATAAAAATCCAATGTCAATTGTTGCGCCATATTTTTCTTCTTGAATCTGAAAATGGCAGGGATGACAAGTTCATTATCAATGTAAATAGTACAGAGTTACATTTTGGCTTAAAAGAGTTTGTCGTTGTAACCGATTTAAAATCTGGTCCAATTTCTGATTTTGTTTCTGATCCATCTGTTCCAAATAGATTAATTGCAGAAACTTTTTGTAAAAATTTGACTTGAACATTGTATGAAAAATGTATAAATAGTGTATAAATTATGAATGTCATATTGAACTTTGATATATGTAACAGAAACAAATGGTATATATATGAACATTGTATGAATACTATATAAACATTTTATGAATGACAATAAAGTTCAATGTATATATATAATGTATAAACATTGTATGAATTATGAATCTCATATTGAACTTGGATATATGTAACAGAAACAAATGGTACATATATGAACATTGTATGAATACTGTATGAAGATTGTATGAATACTGTATGAAGATTGTATGAATACTATATGAACATTTTACAAATGGTAGTATAGTTCAATGTATATTTATAATGTATAAACATTGTATGAATTATGAATGTCATATTGAACTTTGACATATGTAACAGAAACAAATGATATATATATGACAATTTTTTACGAAACCAAACTTTATGAATGTCAATGATAACAATTGCACTAAATAAAACAAAACGTGTTTCTAACATTCAAAACAACACAATAACAAATGTAACATTACGAAATCATTGTTTTTGCACAGGATAATTTGAACATGTCTTTCTATTGTGTCCAACTTGACGGCATCTACTGCAAGTCATTTTTCTCCTTTTGAATTTCACGTCAGCAAACCCCTTCCATCTTTCAAGTCTTGGTCTACCCGCTGTACAAAATTAATACAAAACATATATTCTAATTTCATTAGAAACTATACTGTAATTTTGAAAAAAAATAAATGGACTTTCATACACAAATGATACACGTTTCGTATAATCTTCATACACTATTAAAAAAAATTCAGACTTCAACGTTACACAGATTTATAATCCGTTCATATAATTCATACTCACTTCATACACAGTTAATATATCATTCACTGTCCTATACAATACCACAATTAAACAAACACAATACATTTTCAATACAAAATAATACAAAAACATATATTATAATTTAAATAGAAACATATATTGTACGCCAAAATTTATTAGGTTACTAAAAAATAAGAAGTGAAATATGCAGCTATGAAAATATTCTTGAATTTTTAAAAAAAATGACTTATACGTTGAAACAATCTGAAAATAATAGTGAAATTTTGGAATGAATAATAATTGTAACGTTGATTCAAATTTGATTGAAAATGCAAATCTAAAAATATTATGTGTTATTATCTGGTTGACAACGTTTTTTAAGGAATTAATTCAAAAAAAATATTATTTTAACTAACTAGAGATATTTAAGGCAATGATGATAATTTGAAAATATATAATATCCCTAAAACGTGCTAATCATATATTTAACTTTAATTAAACTCCCTAAAAAGTGCAACTATTCATATTCACAAACATGTCTACATGCATTAAATGTAGCAATTAATAAAGAAACAAAAGTTTCATGATTTGTGTTGTCATTGTGTTAATTATTAACATTAATTATCCATTATTACTTTATCCACTTAATTTTTAATTAATTATTTTTTTTTAATAAATTATAATTAACAATATAATTATTAATAAAATGTTATACAGTGAGATATTAAATGCTACACAATGAAATTGAATGCTACACAATGAAAAAAATAAACTTCAGACTTCATGTACGCTATAGAGAACATATTGTTTCTTTAAAAAAAAAAATACAAACTGTATTACAGATAATACAGTTAACAAAAAAATTTAACACTATTTTAAATGTAAAAAACAACAAATCTAAATAAAACCAACAATTCATAATTAAAAGAAATAAATCATAACTAAAAACTAACCCGAAGAATTCCACTTTCCACCATGTTTAATTAAAATTGATACAAAGTTATCCATCAGAAGTGAAATATGCAGCTATGAAAATAATCTTGAATTCTTGGGAGGGGGGGGGGATGAATTACATGTTGAAAGAAATTTGAAAATAATAGAGAAATTTTGGAATGAAAAATAATTGTAATGCTAATCATTTATCTACCTTTAATTTAACTCAATAAAAAGTTAAACTCTTCAAATTCTCAGGCGTGCAACATTGAATAAATGCAGTAATTATCACTGACAAAAGCTACTTAATTTATGTTGTCAGAATTCTTAATCATTAAAATTAATTACTCATTATCACTTTATCCACTTAATTTTTAATTAAGTTTTAATAACAACTCTTTTTAATAAATTATAATTAACAATATAATTACTAATAAAATGCTATAGAGTGAGATATTAAATGCTACAAAATGAAATTGAAACTCTAATGCATAACTTGATAATAATACTATATATAATGCTATATACAAAATTTACACTTTGTTATATGTGAAAGTTGCCTTTTATTGTACTATCAGTATGACTTATAAATGATGATCCAAAATCGGGTATAACCAGTTTACAAATTGGGTCTAGCCCATGAGAAAAATAATTTGGGTTAGCCCAATATGAAAGACTAGGCCCATTTTGAAGATTGTGGGCCTTAACCAACTTAATGTTAGCTTTTCAAGGATTACTATTTTTCTTTAAAAAAATTATATTTAAAATATATTAATGTGAAAATAACGATTTAAAAACATCATATTCAAAAATCTATTTCATGTTCAATTTTTATACTCTTTTTTTTGTTGTTTTTCCCAATCTTATCTTTATCATTTGTTTTTTACTTGAATTATCTCTTCCTTTCCATTTCGGTACATACAATATATCTACTCTCATGATAAAGTATTTGTCGCATACTCTTTTGAGTATTCAAAAGAAATAAGGATAATTAAATTCACAGTTTTAATAAAATTAAATAATTTAAATTCAAATTATACATATTTAAAGTAATTATAAAATATTTATAAAATGAATGTGTATTCAATTATCAACATATGAAATTGTTATCCTATAATTCATAATTAATAATGCTACAAATTTAGAATTTATCTCTAATATCGATGCACTTCGGATGAAGTTATAATGTTTGTAGCTTATATAGTCCAACTAGAATTCTAGTCTCTTACCTCTTAGTTAATTATGTTGGCTTTGTTTTATACTTGCTTAATTATATAAATCTAACTTACTTGTTATATATATTCACTTATATACATCGCGTATTTATATATTGAGTAAAGATCTTACATAGTATCGGAATCTAAAGAGATTAAAATAATTGAAATATTTAAACACAAGAAAAATGACGTTTAATACAATGTAAGGTCTATAGGTTTTAAACATAGGTTCTTAAATTTCCTTTCATGTAACTACTAGTCAATAGGGGTATTGATGACATTATTGACTTTCAAAGACTTTACTCTCACCGTTCATTTCTACGTCTGACAATAACTTGCATATTCCTTAAAAAGTAATAAATAGAACGATAATTCTATTATATCATTTTTTCAATATAATAATAATATCTTGATATAAATATTAATGACTAGATTTAATAATAAAGTTAAATTATGAGTTAAAGTAATTAATTATGTTTTAATTTCTTAATATGAATAACAAAAAAATGAAAATCTATTTTTATTGTAATTACCAATTAATGTGGACGGTGGGACTAATTTATTTTTTAACTACAATTTACATAATATCAAGTCTAACTTTGAATTCATTGATTTTTGGACTTTTATTAGTAATGAATTCGACAACCACCAAATTTTGACTTAAAGCTCATTGTGTAACGTATTTTTAGGAGGAATTGCATTTCAACCATATAGAGTGGAACCGATCTATTCATCCATTTGGGGAATATACAACTACTTCACTTTGGAAAAATCATGAACTATCAACGAAAACAATAATAATATATCAATTATAATTTTACGAATGATATACGGAAAAAAATAAGGTATATGTAAATTTTACTCCAATCTTATATCAGGTAAACATGTTATTTTCGATAGATCATCTACTTTGTTAAAGTGTTTTCACAATAGGTTTGAAAAAATATGAGAGAGAAAAAAATTAAAAGGCTATGATGATAACATTAAAAAAATAAGGTGTTCTAAACTAGAAACATGTTCTCTCCCATGTAAAAACAGAAATTATTTGGTTATCTACTCATGTTTTATCATAATTTTCAACTTGTTTGTCTTCTTATCCAGGATCATATCTTTGATAGAGCTAACATGTGTTATGCCTTGTACGTCTAATCACCTTTCTTCAATCTTTCTCGGTCTATTTCTACCTTTCGCAAACCTAACATTGCAACCACTCGCACTTCCTCGTTATGCAACATCTATGTTTGACTTCACATGTTCAAACTATTTCAGTCTTACTTTACACATCTTATACAACAAGGTCACTTTTATTATACTTCATATTTCTTCGCTTTTTATCTTGCTCCCCTGATATATCCACACACATCGGTTTAAGTATCTCCGTTTTCACTATTTTCTTCTTCTAAACATGAGTTCTTGAACTAGCCAGAAAGTTGAAGTACCAAGAATCCAAATTCAGAATGATTTTGAATTATATATCATTAGTGTAAACAAACTATACGTAGTATAAGCTTAAGATGTAATTATAAGTTAGTTATCATATAAACTTGACTATAAGTAATTTAGGGTTAAACCCTTCAATATGACTATTATATTATGTTCCGGACTAGTAATACAGTAATTATTCGTATACATAACAATAATAAGAACGATGACATATTTAGAATAGTTTAAGTGTATCATTAGTCATAAGTGATAATTACAGCCTCTCCGACCCAATTAAAATGGGCGAAAAACTTATTAAGTCTCAAAATACTCCTAATAATTAACCATAAAAAAAATAAAAAAAAAATCGATCCAATAAAAATGAAAAAGAAAACATATTATCGAATTATTATAATTTTCTTCCCACTTATCTGGAAATCCCCTAATAGTTAAGCCAAAAAAAATAATTAATTAATTGGCTTCTGAATTCGGATCAGTAACCGGGTCAGCGTTAAGATCCAAACCCGCATTATCTTCCACGGTTTCTCTCTCTTTAACGCCGTCAGCAGCCTGTTTCAATTCCTCCTGCCGGAAATTCGGACTCCACGGCTTCACCGCCGTCAGATTTCTCCCGGCGCCACTGCCCTCGGCGTTTCCCTTCTCGAAATACTTCACCGCCACTCGTATTCTCCGCAGTATAGCGTAAAACTCCTCCACTTCGTCGTCCTCCACCACCGCCGCCGCTGTCACCGATGCCGCCGCTCCATCGTTTTTCTCCGTTTTAATTTGCTTTTTTGCTTCGATTTCTCCGTCGTGTATATATTTCCGTTTATGTACCTCCATAATTTTGAACTGAATTTTGAATTTTCCGGCTAAGGGTAGAAAAATTGAGTTGTTAATATTTTGTAATTTGTGAATTGGAATTTTGAAGAACTGATTTATGGCGTGCGGTATTATGTGTAATTTTATAGTAAATTTCGTGGAAAGTGGTAAACTGTGTAAAACGTATTGATGATGTATTAAAGGTGTTGTAAGCAAAAATATCTCATGCCAAATGTCAAACTAGTGTGGGTTCTAGGGAAATAAATTTTTTACGCGAGATCGTTTGGTACACGAGATAGAGATAAAGTAAAAATATATCAACAGATTAGTATTTTACATCACTTTCTATATAAGATAATAATATTATCGATTCAATATAGATGGTGGGATGAATTAATTTTGAAATTACCTGATATTTCAAACTATAACAAGCCTCGATCCTTGTGTAATCGCATAAATTAGATTTAGAAAGCTCGATATACCATTGCTTGAATCCTACTTACTAAATATTCAGAGATACTTGGTCGTGAAAGTAACAATTAACTAATATTATATATTATTTTGAGATCATTTTAGAAATTATTAAAATTTTGAATATTGAATTTGTTTGTTTAAAAGGATCTAGTATTTGGTAATATGATCTGTATGTTAATATTCTTCAAATCTGAATTATTGATTTGGTTTAGAGATTAAATAATAATAATAATTTCAGAAATAAATATAAAATCATACTCAATCTCATTAATAATCTCTGACAGGCTATTAATTTATTAAAAAATAAAATATGTAGAGATGACATCAGTCATTTTCGTCATGTATTATTGTCATAGTTGGTGGCGTATATGTTTATACTTTGTCTAAAATAAAATAAAATGGGGTGTCATAATTTCATGTAATGCATTTTATGTGTGCCACGTGTACACAAGGCGAATTTATCAAAAACTTATTGATTTGACAAAACTAATACTCCCTCCGTTTCATAAAGAATGACTTAGTTTGACTTGACACAGAGTTTAAGAGTATAAAGAAAATTTTTGAATCTTGTGATCCTAAATTAAAGTTAGGTTAAATGTACAAAATTGCCATTTGATCTTGTGGCCTTAAACATGCCACGTGGAAAGTTGTTACCAAAAAAAGAAAGAGGTCATTCTTTTTGAAACATACTAAAAAGGAAAGGAGGTCATTCTTTTTTAAACGGAGGGAATATCTTTTATCAATAATAATAATAATAATAATAAAATTAATTTTAAACGGAGTTTGTGATTGAAATATATAAAGTTAAATCTTGGATTCAAACATTTCGTTTATTAGTTTTGCATAAATTTTGTGTACACAAGGTGTATTAATTGTTTTAGAAACTAATATATATTAGGCCACCCAAAAACTAATATTTTGCCCATGAGATAAACAAAAGTTGTGGTGTAAAACATTATTTTGACTACCCAAAAAGTGGTGTGAACGTTGAGATCTTTAATATAATTTCCATATTAGTTTAGTCTTGAATTGGTAATATGCCAAAAAATTAGTTGGTAAAATATCAAATTTATGAAAAAATATTAGGCCACGACAAGAAATTTTATAAATTATTATTGCCGTATTCAATGATAATCACCAATTATATATGCTTAATTTTGTATTTACATGCATATACAAAATAAACTGTAAATTTTAACTTAATCGATTAGTATATATTGAATTCCACGTAGTTATAAAATAATATTAATAGTCATTGAGTATGATATTAAAAGTCTATTTAGTCAATATATAAATAGTAGACTTTGCTAGTTCCATATTTGTTGTTTAGAAGAATCCATCATATAATACTATCGTTGGTCTTTCTTTAAGGTTCTTATTTTAATATATTATTTTAAAACGTTACTTTCTTGACTTGTTCTACTTTTAAGGTTACATAGTTTATTTTGGTTATTATTAAATTACCACTTATACAATATTTTTAAGTTAAACGCTTACCTGAAGCGACCTCTTTATCTGAATATAATAGGATAATATACGTGCAAAGACATTGTCCTCCACAAATTAAATTATATTAATTTAAAGAATGTTTAGGCTAATGAATGTTTATTTGATAATACTTATTAAATTAAATAAAGAAGGTTAATCATTTGGATTTGAGACTCATTTGTATCTTGGTTAGTCAATGGAGAAATGAGTTCTTATTTAGTTGTAAATACGGATTCACAACTTTTAAGTTTACGAATTTTGAATTTTTTTAAAAAAAATAATGCACACCGTCATTTCAAGCGTACCTCTGTATCGACTGAATCATTTTTTTGGTCTAGTCGATTATCGAATTCTAAATAAATTATTTATACATATTAAATAAATTTCTTTTAAATTTTTTTTTTAGCTAAAACTATTTAATTTTTCCAAACCTATATCTAGAAACTCGAATATGTTTTTATAATTAACGTCATGACGCACGATATTCTTATGGATGACGTATGTCTTCAGGAGTCACCATTTTTTAATAATCAAGTATAATTTAAATTTTAAAATAAAAAAAATTATTCCACAAAAATATATACAAACACAAATCTAAATTAATTAATTCAAAGAGGGTGTCAAAATATTATTAAATCATCTTTTTAAAAACACAAAAAAAAAAAAGTAAAAGTGAAGCTGTTATTTTAGGAAAAATAGCAAGTATCTATCAATTTTTTTTATAAAAGTTATCTTTGACAAAATTTGCTTTAATTGACTCTCAATTAAAACTTTTCAATGTTCAAATTTTAATTAATAATATTTCAAAATAGATATCGAGCATCGAACGATACCAGATAACAGTAGTATTGGCCAATTTAGAGCATGTACTAAAATATGAGAAGTGAGCCAAGAAATATCTCCAATCTCTTTAATTTGTGACAAGTCATTTTCAACAAAGAAGGTATCCAAGGAAGAAAAATGTCCAAAAGTGCAATGAATAATTAAATGTAAACCTTTAGCAAGAAACTAAATGTCAAATTATTAAACCTTTGAATTTTAAATTATTCTTTTAAATTAAAGACGAAAGGTCTAAAATCTAAATATTTAGCCGCCTCTACAATTAAGCATTTTACATTCAATTAAAAAAATAGCACGTATCTAAATTTAATCAAATTTAAATATAGATATGAATATATATTAGAATTCTTTTTTAAAAAAAATAAATATCAAAGGTCTTGATTGAGCATAATACATATTCTTTTATTCTTAAGTATAGGTAATGAAATAGATCACTAATAATTGTAGTCTTTTTAATAGAAAATATTTTACCTTTCAATACGATTCTAATCCGTTTAGGAAAATATAAACTAAAATATGTATTAGTTTAATTGTTTCATATGTAATATTTAGAAATTTTGAGTAAATAATTTATATCTATATGGAAAATTCTGAAAAAGTTGTATAATATATCCTTCAGCACCCATTAAACAAAATGGCCTGCGAATGCGTTGGTCATGAAGTTGAATGCACAGTTTGTCAAAGCGTCACTTCAGGGGTTCGAAACCTGGTGTAATCCCTTAATTTTTGTTGACAAAAATGAAACTTCTTTCATAGTTTTTGTCTTCTTTTTATATCTTTTCACAGACCTTTTCTTATATTTCTTTCTAGTTTTTTTATTTTTCTTATTCTTTTTTGTATTTCATTAACTAACTAAAAAATATTAGTAAGCATCTATTAAAAAAAAATCTTGACTAGCAACTTTATGTTAAAGAAATTAAGCATCCACGATCATCAAATCCTGAATCCGCCACTGGTACAATCACAAGTGACACAAACAGATCATTAATATCTCAAAAGGAAATAAAAGAGGAAAAAGAGTTTTGTCAATTAGCTTTTGATATTCCTTTAAAATATTCGTCTATCTTATATTCTTTGCCCTTTATTTAGTTTTGCATGTAATGA
Organism: Solanum lycopersicoides; assembly: GCA_022817965.1. Lineage (NCBI taxonomy): Eukaryota > Viridiplantae > Streptophyta > Magnoliopsida > Solanales > Solanaceae > Solanum > Solanum lycopersicoides. The sequence continues at coordinate 5,187,737 of CM040622.1, read as the reverse complement.
AAGTTAAGTACATTGAATTACCTTTGTAGGTATATATAAATAATATAATCTTTATTTCGATGACTGGTTTATATAACACATCACAATCGTGGAAAAAAAATTGTTGATTATTGAACATAAATAAATATTACTCTGTTCATTCGTTTTAACTTGTATAATTTCCCTCAAAATCGTACGAAATGTTTGGGATATGTTTTCATTTGTGTATTAGGTCAATCACAATTTTTCCATAGATGTAAATTTTCTAAAGGAAAAGTCCAACTTGTCGTTACAAAAATTCTACAAAAATAGATAGGTTATATAACGTGCACCATGCTACTCACTCATTAAAATGAGAATTCACAATTTTTATTTTGAATTTGATTGATTTAAAATTAACGATAACAATAACATATTTATATTAATGAGTTTCATAGAGATAAAGCGTTCGATATGGAAAATGATAATTTTAAATTTAATTGTTGAACTTTTATATTGAATTAGCTTCTATTATTTTTCTTCTACATAGTCAATGCCATAGTAAATTAGTAATTTTTATATAGAATTAGTTTCATAGCTTCTATTAGCTTCTATTACATAGTCAATGCCATTAATTTTGGGACCATATTAGTAAATTAGCTTCTATTAATTTTTCTTCATAGAAATAGTCAACGTGATTTTTGCAATTTGCATTTACGTCATATAATTATTCTTCTGTCTCTCGTCATTGATATGACGTCAACTTTTCTATATTATATTTATCCTCCGTCTCAATTGTATGATGTTATTTGATGAGAAACAAAAGACGCTTAGTTTAATAAAAAATGAAAGACTTTTAAAATTTTGTGATCTAAAATAAATCATCTCATTAAAAATAAATTGAATATTTTAAAATTAAATTATGAAAGAGATATCAAATTTTTGGCAACGGATTAAGGATAAAAATGGTCAGATAAACTAGGAGAGGTTATTTGTGACTATTTTAGGTTGGGTGGATTGAAGAACACCATTATTGAATTTTGTGGAGTTTCATTTTTATAAGAAACTAAAGTAAGATACTCCCTCCATTTAAAAAAGAATAACCTAATTTGACTTGAAACGGAATTTAAGAAAAGAAAGAAGATTTTTTAATCTTGTGGTCTTAACATGCCATATGGAAAGTTAAAGTTAAAATATTGCCAAAAAAGGAAAGGGGTCATTCTTTTTTAAACAGACTAAAAAGGAAATGATGTCATTCCTTTTTAAACGGAGGGAGTATAAATTTTTGAATGCTTGGATTGAATGCAACAATTAAATAAATTTTGAAGCAAAATTGTGTAATAAAAAATTTTCACCATAGACTTATGATGATGATCCACCACAAATATAATGATTCGACGTGCCAGTTATTCGTAATTTTACATTAATAAAATTTTTATTTACAGTGAATATCGAACATTGAATAAGAAATAAATCAAACATCACCAATAACATTGGTATTTCATAAGGATTAGACAATAATCATCAATCTTAATCAAAGTTTGGTCTTTCTATATAAACTAAAATATGGCTCATTTTGTTTTGTTTTGTTTAAAAAAATATTCAACTCTCCAAAAGGTCTTTATTGAAGGGTTCTATTTTTATATGCCATAGTATGTTGGCATTATAAAATTACCATTTTGCATAAAAAATAGTTGATGGTTAGGGATTTAAGTGGACAAGAAAACGCATTTTCCTAAAGTTGTGTATACAAAATGTTATATTTTTAATGAATGTTTTTTTTTTATTTGGCTCTTTGCAACTTTTGAAGATTCGTATATATGAGTGTTTAACTTTTATGATAATTTAATGGAAAATAGAAGTTAGATAATCATTTGAATTTTGAAATGCAAAGATTCATTTAGATTTTGGGCACTCAATTATAGAAAAATTAGTGGTAGTGCAAAAATAGAATGTGTGACACGATTCAATTATAGTAATTTTTGTTCTTTTGTAAAATGGTAAAGGTTAATACATATTTGATATTTATATGAAATTATATTAAAGTGGAGACCATAATATGAAAGAGAGAAATAACTAGATTTTTCTATATTCTTAAAATGTAAAATTACTTTATTTTTTAAAAAAATTAGCTCAATACATGTATGTAAATGCATATAATATCTCATTCTAATCGAAAAATTCATAAATAGAACATGTATTTTAAGTGTAACTCTATATTTATGAATGTATACATGTTTATATATCAAAGTAGTAGAAGTTGAATTATGTGTAATTTATAACTATATGTGTATATATTATCTGAGGGTAGTAACGACTAGAGTTGTTACATAATCATGCTATGTTTTTAAATTTTGTTAGAAGGATTTACTTTTGATAGTTTATATGAATTTATTTATATGTTATTTCATTTATCCCCGCTATAATTTATAATTTTTTGGCTTTTTAATTTGACGCTTGATTATTTCGATCCCTAACATCTGCTTTCATTTTTAGTTGTTGTAAACCAGAATTATTAGCAAAGAGCCAATGACCAAGACTTCCTATACTTGATGGACTTAGGTGCTAATTCCAGCAATCAAAAGGATTTGTAGTAATTATTTAAAAATTCAAGATATAGCTAATTATTAATTCATCTATTACTACAACAACTTACCAATTTGTAGTAACATCATCAAAATTTCTAGTTGCCACAATTAATTATTGGTAAAAAAAAAAAAGTGACTCCCGCAAATTTAGGTAAATCAATATAATGACCTTGTCATTTCAAAAGTAATTTAGTGCTTTTGTATAATAAAGTGAAAAATTGAGTGATTATACATGAAATCGACCCTTTAATTTTGATGTTCCCCCATTAAGATATTAGGGGGGTGTACGAGGTAAATATGTCGATAGGACGTTACTAAATAACAAGAAGTTAAACAGAATATATAAAATATCATAACATGAGTTTATCATAAATTATTAGTACATGATGAAATAGTTGAGATCTATTATTCATTCATAAGTAGAGGTTTTTGGTTTTGAACAGTAGAAATATAAATAACTTTTTGTTAGAAAGTTATCTATCCCCTTATTGAACTTTACCAAATTGGATTTATATTAGGTGAATCGAGTCAATGAGATTCATAATTTTAATTATATCAAAATGTAAAAAAAAGTTCATATCAATTTTCATATTTTAGTATTATATATATAGTACATTTTTTCTGCTAGAACATGTAGTTAGTTAACAGCATCATTTCACCATACAACTCTACAACAATGAAATAAATTGAAATACTTCTATTCACAAAAATAGCTAGATGTATAAAGGCAATAGTCGATGAATCGCCTTAATGAAAATCTTACCTTTATTACCACCATCTCTGAGGATAATTGGATATTGGAAGGTTGCTTCCCTCTTAATCGAGCTGTAATTACAAAGTTTAAATTCAGAATAGATATTGTCGAATTAATAAATTTCAAATAACACATGATTATTAAAAATAATTACAATATTAGTTACACGACGATAAAACCTAAAAAATAAATACAATCTAACTTGAATTATTCTCATGATCATCATGAGGATTATATGGCTCCATATTAAGATCAAAACCTTTACCATTTTCTTCAACATTTTTTTCTTTTTCTTTCTCTTTCATGTCTTCGTTATCTCCGATGATTTCATCGGAGAGTTTTTTATCAATCTCCTCCGTCATTTTCCGTCCACTAGAGCTAGCTCCGTCAACCCTATTGAAATATTTAACGGCAACTTGTATTCTTCGTAGAATCGCGAAGAATTCTTCCACTTCCTCTTCCGCTACTTCCTCCGTTAACTCTTCCGTTTCCTCCTTTGGCTTCTTCGAGGCGGATGTCGAAACGATGTCGTTGTTATTAGGTTTTCTCTTTTCTCCTTCGCTTTCCATTGACGAAATTTTGTAGTAGAAGACTTAGGACTAAAAGAAGTCTTTATTTAGAAATAAAATAAACAAAAAGATTGTATGTTATAAGTGACAGGGCTGTGAGAATTTATATGTGACAGACGAATGAAACTTCAGAAAGTTCGGCATGTGGTGCAGTGAATAAGACTATTCGTGAGAATTTATATGTGACAGACGAATGAAACTTTGGAAAATTTGGCATGTGGTCACGAATTTATATGTGACAGACGAATGTAACTTTGGAAAGTTCGGCATGTGTTGCAGTGAATAAGACTGTTCGTGAGAATTTATATGTGACAGGCGAATGAAACTTTGAAAAGTTCGGCATGTGGTGCAGTGAATAAGACTGTTCGTGAGAATTTATATGTGACAGACGGATGAAACTTTGGAAAGTTCGGCATGCGGTGCAGTGAATAAGACTGTTCGTGAGAATTTATATGTGAGAGACGAATGAAACTTTGAAAAGTTTGGCATGTGGTGCAGTGAATAAGACTGTTCGTGAGAATTTATAAGTGACATACGAATGAAACTTCGAAAAGTTTGGCATGTAGTGTAGTGAATAAGACTGTTCTTGGGGCCGTGAGAATTTATATAAGATAGACAAATAAATATTTTGTAATTTAAGTATATTGTGCAGTAAATAAAACTGTTTTTGCTTAATAGTAGATATTTTGTATGAAAATATGATGCAGTGAATGAAACTATGCTTTTTTTTATAGAAATTTTGGTATGAAAAATCGTTGATAGAGAAGTCTTGATCGAATCAAGTTTACGTGATTTAAATTCAAGTCATTTAAATTTAATATAAATATCGAATATCAAATACAAATTCAAAGAAATTTGGAAATTTGAGTTTGTTAGTGTTACAGTGATGTAGATATTTTATTATAGAGCTGTGACGTTATCTTTATATATTGATGACGTAGTTGAATGACGTAAGATTATTCTTGGGGAGACGTATTACGTGGATTTGGTAAAAGATAGTGAGATGACGTGACAGCACTATGAAAGCTGTTGAACTAATTTCCTGTTTCAATTTAGATGGCACAGTTCAATTCGAAATAAAATACTTTTATCGTCCTAATTTACGTGATAAAATTTAATTTATAATAAATTATTTTTTATCATCTTAATTTATGTGGCATAGTATGATTTGAAATAAAATACTTTATATCATATTCTAATTCACGTGACATAATTTATTTTGAAATAAAATAGTTCTCATCGTCCCAATTCATGTGACACGGTCCTATTGAAAGTAAAATACTTCTCATTAAGAGAAAAATGCTTTTACAATCTGTTACATAATGTTTAATGATATTTTCTTTTTTTAGAGTAACAAAAATTAGTTGCGTATAAAAATCAACTTGATCAATAAGTTAAATTGAAAGAATTAATGTTATTAGATTATTGCTATTGAGTTATTGGATAGATGAGTTTTTAATATTTTTATCGCAAAATTATTAGGTTATTGGTTTCATTTTAGTTTTTTAAAATATTAAGTTATTAGATAAAGCGATAATTCATTAAGACAATAGTAATTTACTACTTTATAGTTTATACCTATATAAATATTAGCAATAAATATTAATATCTTATTAGTTACTATATTTGCCCTTTAACCTTCCATTCACATTATTTGTCTATTTCTTTTATTTGTGTTGTATTTGTAGTATTTTCATGTTAGCTATAATTGTTTCTATTTTATGAGCATTCTGTAGTGTTACATTATTGTTTTATCGCGTCAAATTACCGGAGAAGTGTTTATATATACATTTTTATTGGTTAAATCGAAAAGAAAAAAATTAAAAATTTAGAAATCAATAAACATCGAACCGTTTGATACACAATAATAATATTTATTGATGTGTCTGAGATTAAGGCATAATAATTATTGTTCTGGTGAAAAATAACATAGTAACATGAAGGTTGGCCAAGTTAGATTCGAAGTTAGCATTATCCCTTTCAGCAACACAACTATTAGACTATTTGTTCAATTTCAAATAACTTAAATATTTTGTTTTATTCTTTTTAAATAAAATTATATAATTTCAAGATTATCGAAAAAAATTATTCCAACTATAAATGAAAAAGTATTTATTAGTATAGCAAAAGAATGATTAAAAGAATTATCTAGATGTATATTTATGTAGCATTTATTGAATTTCAAACATTTTAGGTAAATTAATTACTTTATTTATTTTTCTTTCTTTATATTTGATGATTTTAATTTTTAGTTATGCAATTAATTAAATCAGCCGACGCTCCGGTCTATTTTTAGTGTGGGCCGATCCAAACGTTACGCAAAAGCAAGTTTCGAATGAAGGAATCATCCGAACTACCAAATAAATACTTTCTCCGTTTTAATTTATCTGATGCTATTTGATTTAATATAACTTTTTTTAAAAAAAATTAAAATTTAAAATTTTATGAGTTAAAACAAGTCATGGATGAAAAGAATATTTTATATTAAATTATTATTAAATATAAATATGTATCATTTATTAAAAATTTGATTAAAAATAAATGTGTCACGTGAATAGGAAAAGAGGGTGTATGTCTTAAAATTGGTTATTATAGTTGAAAGCAACTTCACATCGATAAGTAAACAAAATCAAAATCATTTTGGTAAGGTGTATTATGAATCAATTTAAAAAAAAAAAAAAAATATATATATATATATATATATATATATCAATTCAAAGTTTAAATAGATTTAATTAAGCGGATAATGTAAATTAATTTAATAAATAAAAAATTATTAATACGTCCAAACTTAATTAGATTAGACGGGTCATGTTTTTATTGACAATTGTATTTTGATTATATGTTTCTACAAGATGTGATATTGATAAAATTATTAGAAATGAAATAGTGATGGAGTATGATTATCAACTTGGGGTACTCATTTTATTCCTTTATTTTTTTATTCTATCTAAAAAAAAAATTATATTGATATGAATCTCTTATTTATAAAATTACTATTTTACCTTTAATAATATGCTATTATAATCGTGAAAATATATTTTTGAAAAAACTCTAAATACTTAATAGTATCTTTCATATAGTAAACATTTTTTTAACCTTAATATGTGAAAAGTGTCACCCCTTACAAAAGATGTAAACTAAATTATTTTCTTACTAATTTTCTTTTAGTTTATATATAGCTAGATTTTCTTGCAACCAAACGCATCGTTAGTGATAGTAAAGAGGAGTAATTTTAATAGATCATGATATATCTGAGGATATAATTTAGTGAACGATAAAATAAGTTGAGAATCATGTCTGAATGAATTTCCGTTAAAATTTCAGTAAAAACAAAAAAATTACTAGATAATTTATTCTTCTTTGTCCTCGTCCTCATAGACCAATTATATGAAACCTATAACAAGTACTCTTTCCGTTTCAAAAAGAATGACGTTCTTTTCTTTTTAGTCTGTTTAAAAAAGAATGACCTCTTTCTTTTTTTTGATAACATTTTAAAATCAGTTTTCCACGTGGCATGTTTAAGGCCACAAAATTAAAGACAATTTTGTACATTTAACCCAACTTTAATTTAGGACCACAAGATACAAAAGTCTTTTTTATACTTTTAAACTCAATGTCAAGTCATACCAGGTCATTATTTGTGAAACGGAGGGAGTAGAATAGATCATAGTCAAACGAACTCGATAACAATAATTATATATATAAAAAAATATCAATAGATGGTGTTACAAAAGAATCATTAAAGGAGTACCAACAACATACTAAAATAATTGAAGATGATGCTATAAAGTATAACCAGATATATCATTAAAGTCTCAGAAAGTAAAAAAAAAAAAATGTTGCATAGTACTTTTGCTCCCCTTAAAAATATGCTCATCTTAGCCTTTATTCCACTTATACAGATCGACTTCATTCTATTTCTCATTTTTTTTCAATCTAACGTGTGTTTGGTATTCATTTTAGGATACTTATAATTTTAATTCGTATAAGTAAGAATTATCGATCAAGATTTTTTTTCTTTTCCAAATTAATAGCTGAAAAAGAAAACGTTACGTATATGGCGTATTATAAGAACTCTTAATGGTGTGAAGTCAACTTGTTAGAAAAAACTGTACAACTTGATTCAAAACGGATAATACACACTATATTAAAATTATCTTTTAAGTTGTTTAATCTCAACAATTTCATATAAGAGTCAATGGTTAAGTGAAACGAGTATGAAGAAACGGATTTGTTCCGATTTCAAATAAAGAAGGAATGGTAAAAGGGTCTTTGTAAGTACAAAATAATTATATTTTTGAAAAGTCGATGAACTTTAAAAAATGGACCAAAAAGTTGTCAGCCCGTACCGTTTTAACGTTGGCCCATGTATGATTTTTGGCCCAATAATAATTTACATTTTACACAATACTAATGTACCAAAAAACATGTGATCCCCACTATCGATCGATTTGAAAACAGAGCTCTTTTATTACAAAATTAGCGATGTTATTAGTATCAATTGCGTTAAGTTTGCCTCTCCGTTGAAAACTATGGAACAAGTCTTGAGTAGTTTAAAATTTGAATTGACATAATACCGCGAAGTGATAGTCCTTTGTTTAATTTGGTTCAAACCTTGATGTTACGACTCAGACATAAGGTTAACAAAATTATGGAAACAACAAAAAGAAACTAATTAATCCAGTTGTAGGTAATGTTAGATGGTATTTCACATCAAATATAGTTGCTAATTAAATCCTAACTAATTTCTTTAAGAAAAAAATTATTAATAAATAAAAAGATATAAAATGATGAATATTCTTATGCAATTTAGTTGGCTGGAATAAACCTAGCTTAGCCCAGTTGATGAACTTGGGCCACTATCCATACCAATATTGGGCTTTACACATGGCCCAAATCAGCTCAAGAAAAATCACCAAGAAGAAACAAAGTCCATTGGGCCACATTTTTAGATCCTCTTTGATAAATGGCCACTATCGCGAAGTTTCATATTTTAAAGGTGAAACTCTAGGATATTATTATAAAAAATCCTTAGGACATTATAGTTACAATGTTTGAAACGTGATTAGTTATGAATGTTGCATAAGATCTTGATTGTGAATGTTGCACGAGAAAAAGGTTCAGTGAAAGAGTCGAGGTTTTTTTAACTTTTAACTGAAGATTTCAAGCATAGATTTAGGTTTAGAATCTCCAATGACAAGGCGAGTGGATACTATAACTTGAGGCACAATATCGAGTAAACCAAATACTGAGATAAGAAAATGGACTTTGTGTATGATTCAATATCATAACCTAACTAGTTGTGAGGAAAGGATTGTGCAGGCTATATTAATACATTTAAAAATACTATGATACTAAATTTAAATAATTAATAAATCTTCAATTTCGAAACTAAATACAATCAAGTTTGTAAAAAAAAACTTAAAAAGTAATTTCATCAAATGTTGTTCTATGGGGAAGTGTAGGGTATCTTACTCTAAAGATAGTCCAACTACCTAATGTCCAATAAGCAAAGACACGTTTTTAGTCACATTAGCTAGGCCCAACTTTATTATTCATAACATTTAATACAATGGTCCTCCTATTTATCGAGATATCAAGTTGAATTTGGACAGATTAAAATAAATCGAACTGATTTTGTCTAACAGTTAGATGAATTTAGTCAAAATGAGCTAAACAATGAGTCATTCTAATGTAACTAACCCAACTTGAGAGTAATTGTCTACATTTAGATTTTTAAAACGAAAAAGTTACACATATACACCATTCAGTTAATTAGTTTATCAATATATAGTCAAAATATCTATACGTACATTTTATACATATTTTGTAAACTAGTTATTCCTACGTACGTAATTATTCTTTTTAAAATCTCTTGTCATAATCTATATATAGTGCATGAGTCATACTGTATGTACATTGTCCACTAGTCCCCTTTATTAGTCATGTAGTATGTTCAAATTGAGCCTTTCAAGAATATTGTTTCTTTTACAGTTTAAACATTCAAGAAAATATATTAGCCTAGTAGCAACAAAAGTGGTCCTTATTTTATTGATGATGAAGAGATATTTTTTTGATGTTATACATCACTATATATCTTGTATTTTTTTTAGTGGTAGGTGTAACTTTAGTGCTATGATTAAGCATAGAAAGAAAATCTAGTATTTCCTTACGAGCTTTTATCGCGTGGAAATGCTCTTTAGTTCTACATTTTAGCTTAGTAGGCCGAGAATATCGATAAAAGTATAATACATACCTTTCAAGTTGGTTTTATTTAACATTTATGAACTCTAACTTTGGGTGTGAAATATAAGTAGATATTTAAACTTGTATAAAGTTGAACAAGTAGACACATGTGTTGTACGTTGTATGATACACGTAGGATACCACGTAAGATGCAATTTTTCATGTAGGATGTGTATATCAATTCGTTTAATTATATACAAGTTTAAATATCTACATGTACATTTAAAGTTGGAAGGCATAAATGTATATTATTGTATATCCTAGATTTAAGGAATAAACCTGTTTAAAGTGCCTTATTTCATATAAAAAAGCTTTCATGATTTAGGAATTAAAGTAAGTCCAATAATAATAATCTTTAAAATTAAATTATCAAAATTAAAATTATCAATTCGTTCTGATATTTTTTTTTTGTAAAGATAGGGACAAAAACGTTAATGAGGGTGGAAGCCTCGAAATAAGATTTAAGGTTGGGACAAAATCAAAACACAATGTCCATTGGTTTTGTTTTTTTATTATGAAGTTTGACACATAATCCCATAATTAATTGAAGTTAATTTTAATCTACGTTACACAAACGTATTAAATTTATTTTTTACTTTTTAAATGAAAATAATTAATATGTAGAGATGTATGATAGGGAAATTATGGACCGAATAAATTCACTTGGTTTCGTATTCCAAAAATCATTATTCTCTTTGGTAAATTGGGAAATTCAACGGTTGGAAATTACTTTACATGAGTCTTCTAGTGGTTTATCGAATAAATTCAGTTGTCGTATATTTTCAGTCCACCAAGCTAAATATGTGATTTCTTAATTATGATTATGTAAGACTTCATTAAAGAACGTTTCAACGTGGTGATACTATACCTCTTCAAAAAATATAAAAGAATTATGAGACTGATCTTGACCTTCTATCCAAAACCGAAATATTTCGAAGACTTTGATTTCAGAAATTGATTAATCAAATAAATGGTTCTCTTGACTAAGTTAAGATTTCAATCATGCTGCCTTAATTTGAGTGGTGACAAAAATATGGACCACATTGTGTGGTTGATTTTCCACATATAAGAAAGGCAAAATCGTTGTCAAAAAATTAAATAATGAAAACGTTAATTAGAACGCATACCATTGTTTGCCCTAATATAGTATGATTAGATAGTGAGAGGTTCTTAGAGTCAAAGTGGCTTTTAAGTTCTTTCAGTTGTTACGGGTTTTTCTGCTCTGATCTTCGAAATAGAAGATAGATTGATTGAGGAGTTAGTATTGAAATCCTACTGGCAAGATTGCTCGTGTATCCAATTGATGAGTCGTTTAATGTGAGGTATAAAGTATAATAATTTCACGACAAAATTCAAAACTAATTTATCTTGCATTTGGTTAGAGGTATTACAATTAGGCAGTCCCGAGATTATTTATACTATCATTTATGCATTAATGATGAAATAAGTTATCTCATACAAATGACGGAATGACTTATCAAAGGATAACTTACTCGAAATAATTTGTTTCGGATAACCCGCTCACAACCAAATTGTGTGACTAAATACATAATTTTCATTAAGGTTCTAACAAGAACAACATCAATAATAGCATACCAATGACATTTTATAAGTGAGATCTGAAAAGAATAAAACATACGCACATATCATATCGAAACTTGTTCACAACCAAAAGGTGTGACTGAATTACAGTTTTCATTAAGGTTCTAACAAGAACAAGTGAAGAACAACAATAATAGCATACCAATGACATTTCACAAGTGAGGTCTGAAAAGAATAAAATATGTGCACATGTCTTATCTTTACTTCATAAAAAATAGCTTATGTTGTTTCTAGAATCTATTATTTTCTCTCAAAAACTTGATCAAATATCTCTTCTTTTTTTAAAAAAAAAAATACGTTTTAGAAGACGAAGATTTTTTTTTAATCGAATATATTATAAATTACACGTGAAAAATCCTATAAGAGGCGTTCACGGGAGGCAACAAAAGAAGGGGGGAAAGGAGAATCAAGTAATGTTTACTTCATAATTTTGAATTGTTTGCACGTATCAGTATACTGTTTTTAGTGACAATTAAATTATTAATTACTATTTTAAAAATTTATAGCAATAATCTCTTCTAGTTTAAAGAAACTAATGACTTATATTGTCTTATAAAAATTCTACATGACATCAAGACTTTGAATCACCTCTTCTTTGCTAATTGTATGTTATTATTTTGAAAAATATTATCGATAAATTTCGTAGCTAAAATTTATATTATATAAATATAATCACGAGACCAAGTGCAAAAAATTGGGGGCCATAAATCCCAAGAAATGAGGGGACTTGGCGTATACAATCATTAACATATCATGGAAAATTCACGTTTCACTTGAAAACAAAGGGGAAAAACCAAACAAAAAATAATAATTAAAATTTTGTTGCTATAAGTCCACTTACACATCTAAATAATTGGTAAACATTACATCTCAAGCGAATCTTAGTCAAATAAAAAAAAGAAAAAGTTACGATTGTTATAAGAATGATTTCAAAATCAACTGTTTGAGATATTTTTTAGATTAAAATCTTAGAACAATTATGTGCGAATCTAGACTTAAAGAAGACAATATTTTACAGTTAGATCGAGGTTGTTACAAGCACATTTCAAAATCAACAGTTAAGATATTTTCTGGATTAAAATCTTAGGACAATTTTGTAAGGCTCTAGACTCAAAGAAGACAATATCTTAACAGTTAAACTCAGATCGTTACAAACACATTTCAAATACTACTAAAAATTAAATATACTTAATCAAATATCACATAAAATGACAAATCAAGATTTAGCAACAAGTAAGCAGCCAAAAATACTATTAACCATATTTTCAATAGTGTTATATATTCCATTTTGTTTTAAAATAAATATCTCACTATGTTTTATTTTCCTTCATGATTTTGATTCTTCGATCCTACTAATTATGCTAGTGGGTCGAGTTGGAATAATCCCATCTACAAGTATTTGATTTGCTTATATATTAGAGTAAAAGAAACTGATTTTGATAATTAATGTTCATTAATTTGCACTCTATTGAATTTCATAATGTTATTATTTTGCCTGTTTAATGGAAAATCAAAAGGGAAATACAGCTCTATTGATTATATTTACAGGAAAATATTGGAAATTAACTAACAACGTGACTACACTTAATGACGGATTAGTACTTTATTACTTAAAAAAACGTTGGTTACGAAATAATTTATAGTTATTATCCATTTTTACTTCAATTTATAATATATCAACTTTCTAACGATACATATAGATGTTGATCATATCATATGTTAATCATAGTAGAGGTTGATGTCGAGTTCATCAACATCTATTTCACAGAGCTATTGCATTTTTGAAGAATTCAATATGAATATGATAATATTTTTAAAGATCTAACTTATATATATTTCTCACAAAATTATGTATTTTTGAAAAATTCAACGTGAATATATACTTCATTAATGTAAAGAATTCAGATGTTGTTGTTATTGCCATAATTATTATAAAGATTAATTAGCATTTCTAATTAAATCACCGGTCAATTGACATTTGGCAGGAATATATGACTGATTGGATTAATTTATGTATGACACAAATTATCAAGTAGATCACATTATTTACTTTATTCTACTGTCTGCACTGTATATATGATTTGTATTAATGCAAGATTGTGTTTAATCCGTTGTTAATCACCTTTTTAAAAAATATTTAAAAAATTCCTAGGGAATCAAACTTTTTACAGTGTCAGAGGAATAATTTTCAAAGTTGATTAAACTAATTTTATAGTACTACAATAACTCAATAACAATAACATAATCAGACTATTTTATAAATAAAATTTGAGAAAGAAAGTATAAAAACATCTTTACTAATATGAAACTTTGACTCTGAAATTACAATAACAATAATAGTGGGAACTATTAAAAATATCTTTAAATTTAGTTTGAATTGTTAATTATATCTCCGAACTATTGATAGCTTTAAAAATTCATTTCTACTTAATTAACTGAATTCAAATACACTCTTAGAGTGTGTTTGGTATGAAGGAAAACATTTTCTGGTGTTTGGTTGGGACAAAAGTTTTGGAAAATATTTTCCAAATCAACTTATTTTTCTCAAAATTAAGGAAAATGACTTCCCTTAAAAAATTAAGGAAAACATTTTCCAAAACTCTCCTCCAATTTCAAATGACAATTTTTTTGAAAAAAAAAATTCAATTTCTAAATTTTAATTTTTCACCCGATCCCTGACGCCCTCACCGCCCCCCACCCGCCCTCACCCCCACCCCCACCCTCCACCCCCACCCCCACCCCTCCCCAAAAAATTAATTTTGCTTTTTTAAAAAAAATTCAACTTCAAATTTTATTTTTAAACTCCTAACACCACCACCACCACCCGATCAGCCCCCACCCACCCCAACCTCCCAAAAAATTAATTTTGTTTTTTAAAAATACTATCAACTTCAAAATTTAATTATTTCACTCCTACCCACCTCTCCCCCTCCCCCCCCTCACTACCCCACCACCACCACCACCATCCCAAAAAAATAATAATTTTGATTTTAAAAATATTTTTAATTTCATAAATTATTTTTTACTCTAGTAAAAATAAATGATGTCTCTCAAAAATATTTTTAATTCATAAATAAAACACTAAAAATCATTTTCGAAAAATATTTTCTTTCAGCAACCAAACATGAGAAAATAAGTCCAAAATCTACTTGTTTTCCATGAAAACATTTTCTAGGAAAATAATTTCTATGAAAAACATTTTCCTCCATACCAAACACACCCTTAATCTATGACATGACATAACAAGCGGTCTTAAACTCTTATAAAAACATGTAACTTTTAATAAAAAAATAAAAGAAGTATTGTAAACACCTCTAAAATTGACAAAAATTTAGGGATGCATTTCATTTATGTGACAAAATCAAGATATACTTAAGTTCAATCATTCAAACAAATAGGTGCTTTAAGACTAAAAACCCAAAAATGAAACTAATAATTTTCTTCAGTTGACTCAGGGTGTGTTTGGTATGGAGGAAAATATTTTCCATGGAAAATGTTTTTCTAGAAAATGTTTTCCTGGAAAACAAGTAGATTTTAGACTTATTTTCTCATGTTTGGTTGATGAGTAGAAAATATTTTCCGGAAATGATTTTTTGTGTTTGATTTATGAATGAAAAATATTTTTAAGAGACGTTTTTTATTTTTACTAGAGTAAAAAATAATTTATGAAATTACAAATATTTTATAAAAATAAAATTGTTATTTTTTTGGGGTGGGGGTAGGGGTGGGGTGGGGTGGGGGTAGTGGGTGGGGGCAGGGGGGAGGAGTGAAAAAATAAAAATTGAAGTTAATAGTATTTTTAAAAAATAAAACTAATTTTTTGGGGGTTGGGGTTGGGTGGGGGGCTGATAGGGGGACTGGCCGGGGATGGGGGTAGGAGTTTAATAATAAAAAATTGAAGTTGAAAGTATTTTTAAAAAGCAAAATTAATTTATATTTTTTTGGGGGGGTGGCCGGTGGGGGAGGGGGTCAGGGATTGGTGAAAAAATAAAATCTTGAAGTTGAAAATATTTTTTTAAAATTGATATTTTTTCCAAAAAAAATGTACCTTGAAATTGGAGGAGAGTTTTGGAAAATGTTTTCCTTAATTTTTGAAGGGAAGTCATTTTCCTTAATTTTGAAGAAAATGAGTTGATTTGGAAAACATTTCCAAAACTTTTGTCCCAACCAAACATGGGAAAATTGGAAAACATTTTCCTTCATACCAAACACACTCTCAGTGCAGATTTGTTTGAAGTGAATATGTATTCTTACTCTTGTCTTCTAAAGGTAAAAAGATCACTAATTTCGATATATAATCAACTAAAATAGAACATATCAAATCAAATAATATCAAAAAATATATAATAACAAAAAAAATTCATACTCAAATTAGTGGATCTATGATTCTATATATATGATATTGATATTCCAACTCCCTATGTTTACACAAAGTAGTGCCCACTACCCATTTCTTCACAGATTTCTTGCTTTATACAGCATGAAAGACCATTCATTTTCAGTATTATTGGTACTTGAAAAATAACATACTTTTTTCTCTTTCTTTACCCCCTTTTTAGTGTAAAAAGATTTATTTGGTGCTATCTTTTTAGTTTGTTTTAGGTTTTTTCGAAATTTACTAACTCAATTAATATAAATTACGCAAATATATTCACTAAATGCAAAAAGATGAAGCATTTTTGTAAGATTTAGATTTTTTCTTCAATTTTTTTATCAATGACGGAAAGATAAATTGCTATAAATAATTAAAGAATATTATATTATCGCATCTAAAATTTAAATATGCAATCTTAAATCATTTATAAATCTCCTTCTATCATTAAAATAGTTTAGTTTTTTTTTTGCATGTCAAGGAGATTGAATAGTTAATATATAGTATCTAGCACAATATTTTTAATATAAATTTCATTAAGTTCCTGTTTAATACGTTTTGTGAGAAAAATAATTTTAAATCCCCTTTTATCATTAAAATAGTTTAATTTTTTATGCCAAGGAGATTGAGTAGTTAATTTATATGTAACTAGTAAATATTTTTAATATAAATTTCACTAAGCTCCTGTCCGATACATGAAAAAAATAAATCTCCTAAAAAATTGTTTGGACCAATTTTAGGATCTTGACAAATTATCAAATTTTAGTTCACAACTTAAAATCTATGATCTAAAGCTAATTAAATTTCTTTGCTTTACTCAAAATATAAATTGACATTTCTGATTAAAAATAAAATAACTATATTCGTCCCATCACACACTTTTATCGACAGATAACATGTAGCAAGAGAGACACAATACTATTCCTGTTTTCAGCAATTAACGCCAGTGATGGAAGTGTAACCAAAGCAAAATTATAAAAAAAATATTGATTTTCATTAAAGTGGGACCAAAGGAACATCACAAAGTCACATGGCCAAAGAAGAAAAAATTGTGAGATTATAGCTACTCCCACCGTCCCATTTACACGACACTTTTCACATTTTGATATTCAAATAAATCTATCTTTGATAGTAAGTTTTCCATAGATCTTTTAACATTTTGAATTATCAATTATTGTGACTTATAGGACTCTTTACGTAGTTTACAAATATTTAAATTTTATTTCAAAAAAAATGAAGATTCTATGCACAAATATCCAGTCAAAGTTAATTGTTTGACTCTCGAAAAACGAAAAGTGTTACATAAAATAGGACAGAGAGAATATTTATTTTCCTTCATTCACATCACATGTATTCTATGAATTGCTCAATCCTTTTGCCTACTACTTTTTTTTTTCCATAATACCAATAAAAATTTATCTTTATAACGGTCATTTTCTGTAATAATATTTTATCATACAAAAATAAATTGATACTAGGAAAAAGAAACTACTAGGTTTGAGTATTGAGAATTTGATTTATTGGAGTCAAGCTAGAAAATTAAATTGGGAGAAAATATATATTCATATAGGTGTTCCATAAGAGAATAATAAAGAGATTTTGATGGTTCAAAATTAAACATGTATTCAAAGTTGGATGATAAAAGTAATTTTATTGAAAAAGTATGATTATGAGTAAATATAATCTTTTTTTGAGAGTACAAAAATAAATATAATCATATTTTGTCTATTATATTATATATTATCTATAACTACAGTTTATTTATTTGATTATATTGTTATCTGAATCACACACGTTAAATTTATTTTATCCATCAAAATTTAAATACGTTTACTAATATTTCGATTTGAAATTTAAATCTCATGATTCTTAACTCACTCGATCAGTAAGTGGTGGTTGCGACTCGTGTGTTACCACCACCTACTGCTATAAAAGCACAAAACCCCTAACTGTTACTCTTGCCAAGTGCCCATAGTGAGGCCTTAACATTCTTCTTCATTCTTTTCTCCATAGCTATTAAAATAGCAAAAACACCATGAAATTTTCCATATCTTCCCCTTTTTTGCTAGTTTTAACAATATGCATAATAGGTTGTGTGAATTTGGTTCACACAACTCCAACCAAGATTGGCAATGGCTATAGTTTGATAGCCATTGAAGAGTCACCAGATGGTGGACTCATAGGTTACCTCAAAGTTAAGAAGAAAAACAAAATTTATGGACCTGATATTCCTAACTTGCAGCTCTATGTCAAGTAAGTATACACAAAAAAAAAGAAGAACCCCATGTCTTGGAACTTGCATTTTCTTGATAAAAATTGAATCTTTTTGTGCTAATTTTTGACAAAAACAGATAAAGATTGAATCTTTATGTGTTCATTGTTGGTAAAAATTGAATCTTTTTTGATGTTGCTCACTTGCAGCTCTATATTGTTAAGTAAGTCTAAGAAAAAAATGAACCCCATGTCTTGGACTTGCATTTTCTTGATAAAGATTCAATCTTTATGTGCTAATTCTTGTTAAAAATGGTATCTTTATGTGCTCTGATATTGCTATATTGCTGCTCTATGTCAAGTAAGTACAAAAAGAAACATGTCTTGGTTTTACATTCTTCTTATTATATAGCTAATTCTTGATAAAAATTGATTCTTTATGTGCTAATTTTTTATAAAAATGGAACCTTTTATGTGCCCTGATATTGCTCACTTGATGCTCTTTGTCAAGTAAGTACACAAAAAAAGTAAAAAAGAACCCCATGTCTTGGACTTGTATTCTTCATATTATACAGCTAATTCTTGATAAAAATTGTATGTTTATGCTCTATTGCATCAAAAAAAAAAAAAAGAACCCCATGTCTTTGGACTTGCATTTTCTTGATAAAAAATCAATCTTTATATGCTTATTCTTGATTAAAATTGTATCTTTATGCTCTATTGCACCCAAAAAAAAAGAACACCATGTCTTGGACTTGCATTTTCTTGATAAAAAATGAATCTTTATGCTCCATTGCACAAAAAAAAAAAAAAAAAAAAGGAACCCCATGTCTTGGGCTTGCATTTTCTTGCTAAATATTCAATGTTTATGTGCTAATTCTTGATAAAAATTGTATCTTTATGCTCTACTGAACCAAAAAAAGAACCCCATGTCTTAGACTTGCATTTTCTTGATAAAAAATCATTTTTTATGTGCTAATTCTTGATAAAAATTGTATCTTTATGCTCTACTGAACCAAAAAAAGAACCCCATGTCTTAGACTTGCATTTTCTTGATAAAAAATCAATTTTTATGTGCTAATTCTTGATAAAAATTGTATCTTTATTCTAAACTCTGTTAATTTTTTCTTCTAGGCATGAGACAAATAATCGTTTGAGGATTCATATAACAGATGCAGATAAGCAAAGATGGGAAGTTCCTTATAACTTATTACCAAGAGAATCACCTCCATCACTTAAACAAACAATTGGCAAATCAAGAAAAGGCCAACTTCCACTTTTGTCCAATCAAAAAAACTCAGGAAATGAGTTAATGTTCAGTTACACAAGTGATCCTTTTAGTTTTTCTGTTAAAAGAAAATCAAATGGACAAACCCTTTTCAATTCAAGTAGTGAAGATTCTGATCCATATAGTAATTTGGTATTTAAAGATCAATATCTTGAAATATCAACAAAATTGCCTAAAGATGCTTCATTATATGGTCTTGGTGAAAATACACAACCCCATGGTATTAAAATTTACCCAAATGACCCTTACACTTTGTACACAACAGATCAATCATCAATCAATTTGAATATGGATTTGTATGGATCACATCCAATGTATATGGATTTGAGAAATGTGAATGGTGAAGGTTATGCTCATGCTGTTTTGTTGATGAATAGTAATGGTATGGATGTGTTCTATAGAGGGGATTCATTGACATACAAAGTGATTGGGGGTGTTTTGGACTTTTACTTCTTCTCTGGGCCCACACCTCTTGCTGTTGTTGATCAATATACTCAATTTATAGGAAGGCCTGCTCCTATGCCCTATTGGTCCTTTGGTATGTTTCCTATCTTTAAAACTATTTGTCTTATCTCTTTAATTCTTCAATTCAATTGCATTAATTGGTGTTACTTTTTTGGTATTTAGTTTTTGGTTGGTGTGGTTTCAACTTAGTTTAGTTGTGTATTGGTAGGGGCTTGCATGTATACTAGTTTAAAAAAAGGTGCATTTAAAGTTGAAGTAACTAAAAAGTTAGATGGTAAGTATTTAAGCTGAGAAGGATAGATAACAGGTCCATTATTTCGAGTTTTGAAGTTGTCATTGATTTATTGTTGAAATAGAAGCGACTGAAAGTTAGATGGTCACTATTTAAGTTGGAAAGTGTAGAGGGATGGGTTCATTATTCTCGAAATTTGAAAGTTGTGTTTGGCCTTAGAAAAAAATTTCGATCATAGAAAGAAAAATGTTAATATCGAGTGTAGACATAAAAGTAAAAAGACTTTTGTCCCTCAAGACTTCGATAAAAAGGAAGAAATCACTTAGTATGTTTTGGCACCTTAAACCTTATATCTTTTTTCCCATATACAATGTGGTATATATGATATATACATTGAAATTTCATAAATTGTGACTATTGTACATTGTTAATGAGATACTAATTCTTGATTAACTATTAATTCAAACCTCTAATTATATTGGGTTATAAAACAAATAGACATGTGTGAATTCTACCTCTTCTGTTTTTTTGTTTACATTTGAGCTAGTAGCTTAGATTCCCTTGACTTGTCCTTCAATAAGTTTTTTGGCTATTCCTTATATAATTTATTTGTTTTGGAGGTTTATATATTAGGAGATTTATATGAGGGACAAAATTAGGATAGCAATTGTTACCATGTGGACCATATTACCAATAAATGCTTAATCAACAAAGTGATTATTTTCTCAATTTATTAGCTATATGAGTTTTTTTTCTTATTTATCTTAGCTTTGATTGAAAAATTTGCTCCATGTATGTGATGGTGGGATAGTTAAGTTGATCGACCATAATTATCATTAAAAAAAGTGCCTAATAAATGTATATATCATGTATTTATTTATTTATGATTTTTCTAATAGTATATCGCTCTCTCTTATAGTAGATGATTCAAATCTTTTGAAGTTGTCCTCATTTTTCAGTTTGCACATTAACTCGACCTGCTTTCTATTGAACGCTTTTATTATTAATATATATATATATATATATATATATATATATATATATATACCTAGGATGCCAATTAATAAAAAGTCATTGGAATTTCATGGAAAAGAAAGCAACATGATTATTTTATAATCACACTTGAAAAGGATTGCAACTTTGAAATGATTGAGTAGATGAAAAAATCTTGTATGATGTGGACTATTTTTAACATTTTATGACCTTTTTAATTTTGGCTAATCATTATTACATGTTTCATTAGATAGAATATTTTTCTTGATCTTTTACACGTAAGTACCTTAAATAATTAAAAATTGTTTAAGTTCATATATTAATAGGTCAAGTGGTAGGTACATATGTTCATGAAAATGTTTATTTTGTAAATAGTATGATTGAAATTATTGAAATTATATGTTCTCTCCTTTTGTTTCTTTTTATTTCTAGGAAAAAAAAGTTGCAACTACTTTTTGAATTTTGACTATTAAAAAAAAATCTTTGATTCTCTCATGCTCTATTTTTCTCACACAATAAATATCTTCTAGCTAGGTCAACATCAAAAGTATGCATCAAAGCAAAACATTTATAATGTTTTTGTTATAAATTTAACGGGGGCCTTTCTTGAGGCCACTTTTAAATTTTTGCCTTTAATATATGTCTGCAAAAAGAAAAAAAAGTTCATTTACTATAATGTGTTTTCTATAGACGTGGATGATCTTAAACTTTTGACTATTATAACGTCCGAATAACATGGACTATGGTCTAATGTATCTCACAAAATTTTCAATTTA
Source organism: Solanum lycopersicoides (assembly GCA_022817965.1). NCBI lineage: Eukaryota > Viridiplantae > Streptophyta > Magnoliopsida > Solanales > Solanaceae > Solanum > Solanum lycopersicoides. The sequence continues at coordinate 5,165,680 of CM040622.1, read as the reverse complement.
CCTAAACTGATCTTTAGAGCCTATATGAATATAGAATACTTTATACATCATGATGTCTTAATCAATTATTTTATAAGTAATTTGATTATATAAAATTACTTATGAGTTATGAAATTATATGTCCTACTCTTTTTTTAGTCCTCTTTTCAAAATAATATCTCCTTTTTTGTGTGTGATTCTTTAATTTCAATTTCTGACATATTATATTTAATACTACAAGACTAAAGAACATTTTGACACATTCTGCATATGTTTAATTTAAGACCATAAAAACCTTGAAGGTTTTCTTTACTTTTTAAAACTTCGTGCTAAGTCATTATAATACAAACAAATTAAATGGGAGAGAGAATATCCTTTTGTTTTCTTTTACTCATAACCAACAATGTCCTTCATTAGCTGGTCCAGGCAGAAAAAAAACAAGTGTCCTACAAGAAAACACCATCATAAAGATCTTTGTTTGATGTTGTAGTCATAGTAGGTATTACCTTCCCTACATAGTTGTAAATTTGAGCCATCACATCAAATTTTAATTACAATTTCTAAACTTTAGTAACACTTTTATATGAAGGTCCCAATTTGATGTAAACCTTTTAGTAGCATTACTGTCTCCAGTTGTATAATTAGTTGTAATAGGACCTATTGAATTTAAACATTTAACTATAATAAGGGGTCTAGAAAATAACAGTGCTAGATTTCTAGTAGAAGATAACAGATATGATAAAGAAATCGAATCGTGTAAGTATTGTCCATCGAAAACCATATAAAGATACAAAATTTTCCAACCTCCTTAAACATCTCGAAACACTGAACAATATAAGATAAGGGCCCAACATCAGGTAAAATATAAATAATCTGGCTCTGATATCATCATAAGACAATTGACCTTACACCTAACTCAAACTCAAAAGATAGCTCACAAAGCAGTGAGGATTATTTAATCCCAATGTGGGACTTATAACATATAACCTATGTTGTTTGACATCAAAATGTTGACGGATGCGTGTTAGATCGTACATTTTTTGAAGATCCGATCCGACTAGGGCACGGACAACATTTTTAAAGAGTCTGAACAACATAGCAAATAACTATATTCAAGATTCAATGTTGTAACTATGTATTTGTTTATATTGCTATAGGTTTTCATCAATGTAGATGGGGTTACCACAATTTATCTGTGATTGAAGATGTTATTGCCAATTACAAGAAAGCAAAAATCCCACTTGATGTTATATGGAATGATGATGATCATATGGATGGGAAAAAAGACTTCACCCTTCATCCTGTTAACTACCCTGGCCCAAAGTTGAGAGCTTTCTTAAAGAAAATTCATGCTGAAGGAATGCATTACATTGTGATCAATGATCCTGGAATTGGAGTTAACAAAAGTTATGGTACTTACCAAAGAGGTTTAGCCAATGATGTTTTCATCAAGTACCAAGGTAAACCATTTCTAGCACAAGTCTGGCCTGGTGCTGTTCATTTCCCTGACTTCCTCAACCCCAAAACAGTTGAGTGGTGGGGTGATGAGATTCGACGATTCCATGAACTTGCTCCTATTGATGGACTATGGATTGACATGAATGAAGTTTCCAACTTTTGTAATGGTTTGTGCACGATCCCCGAGGGTAGGATATGTCCTAATGGGACAGGTCCTGGTTGGATATGTTGTTTGGATTGCAAGAATGTAACGAAAACTAAGTGGGATGATCCGCCTTACAAGATAAATGCTTCGGGTATTCAAGCTCCAATAGGGTACAAAACGATTGCTACGAGTGCAACACATTATAATGGTGTTAGGGAATATGATGCTCATAGTCTTTATGGTTTCTCTGAGACTATTGCGACTCACAAGGGTCTACAAGCGATAGAGGGGAAACGTCCCTTCATATTGACTCGTGCCACGTTTGTTGGTTCAGGACATTATGCTGCACATTGGACAGGGGATAACAAAGGAACTTGGGAGGATTTGAAGTATTCAATCTCTACTGTCTTGAACTTTGGTATGTTTGGTGTTCCTATGGTTGGTTCAGACATATGTGGATTTTACCCCGCGGCTCCTCCTTTGGAGGAGCTGTGCAATCGTTGGATTCAAGTAGGCGCGTTCTATCCCTTCTCAAGGGATCACGCGAACTACTACTCACCAAGACAAGAGCTTTACCAATGGAAAAGTGTGACTAAATCTTCGCGTAATGCTTTAGGAATGAGATACAAATTGTTGCCCTATCTCTACACATTGAGCTACGAGGCACACAAAACCGGAGCACCAATTGTAAGGCCACTCTTCTTCACTTTCCCAAACATTCCAGAGCTTTACGATTTAAGCACTCAATTCTTGGTTGGAAGCAATGTCATGGTCTCTCCAGTGCTTGAAAAGGCTAAAACTAAGGTAAACGCGCTCTTTCCTACAGGCACTTGGTACAATTTATTCGACATGACACAAGTGATTGTCACAAAAGAGCCACATTACCGGTCACTTGATGCACCATTGCACGTAGTCAACGTGCATTTGTACCAAAACACCATACTACCAATGCAACGCGGAGGGATGTTAACCAAAGAAGCAAGGATGACACCTTTCACAATCGTTGTAGCCTTCCCACTCGGGGCATCAGAAGGGGTAGCTAAAGGAAATCTCTTCCTCGACGATGATGAGCTTCCTGAGATGAAACTAGGAAATGGGAAGTCAACATACATGGATTTCCACGCGACAACTAGCAATGGTACAGTGAAGATTTGGTCTGAAGTTCAAGAAAGTAAATACGCGTTGGATAAAGGTTGGTACATCGAAAAGGTTACTGTGTTAGGATTGAATGGAATTGGAGGTGCATTTGACATTCTTGTTGATGGAAGTAAAGTTGAAGATACTTCAAAGCTGGAGTTTGAAACAGAAGAGCATAAGTTTGTAGACAAATTGAAGATGGAGGTCATAAGAAGAGTATGATGCTAGATATTAAAGGATTAGAATTACCAATTGGTAAAAACTTTGCTATGTCTTGGAAAATGGGGATTTAAGTTTTAATTTTATATTTGGTGTGGATAAAACTGCCTATGTTTTTAGTTAAGTTAGTTATAAGGTTATTGATGAAAAATAAAAGGAGATTTTAGTTTAAACTAAGCTTTTAATTTCCTTTTTTTTTTTCATACAAAAGAGATTCAAGTGTATTATTGATTTATGTTTTCTGTATGAGTTTTACTTCATTCTGTTGTTGACAAATTTAAATCAAAGTGTTTTATGTAAAAGTGTTTTGAGGCACCATTTAATGTTGTTCTTTTCTTCATTATTGTCAACGCGACTTCTTTTTTACTGTGTTTTCTTTTTAGACCTTATATGATATGGTTTACTTGAGCTGAGGGTTATCGAAAAACAGTTTCTCAAAGAGTGAGTATACATCATTCTATCAGACTCCACTTGTGTGATTACTATGCCGAACAAGTAAATTAGATTGGATCAAGTCTTATTAATTAAAAATGGGCCTGGACTACTTATTGGGCCTTATCCATGTTAATAGCTATCAATGAAGGATATGCTTGTTGAGCATTTCATGTTAAGAGGGATCAACATGTAGAAAACATATTATTTTTTTATTTGCATTTATTGAGTACATTACTTACTAAAATGAGTATCGAAAACACTTCGAGTTATACTGAAAACTAAGTTAGAACGTTATTGATTATGGAGAAATACATATTATTTATTTACTAACACGAGTATTGAAAACACTTTGAGTTTGTCTTACTTTGCTTTTACATGTTTCAAAAAAAAATATTTTCTTTTTCTGGCAATTTTATACTTCTAACTTTTCACGCAATATGATAATGATCATAAGATTGAAAGACATTTTGGTAAAATATACGTAATTCAAAGGTTCTATTGACTTTCTTATACTTCGTATCAAATTAAAATCAGATAAACAAATCGAAATAATAATTAGCTAAATAAAACCAGTGGTAATCATTCATCACCTCTAAAATTGTTAGTTCATTTTGATGAAACAAAAAAGTAAAAAATACATTATGGGAATTATGGGCCCAATAAATGATATCCACGTTGTGGGCCCATTTCACGCATGAATCAAGAATGAATCTTAGGCCCATTTCTCGCTGTTTTTTCTTCATTAGTTGTCCAATATCACATTAAAGCCCGACTAAATTTGAATTCACGCTAGAAAATTTGAAGGTAAAAACACTTCTTGAGAAATGTGAGTCTGTACTCAGAGATGAATAACTCATTACTTACACCCGAGACTTCTGATTAAGAATGAAGAGTCTGTACTCAGAGATGAGTAACTTACACCCAAGACTTCTGATTAAGAATGAAGAAATATTTACCGTTTTATACTACCTTTGTCGATCCATTTCCCATTGTTTCTCAAACTTAAAACCACATCATTTTATGTACCCTTCTAGGGAGCAAACTAAGCTTTTATTTGTTCACTATGGCCCCAATAATTAATAATTTCACGCGTTTGAGCCCTTCCAACTTTATTTTGGTATCTATCTAATAAGACATAGATTTGTAATGCATTGCACATATCAAAGGGATGGCATGTCGGATAAGCGAGTTGGATAAATTTTGACAAGTAAAATAAGTTGAGTTAATAAATTTACGTCTAAAGTTTCTTGGTGTAAGATGGACCGGTACATAAGATCATAACCTTATCTGCTCAATTCTTTATTCAGTTTTTGCTTCATTCTACATTTTCATTATTATTTTCATAGACAAATGTCCGTTAAAAAAGAAAATTATAAGGTTGAATTCGTCAAATTTAAATTCGAGAAGTTACATCTTGCTGCACCAACCTAAGTGTAAGGAGCCAAGTAGGGACACCCATGCCCAATAATGGTGCATATCTAAGTCAACCTGCAGATATTTGAGGAATCCCAATATAAAAAATAAGATATTTTTTAGTAAATATTTTTTTAAAAAAAAAGCATTATGTTGTGTATACCACTTAAGAACTTTCATGATTTTTGAAAAAAACAAAGAAATTTGCAATTAAACAGATAATATGCAAGTAATTTAAGAGGTCTTATAATAACGTAACTTTATAAATAGAAAACTAAATCAATTCATTTAATCGTCTGTTTAAACATTTACACTACATCTCTTGTTACTTTATATTTATAACAATAACAAAATCGTATTTCTTTATCATTTCATAAAAATTTAAACTTGTTGTGACACATGACATACTTTATTTTATTTCATGATAAAATAATATGGAATTGACACGTACATACAAAATGGCCAAGTGCTGAGTTGTAAATATGCTGCTTGCAAAATCCAATTAAATCACAACAACAAGAAGAAGAAAAAATTGCAGAATTTTATAGAAAATAAATTAAAATATAAAAAAGCACAATTACCAAAATGTGATACTGAAGACTGCAACTGCTTTACCTAGAAAAGAAAATCACACACAAAATAATGTCAAATAATTGGGCTGACCACCTAAGGATACGTCCACGCTATTTTTTTCTTAATTAGAGATCTCAATTTTAAATTCGAAATATAAAAACCCTTCTAATCGATAAAGATAAACTTTATGTTACGTGAATGCAATAAAATCTAAGTTAATCGAAATTTAATATAAATATCGAACACCGCATATTTCTACATCGAGCTTTTAACCCATTTTGAAAGCTCTGATTTTAGTGGAAGTGGGCCTCCACGTAGGCGCCTCCAGTCCACTAGAGCAGCCCACTTCTACTCAAAACATTTGGTCAACATGCACTTTCATTTTATTTTTATTTTTGGAAAAACTTCAAAAATAACAAAAAAAAAAATTAGAATAAACTCAACCTATTTTTATGTAGGTTGCGGTTTGTATATTTCGTTTGCTGGTTTATATATTTTGCTTAAAAATATATAAATTCTGTATTAAAATAAGTAAAAGTCCCATATTAATTAAAAATAAGCTGATGATCTGCTTATATAAATTTAAGTAAACCTCATCTTATTAGGATTCAAATAATCTGAACGCTCTATTTATAAAAATTTGAAACTTTATAACAACGATTGCTTGTGAATGTTTACTCAATGAGAGTGACACTCACATATATAGTGAGCCAAAACAGTAAATTCAGGAGGAATTTAGGCACATCAATATCCCTTTGAAACATTTAATTTACCTTTACATTTCATGTACTATTTAGGGGAGCATAATATTATTATTTTTATTTATTTTCAAAAAAATAAATCTCCATCAATATAGGTCGTCCCCACAATTAATATTTTCACGCATTTGAACCCTAAAAACTTTATTATATCGATTTGATTTTTATCTACTTGTTAGCTGACACATAGAGATATAATAATGTGACATTATTATTAACAGACTATATAATAAAACAACAAGGTAATGAATACAAGTGAGATAGCATATTAATAATGTAGCCACCTTATTTTAAATATTTACAACCACCTCTGTGCAAGAAGGCCTGCCCATACACAATAATTGTGTATATAAGTTGATTTTCTCCCTGGGTATTTAATGAAACTCTTCAAAAAAAAAAAAATTGGTAAAACCCATACACAATAATTGTGTAAATAAGTTAGTTTTTCTCCCTGGGTATTTAATGAAACACTTCAAAAAAAAAAAAAATCAACAAAATTTGGTAAAAAGAAAAGATAGCTTTTTTAGATTATAAATAGATGATAATTGACATAATTTTAATATATGTGTGGTATTGTCTGCTTTGATTTAATAAAACTCATAGTTAGCACTTTTTCAATTAGTCAAGGGAATCGGACATATAGAAGGTAAAAGTCTTTGGAAAACACAATGCAAGATGGCATGGTAACGATATAGTCAATTCATATCGAGGGTGTCAACTGATTTTCTTTCGTCGAAAAGTCAAACTTCGAAGTAGAATAAAATGAATTTGTTTTGTTATATATAAATTGTTGAATTCTTTGAAACAAGCAATAATTCTATTATAGTGGCAAAAGAGATTTAAAAATCAATATATGAATATTTTATTTATCATTAGTTTAATTAAAACTATAAAACTTTGAAACTTTTTTACTTGCTTAATTTTCATGCTAAATTAAAATCAGATGAATATATTAAAATAAAAAATATAATAAAGACGAGTCACTTTAGATATAAGTCAAGAGAAGCATCTTCTAGGTAAGTGCATTCCTTATTTTTGTACTATTGTTTTGGAAGAATTAATAAGGAAAAAAAAAAACATTTCATGGATTACATCGTCAAAGAAAAATCTTAGTGGAAAGACTAATTTGATTTCTTGAGGTGACGTTTTCCTAATTGGAAGTATATAATAATAATAATAATAATAATAATAATAATATTCTATCCCTAATTTAACGTGTACATATACACCATATGAGGTTTTTATTGGTCGGTTCACTTCTAAATTAAAGTTTATTGGTTTAACTTTTGATTATTTATACGTATCAATACAAAATCGTTATAGAATCATTAAGATATTGATTTATCCATTATTGATCGTTATTGGTTCAATTTTCAATTTAACCATTAAAATTTAATACAAAAAGAAATTATTAAAAATCACTTAAAAACAAGATGACAAACTAAATTGAACCATGCACACAAGTTCATAAAATGCATTTGACTCAAAAGCAAACACTTTTATATGATAGAATAAACAAATTTTAAGATGGTCAAATATAAAAGTAGGAAATTAAGTTTTATATCAAAGACTTCATATATAAAATAATATAAATATAATTATTTAATTTACTATTGAATTATCAGGTTAATGAATTAAGAAAGCACCTCAAATTGTTAAGAGTCGATAACTCAATGATAAAAAAAATTTATTAAATTAATAACCCATTAGTCATTAGTGATAAAGTAATAACTTTTTTTCAATTTAAATCATTAATTTCAGTTCGATTTTAAACAGATAGATCGGACCAATACCTAGCGTATCAGTCGGGGCCATACTGACTTGTCCAAATTCCATAAACCTCCCTACACGTCACATATCTTTTGTATTACATCATTTTCACATCATGTATTTTCTGAATTTTATTATGATTTGAGAGTAGAGTGTATATAAATTTTGTTTGAAATAATTATTGAAAATTGTGAATTTAATATAAATAGATATATTTTTGATTTATCATATGACATAAAAATTGATCTAAATTTTTTTTAAGAGTATGTGATTCATAATTAAAGGTTGAGAAGAGTTTTGAAAACATTGGTAAGCTTAACAGAAATTCAGAAGTTTATTTTACTGAAGCTGCAAGATTTGACGTATATTTAAATTTAGTTAGCCAAGATAAAGAATATTTTAAGACTATCAATAATTCAAAGATGAAACTAGTAATTAACGTTGAATTTAAATATATTTTAATAATTTTCTCTTTTATATTATATATTTTATGAAATAAAAAATAAACCTCCACTCTAGTATACCAAATTCAAGTATATATTAAAAAATAAAAAAGAGAAGACAATAACGGAATGATGATAATCAAAATCTACACTAAGACGCTATAACAATAAGACTAATAACAGAAACCATCAAACCTAAACTAATCAAAAGGTAAAACATCACTTCACTATTTACTAATTTTCTATCATGATCAATAACTTCTGATCCTCATATCCAATATCATATATTTGATAAACTAAAATTATATGACATTCAGAGGTGAAGTCAGCCTTTTCTTAGGGGTTTCAGATGAATTCCTTCGGTGGAAAATATTATCAATTACTATTTATAAATGTTGAAATTATTTTTTACGTATATATGATAGATGTTAAAATTCGTTCGATTAATTTTTATGTTTAGTTCTTCGAATTTTGAGCTCCCTTATTAAAAATTATACCTCCACCACTAATCACATCTTATTTATTTATAAAAAAATTACTGAAATACACGTATTATGTTTTCTTTATTTTCAATATCCCCTTCTATTTCCAAGAACCTCTAAAATCTCTTATTTATCTCCTAATGTATTTAATGTACTCAAGTTACATATTAATATATTCAAACTAGTATTTAATGTATCCGAGCTACATATTATATATCCAATTTATTTTATAATGTATCTGAATTACATATTATGTATCCGATCTAATTTTTATATATCGAATCTACATATTACGTATCAAATTTACGTTATAATATATGTGAAATACTCTTATGTATCCGAAATGTATAAATTTTAAGATATTAATATAATTAATAAAATAAAACATAATTTACTTTTATACTATAAAATTTATGTAAATTATTCAATTTACCAAACCTCTCTTCGTAACCTCTAAAAATAAAAATAAAAAGTTAAGGGAAGTTACACTCACCAAAAAAGAAAAAAATAAATAAATATGCAATTGCACCTTCCCCCAAAAAAATAAAAAAAAAAGTAAAGTAAACATATACACAGAGAAAATAGAGCACGTCAAAAGTTGGGCTGGGCCTTTATATTCCACGTGTCAAGTTTCACATTGGGCCTTCCGCCCCCATACATTGGCGGGAAAATTATGGAGGGAATTAGTGATACGTGGGCTCCACTTTGGCGGGAAACCGAAGCAACCATTTTTTTTTATATTTATTATGTTGAAAATATATAACTTTTTTTAATAAATTATATTTAATTATGTTGAAAATATTATAACTTCCTCAAAATTGTGTAAAATATAAAATGGTATTTTGTCTTGAAAGAGTAAAACTATTATTTCTCTCTTACATAATGGTGCTTGGTTTAGAATGGTTCAACGTAAAAAAAAATTATTTATTTATTCATTGAAAATATTATTTTAGTAATAATCAAAGGCGGATCTATTATAAAAAATAATAGGCCAACGACCCTCAATAGCCTTAAAAAAATGAATGTGATAAATCTAACATTATCACATTAATTAAAATAAAGAAAATATAGTACATGTAATTAAGCTGTTTGTAATTAATGATAACGAAAAAGAGAGAAATAAAAAAGCAACGGTTTTTTATTTTTTATATATAATGAAGATAATAAAAAGAGAATAAATTCTAATGGCTAATAAAAAGCCATAAAACAATATGGTATAGTACGGAAACACGTGAATGGATATTTACGTATACCATATATGATGCACATAATTATAACATACATACATAAATAAAAAATAACAAAATAATAAAAAATAATTTTAAATCGAAGAGCATAATTATTACATTTATTTATTCTGTCGTGGGAGTGAAAGGGTCACGTGATAGACCGGTATCTTAGTGAAAAAAATAGATACGGTAAAAAAATAATGTTCATATAAACATATGCTTTAACTTGATTTAATATATAAAGTATATTTATTTAAATATATTTAAAACTAAAAAATATAATTAACAATTAGTATCAAGTTCAAAAATGCATTTATATTTGTTAAATTGTAGGGGCTATAGAATGTATTTCACCAAACAACTAAGAGAACTAATTTAAAATTTGAAATACATATTATTTAATTATTTATTTATTATAGTTATAGTTATTTATTTAATGTGTCGTGCGTAGTAAGGGGTCACGTGATAGAGAAATATCTAAGAGGGAAAATATTTTTAAAATACATATAGACAAAGAGCACTGTACTTTAGCTTAAAAATTCTTAATTTTAATTTAATACAGAATCTTCTTTGAGATTAAAGTGGTAGTTAGGTAGTTTATTTGATTTATGTAAGTATTATATAATGTAGATATTAATTATCAAAAAAACGATGTACTTTTATTGTATATAAATATTAGTTATGAAGATTTTAATCAACCATATATCACTTTTTAGTTTAAAAAAATTAAATATTTATCTAAAATTTTGAATTTTTTTTATTTATTTTAAATTATTAAAGAAGCCCAAAAGAATCTGTTAATATAATTAGAGAGAATATATTTATTGTATAACAGAAATAAAAAAGGAACAGAAACCTACTATAGCTAGCAATACTATAAGTCATAGTCTATAACTACTACGTATATCAGATTATGGTCAACTACCTATATATAATATATTTTAATTTAGGAAAAATTAATAAATATATTTTTAATTATCGTAAATGATATGCAAATATCATTCGTCATATTTTTAGAGTATTATTATCTTTTCCGTTTAAAAATTAGAACATATATATTATTTATACTAACGGACATACACGTGATATAATCTTATTCACCAATCGATATTCATGAAATATTGAATCGACAAATAAGATTATGTCACATATCCCTATTTAGTCTTATTCCTGAGGATGAGACTATTTCTACTTTATCAGAGATGGTTCAAATTTTGAACACGAAAAAAGGTATTAGTATAAAGGGCTTTCTTCGAATGGGGCTTTATGTAGATTAAATCTAAAATAATCAAATTCTTATGTGGATATCAAATATTGAATGCAGAAGAAGGAAATTTTACACAACTTTCCCGGTGGAAAAAACTAATTACATCATATCTCTATTCTTTTTCAAATTATACAAATTTCATAAATTTGATAGAATCGGAACACATCCCAAAATATCTCGATACGTCGCATTTCGATTTTTGAATACTTTGCTCAACATTCCCATACATCACATATTGATTTGAAATACATTACTTAACGTCTCGATACATAGTGTACTTCCCGTTAAATCGCGTAGACTATATATTAGATCAATAAATTACTTAAAGTGATATATTCGAAAATAAAAAATAGTCGAGGTGGGGTAGGGGTGGGGGGGTGGGGTGATTGTTAGGTAGTTGGTTGGTGATGGAGGACAAAGGACACAAAAGAATTGTAAAGGGTGCTGATGTGTCAGCATTAAGACCGTTCATGTACTGCGGATTTGCTACTCTCTTTCCCAACATTCTCACGTTTTTTTTTTCCCTTTTCACAATTTTTTTCTCCTATTTTCTCTAATTATTTTTAATATTCACTTTATTTATACTCTTTAAAAACTTTTAAAATAATTTCACTAAAATATGATACTTATTAATTAATTTGGGACATAAGGAGTTTTTTTTTTTTACTTATGGCAGAAAGGTGGATCTGGTGAAAATAAATAAATTATGGTAGACAAAAGTGGCAGGGTAGTAGCATGGACTTAAATAAACTTTATCGTTTAATTTGTTAAATATTCTGTACACAATAAATAAGTAGGAAGACAAATTCAATTTTTAAAATTCGACTAAAATAATAACTCAAGTGCTCAATTTTCGAACTTCTTTTTTTCTTTTTCATTTTTTTAATACTTTATTTGTTTAATTAGTTTTTTTTCATTTTGACTTTAATTTGTATTTTTTCTTAATCAACTATAAGAGAAATTTTGACGTATCACCTTTGCTTAAAGTTTGAAGGGAATTATTGACGTATTCGATAAAATCATTTTATATAATTAGGAGGTCACAAGTTTGAATTGTGGAATGAAACAAATCTATGTTTTTACTAATCCATCATGAAAAATCAACATTTTCCACTTCCTTTTCAATCATGTTTTGTAAAATATATCCTTTTAAACTGAATATCAATAAAAAAACTACTTCTTTATTTCATAAATATGACAGTATAATATTCATATATTTTGAAATATAAGATTTTCATAAAGATCAGACTGAATATCTATATATTTATTTTAAACTATTTTCAATTGCGTTAAGAGTTAAATATTGAGATTCTATCTCATAAATATCAAATTTTGAATACTTTTCAAACAAAAAATAAAAGTGAAAGGTTTTAGATGCTCCAACAAGTTGACTTTTTTATTTTACAAATCGTTAGGTCACAAAAAAAATAATTTTGGAATTTGTAGGAATATATGGCATATATATATATATAGCTACTCTCATGCACGAGGGAACAGTACTTTTAAAATTAAATTATAGGTCAAACCCCTCCATGCACAAGATTCGATTTTTTTGCCTTTATATAATTAGTGAATACTATATAATATTTATAATAATAATTCATAAAACCTTTTTTGGGTAAGCATCCAATGTCACATGATTCTTCTTATTTTTTCTTTAATTTAATATAAAACAAAGTTCTTTATTTACAAAAGGAGTCATTTCATATAAGAGTATTATAGTTTGGTCAATTCAGATTGAATCAAATCAAATTCATCTATTATAGGACTCTTTTTTAGGAGTCATATTTTTAATAGTTTTTTTTTTTTTTAGCTTTGTGAAATTAAATTTGATATATCTAGTTAAAAACACCACTAACTTATATTTAATATATTGCAAAACTACTCCAATATTACTTTTTATCGTTTAAGACTATATACGATGTTTAAAAGGAAAAACTTAACTAATGAAAGTTATATATAATACTGATATTGCACATTATTTGTGTTCGCTATAAGACGTTTCGAAATTGATAATTTAAATATATCATAATATTTAAATTTTCATTAAGGATTAAATGATAAATTTAAAAAATTGGAGCATAATATTATGGAAAACTTACATAAATATACTATAATAAAAAAATATTTACCATTTATAGCAATAATATTTTTTTCACTTGATCACTTTTAATTCATTTATAATACAAGTTTAATTCATATTATAAAGAATAATTTTTTATTCACATATAATACAAATTTTAAAGATAAATGATTCATTTATCACATATTTTAATACACTTATAATTCAATGTGTCAAATTTTTACCAAACAAACATAATATACTTTAAAAACAATTATAATTCATATATAATTCATATATATTGCATACATAATTCACTTTTAATACATATTGCGGATTTAACATAGTATTGCTATAAATGGTAATAAATAAAAAATATTGCTAAAATTAGTAATTATTTATTAAAATGTACTAAATTCATGTAATTTTTCTTAATATTATCAATCTTCCACTCTTTCTAATAGACTTAATTCTATGTATATGTACAAATAAATGTCTGATATATCAATATCAACATTAATAATTTGAAGATTTATTTGGAAACATTATAATATATATTCTTTTAAAAATACTTAAATTAAGGATACAATATGAAGAGAAAAAAAATAATTTTATGTTCTATCAATAGGTAGTAATTTGGATATTTGTATTAATGTGAATAACAGAATAAGTAATACTCCATGGTGGAAGAGTACTAAACTACATAAATATAATATTATTTTGTAACAATTTATATATAATTTACTTTTATTTTTGATTGGTCAATAGAAATAACATGTTTTCTTATTATGTAATAATATTATCAATTTTGATCCCTACTTATTTTCATGATAAGTCCATAAATATATTATTTTTATTTAAACATTTATTTAAAGAATATGTTAAACTATTACAAAAATCTTCTCATATTATTAAATTTCTATTAGGAAGATCCTATCACATAAAGTAAAATTAAAGAAATAGTTTCTTAGATTTGATATATAAAAAACTGTAGACTTTTTCCTATCCCAAATCTCAGTAAACAAAATAAATTATATTGACTATTTTTAATATGGAAAATGACTAAATGTTTTGACCAAATATTGTTCAAAAGAATAGACACGTCTGAACTTTAAAGTGTAAATAAGAGAAAAATATGTACCAAATGAGGAACAAATCAAGTACACAAATTAAAAGGATAAAATCTAAAAAGGGAAAAACAATAATAATAAAGTAAAAAAAATTCTAGTCCTAAGTAAAGGAAAAAAAGGAAAAAAATAAAATAAAAATCCATAGAAAATATGACCAAATTATTTTAAATTAAACTTTTTTTTTCATTTTTATAACTCAAATAAATTTATTTTTTGTTTTTGACCATAATTTTATCGCACATGATAGTTTTACGTAACTTCCAAATATATAAATCTTTATCCCAATTATTTTTGAAGATTTCATACCTAATTTTACGGTCAACTTATATTATTCGACTCTCAAAATTGAAAATGAATCGATCAGAAGTACTCTCTCCGTTTAAAAAAGAATGACCTTATTTTCTTTTTAGTTGTTTAAAAAAGAATGACTCATTTCTTTTTTTGGCAACACTTTAATTTTAGCTTTCCACGTGACATGTTTAAAACCATAAGATTAAAAGACATTTTGATACATTTGACATAATTTTAATTTAGAACCACAAAATTTAAAAGTTTTCTCTCTTTTCTTAAATTTCATTCCAAGATAAATTAAATCATTAATGCTTTTTGAAACGGACAAAGTATTTTCATACCAATTATTTTTGAAGATTTCAAATCTAATTTTTTAATTAATTAAATTGTTTGACTCTCGAAATTCAAATAGTGTCTATCCTAAAAAATAAAATAAAAGGTTGTATTACTTTGAAGGCAGAACACATGAGCGGCCCCTTGAACTTGCACGCTTTTTTCGTTTAGACACCTTAACAAGAGGCCATTCCTATTGAACACTTAAACCACTCAAAAAGTGTACCTATCAAACACACGTGGCTAACTTGTCACCTGTCGTGTGAAGCACGCCTTTTGAGCGCGTGAAGTGAGAAAAAAAAGCTGATATGTCTGATTTGTCACACTTTACGGTACAATTTCCCCCTTTATATTTATCCACCCAAAAAATTCCCCTTTTTTTTTATTTCTAATCTCTTTCTTCTCCATATCTCCATTGTTGCTGCTGGGGATCAAAAAAATTTCTTCATTCATCTTCTTTACCGCGAATTAAATGTCCATAATAATATCCATAAAATTTCCTGAAAAAAAATTCAAATAAAGCCGACAAATTACTGACAAAGACATCCTACAAAAATTAAACTTTATTCACATGCGTACAAAATATTATCACACTACTAACATACAAAAATAGACGCTATATTTAAAGGGAAAACTGCAACAATAGTCATGGAGATCAAAATAAACTTACTTCTCAAGATTTTGACAGTACAAAATCTCCTAGCTTTCTCGAATCAGCCTTAGAACACAACAACAACTACTATTTTCTTTAATCGAGCACGTCGTAGGAAGAATACATGAAGATTAGAGAGATGACTGCAACGTTTCCTTACAGAATCGACCACATTGAGTGGAAATTGTGAATGAAATTCTAGGATTTTTTCAAAATGAATTTTGGGGAATGACTGAGGGGTTGGGTGTGTGATTGGGTGTTTTACCATGTAGATTAGATTTTTCCACGTAGGAGGGTGTGTATGTCACGCGCTCTATCTTAAAATAAATGCCTCAAACGACAGGTGACAAGTCAGCCACATGTGTTTGATAGGTACACTTTTTGAGTGGTTTAAGTGTTCAATAGGAATGACCTCTTGTTAAGGTGTCTAAACGGAAAAAAGCGTGCAAGTTCAAGGGGCCGCTTATGTGTTCTGCCTACTTTGAATTTAAGGCGATACCTTGGGAACCAAGTACCTTGTCACTTGTCAGTGGCATCCTCGTAATTATTAAACCTTAATAGACCCAATTACGTCTAATGAAAATATAGCTGTAACCCTTTTAATTTAGCGAAGAAACCGCATTGTTTCGTATTCCCAGAATTACTTCCCTACCCCACTACATAATCTCACTCTCAATCTCTCTACGTAACTACACGCGCTGTTAATTAACCAATAATGACAAATTAATTATTTGTTTGACCACATTTTGAATAACTAAAAGTATTTTCTTATTAATAAATCTTAACCCCTGAAACTTATCAATATATTCTATTTCAAAACTCGAATTAATTTGTACTTCAATTGGAGCATCTTAATTCTTAATAATGTTTTTTAAAATGATATTTTCGTTAATTATATACCTTCGCCTCCATAAGCTTTAAAATATTAATTGTGTCTACTTGAGGTTGATGCTAAATATTACACGAGATGATCCATTTATATGGTTAATCTAACTATCTAATTATAAAAATGATCATAATAGTCATAAAACCTCTTGTGATCAAATACTACACGGGCGTCAAAATTTACGTCCGTATAATTAAAGTATCAAAATAAGTTTTGACGTCAAGTTTAAAAAAAATTTGATGTATTTTCTCTTTAATAAATGAATAAAGTACACATACAATTTTTCATTCCATAATTTGAATTGATAGTAAAATATAATCAGAACTCTTCTTAAGAAGTTAAATTGATAGTAGACTATAATCAGAACTCTTCTTAAGAAGTTAAATTGATAGTAGACTATAATCAGAACTCTTCTTAAAAAGTTGAAGTGTTCAATTGAAACATTACTTTCCACTATCTAATAAAACATATTAATAAATTCAATCGACTAATATACTAAAAACTTGGTCAAACAAACTATAATTAACATAGGGAGATTGAACAACACTCCATCTACCCGCGCGTGAGATATACAATTCTGTTTACATAAAAACATGTCATGCATATCATGAATAAGATAATGGCATCATGATCATGTATGCATAGTCATGTGACATGTATAATCATACATGACAGCTCATAACACATTCATCACTTGCCATAAATTTGATATATAATATTCATTAATTACATGACCAAAATTAACTTTTTTTTCACACACTAAAAACACACAGTCCTTTTATATTCACTTAATATATAACATTCATCTCCCTTTAATGCATTTTTTGACCACTTGGGAAAAAGTGAAGTGAGAACAGCAGCAGTGCAACAGAGTAAAGAAAAAAACAGAGAGTGAAAAGGACCATAAAAAACAGGTACTATTTGTTTAATTTAATGCATAAAAAATTGTATATTTATAATGGGGTTTTGTTGAGATTTGTGAAAAATGTTTTTTTTTTTTGTGGACTTGGTAAATTTTGGGGGTTTTTTTGTTCTCTATATACGTGAAATTTTACAGAGTGAGAGTGTACAGAGAGGGCTAAAGGCTTAAAGGGTTACGAAATTTACCTTTTGTCAGATTCTGGGGAGGAGAAATCTTGGCCATAGATTCCTAATCTGTGTATTTTTTTTTGGGTTGTTGTGTTTTTTGGGGATAAATAGGAGTATCTGATCCGATTTTTTGTTTCTCTTTTGGTTGCTTTTTTTGGTGAGAAGAACAAGGGGAAGGAGGAAGGAGGAAGAAAGGGGTTGTGATATATGTCGGCAAATTTCTGTTTGGCTGTGATTGGAGCTCCGTTGAAGCTCTGGGTATCTGTTTCTTCAGTGATATTTGGTCTTTGCATGCAACAAATCCTCTGCTGTGATCATCAGCAGCAGGGTATTACTCTGTTTTTCACAACTGTTTCGATGCGTTTGAGGCCCAAAAGGTACTGTTTCTTCTTTTCCCTTAAACCCTTTTTGTGGTTTTAGAAAAAAAAACTGTTTTTTTTGTAAGTTTTTGTGTGTTATTGGGTGCTGATCTGTAATGGGTTTTTGTTGATTTTTGATTTGCAGGACTTGTTCTGGTGTTGTTTGCTTTGGTGGATTTCATATAAACCGATTTTTACATCCTATTTTGCTCTTGAGACGGCCGATTACTTGAAATTTTTTGCTGAGTTTTTCAAATTAAATTCAATTTTGTTTCTGTTTCCTGTTGAAAAAACCAATTTTCTGGGCATATTTTGAGGGGTTTTGAAGATTTGAAGAAATCATGAAAATGTCTGAGTCTCGGAGACAATCTCAGAAATCGAAGATTAGGGAAGAATCAGCCCGACCCATGAGGAAAATCCGGATCGTTTGTGATGACCCGGAAGCTACTGATTCATCTGATGACGAAGGGGTTGATGTATCGAAACCCAAACGATTTGTTAGGGAGATTTATCTTCCTGTTGTTAGCACTTTTACCCTGAAAAAAGTACCTGAAACTGAAAGTTCTTGTCAAGATAGCAACAATGGTGACAAAAAGAGTAGAGGAGGAGCTAAAACCCCTAAAACCCCGAGTGGCCCAAGGCCCTCGTCTTCGAAATACCGAGGTGTTCGTCAGCGTAAATGGGGTAAATGGGCTGCTGAAATTAGAGATCCTTTTAAATCTAGGAGGGTCTGGCTTGGTACTTATAATACTGCTGAAGAAGCTTCTCATGCTTATGAAATGAAAAGGCTTGAATTCGAAGCGATGGCTAAGAGTAATTCGAATACTGATGTGTCTGAGAAGAGCTCGAATAACGAATGTAACAACAGATTCGTCGAAAGGTCAACAATGTTGGTTGTGTATCTGAGGAGGATGACTCTGCTCAGAGTTTAGTGTCACATACTTCACACACATCTCCAGCATCAGTTTTTGAAATGGATTCATTGACTTCTGGTTCTGCTGCAGTGTCTGAGGTTAACAACAACGACAAACTCGTCGAGCAGCTTGTGGATGTCGATAAGATGGGATTGATGGAGGATAGTTTATCGCTCGCTGACATTGGTGCACGAATGGATTTCGATACAGAGATGGACTTGTTCTTTGCTGGGAATGATAATTTTGATCAGAATCTTGATGATTTTGCTGTGAATGATTTCGAGGATCTTCCGATATGTGGACTTGATGAGCAGTTGCCTGCTGGTTTACCTGATTTCGATTTCGACTTTGATTTTGATGGATACAATGAAGCTTGTGCTTGGATGGATGATGCAGCAGCTACTCCATTGATGAATGGAACAACAACAACACCCCTCAATATTGCATTATGCCCATAAGTTTTGCAGCTATAGGAGTTTCAATATTATTTATTAGTACTATATTAGTTTTATTTATTAGTAATCCATAGAGAGTTTTCATGTCTCAAGAATCATTAAACTTAGCTTCTTCGAGACCGTGGTCTTCGTCTTTTCAAGTGAGTTTTGAGTAGTCTTTACATTATGTTTTCAGAGAGTTTTGAGACTTTGAGTTGTGTTCATGTCTTTGAAGAAGATGGAGTCAATAGTCTCTTTGGGTTTTTCTTGTGCTGCTAGAGCCGTCCAAAGGTCTATTGAATCTCGATTTTCGGTGTTGTCTCGAGACTGTTTACTGTTTGTGATGAGCTATGAGCTATGTTATGAAACTTATATATGATAGTTGGCTCTTCATTTTACCTATCGATTATGATTTGGTATTAGTTTGTGATATTGACATTGTTTGTTGATTGCTAAGTTGACATATACATATCTATAGTTTGTGTTTGATAGTTACAACTATTCTATATTCATTTGCTCTTTTGTGTTCACCAATGTTTGGATTCGTGCTTCGGGTAAGACCATCGATGGTTAAGGGTGAAGGAATTTCAACTATCTCATCAGTATGTTTTGATGATGTCTCTCATTGGATGTGTTTGGGCTAATATTTTCTTGATTGGATGTATAGACTGTAGTGTAGTGTACTTTTTTTGGTTGCTTTGCCAAGCAAATGATATCAAAAACTAAAGGTAGATGTGAGATGTTATCTATTTGGGCATATTTTTAGACTTTGTTATAAGCTGAGAAATACCAGCTGTATTCCAATCTAAAAACTATATATTATAAAACCCAAATGTCATTGGTCCTGCAAATACTACTGTTCATCTTTAATTTTAGTTGGACACATTGGGTGTGATATGGTTGGTAGCAAGTGTGGAAGTGAGATTATTGTGTTTGTTGACCTTTGGGTCACATATAGATTGTTTCTCCATAAGTGTAGATAATCAAGATTGGTATACATCAACTTGTTTGAACTTTTTTGTTCGATGACAGTAGTGTCTGAGTCAGCTTAGTACGCATTACTCGTGTATATGCTACACACTGTCAACATAAGTATTGCGTGACTCTGCACTGTCATGAAAAGACAAATAAAAAAAACACCGCTTTTGCACTCTCATAAAAAGACAATTAAGAAGAAATCACCACTTTCGATAGTATTTAATCATGAAGTTTTCACGAGTTTTTTACCAACTTTATTGACCACGAGATCGATGCACGGAGTTATTTGTTTGATTAGTGTAGGGATGAAGAGTGAGGGCACTTCATCTAGTAGGGCCAAACATATCACGGGTCAAATTGAGAAATAATAGACCATGATTTGTTCATAACCAAGAATTAAAGGTTTAAAATGTGCTTTCATTGGTTAACAACTAATCTTATTTTCGTAGAGCGTGAACTAGCGAACAGTGAAGTGAGTAAAGATCCTAGAAATTTTAAGTTCATATATCTCACTATCACGTATTCAGTATATTATCATATTATCTTATTGCATCACTAGCAAACACACAATGATATTCGTGATTCTTTCATAATTTCAATGTATCATAGTCGAGATCATAATGAACTTATCGATCGTCGATTAATTAATTAAAAATAAAAATAAAGTTATTCTTAAATTTTACTTTTTAGTACTATTTGATAAATATTTAGACATTGACACAATAAGATTATTTCCTACTTGGTGGTTTGCTTAGTCATCTCAAAGATTATTTGATGAAAGAAAAGTATAATAAAACTTGGTGGAGCATAATATATAGTTTAATACGTTACATCTGTTGACGACATTTTTCCATATTGCTTATAATAAATTTTATTGATTGCTTATATTTCTCGCAATTCCTTATTTATGAATAATTCATCCACGCAATTAGTATGTCCATTATTTTATTTAAAAGGTCTTAGTGGGTCAACATTTATAGTGGACTCACTATACCGATACACTCTTTCGTCCTATTTGACGTGATATCATTTGATTTGATACGATATTTTAAAAAATAATATTTTATAACTTGTGATTTAGTGTGATACCATTTAATTTACAATGTTATATAAATTATTATTGTTTCTTATTATGATAATGTGACTTTTGTTTAGACAAACTAAAAAAAAAAATTATCACATAAAATGAGATGAATCACCAAAAGAATATTAAGAATCAAGATGAATTCACCATTTAAAGTTTATGAATTCTATTTTTTACACAAATTTATGTTCCGTGTCTAAAGTTATTGGTTCAATTGAACACGTAGCTACAATGTTTGCATACACTTATGTTAATATCAGGTAAATAATGAGTTGAAAGTAGGGGTAAAATTATAAATTTACAATTATATATAGTATGTTTTATCATTGTTTTTTTTCATTACTATATTGATTTATTATACTTGAGTTTGAATAGATACTTCATCGAAAACCATTTCATTTTTACGAAATAAGACTTAAGGTCTACATACATTTTATTTTCTTAAAAATCTACTTATAAAACTTCATTAGATAATACATTATTGTTATTATATATGTATATACTATATATTCCCTTTTTGTATGATGAATTGTATATTGACCAAAAATATATGCAGTAAATTATAAGTTTTATTTTTAGTAAATCTAGTATTACAATCTCTATTATTTAAACTATACATTTTGTCTTCCAATAAAATGATCTCAAATTGGTAGTACTAGGAGAACTGTCATAATTAGTCTTGCAAGTTGTAATTTTCTTTAAAAAATTATGCCAGGTGTGACATATTTGTATACAAATATAAAAATTGCCACAAATAATGTTTGCGTGTAGTAAAAAAATTATTAATAGTTAGTTGAATCTATAATTAGTAGTGGCACACTGGCACCTACCTATTTTTGGCTATGGACTATTTTTCCTTTTCATTTTTCACTTTTTTTAGTTGTGAAAACTATTCATTGTTCGATATCTATTCTGAAGTTTGATTAATTCAGATTCACATTAAAAGTAGTATGCTTCTAATTAAAAATGACTTTATATTTAGGGATCGAATGAAATGACGCATATGCCTACATATTTGTGTTTGTTTTATTTTTATGCAACTAAAAATTTATGGTTATAAGTTATAACGTATAAGCTATAAATTTAGATAAACTGAATATTTGAACAAAAATTGATTATATAAGTTTAGTGCTAAGAATTTGAAAGAATAAATCAATGGATTCAAATTTTAAATCCTATTCTGTCTGCTCTAATTAAGATTTGTGAGATTTATTTTAGTGGAAAATACATTTATTCATCCCCTAATATGAGGGGAGAGATGTATAATAAATAAAATTAATTTTTTTCCACATATTATGATAATCAAAATAATTAAATTACTATCTATGTATGATGATCATGACAAATATTCCATATATTATGTGTAGTTTTAGCAATAAATCATGTCATGTATTTTATAATTAATGCCATTTCTGCTAATTTTTGAATTTTTTGTTATTTCTTTTAATTTTTCTTTCCCTTTTGAATCGTCAAAGAAAGTTGAATAAATTTGGTGTAGCCATGCACTTGTCTCCCATTTCTAAAGAATAGGGCAAAAAACTTATGTCCACATAAATCAGTAAATATAAAATATTTAATTTGTATACATACATAATTATGGACAACTTTCACATATCAACATAAAATTCATATTTGTATGTTATGACAAAGTTTGCATAATTGCGCTCCATAGCAAACTTATGTATGTATAATTCGCTATACATATACAATTAAAGCGAATTGTATAAAAAGAATTGTATAAAACGAGAAAGAGAGAAATTACATACAATTTGAATTGTATAAAACGAGAAAGCGAGAAAGACAAAATTTAATTGTATAAAACGAGGAAGCGAGAAAGGCAGAATTGAATTGTATAAAACGAGAAAGAGAGAAATTATATACAATTTGAATTTGTATAAAATGAGAAAGAGAGAAAGGCAAAAAGAGACTTGTGCAGGAATATACAATTGAATCGAATTGTATAGAACGAGAAAGAGAGAAATTATATATAATTTGAATTTGTATAAAACGAGAAAGACAAAAGAGAATTGGGCAGAGAAATATTTGTACTGTATAATTATAAGGGTATATGACAAAAATATATGTATTTGCATGCGTTTATACAATTTTCTCTCGCTTTATACAATTAAAACACAATTTATACAATTCTATTGTATAAAGCGAGAAAGGCGAGCGACAGGAAGCGAGCGAGAGTGGGAGAGTGGCGAGCGAGACTATGAGCGACAGAGGGACTGGCAAACAGTTTGCTATAGAACACACATAAATCAAACGGTAACTACTATATTTATTTTATATTATTAGTTTGTCATTCTATACAATTATCCCTATAAATATCAAATTATAACCAAGTAATATATACCCTTACCTTAATTTTAATTTACTATAATTAAATTATATGGCGAGGAAAAAATAAGCCTAGTCCACTAGCTAAAGCCACAATTCAATTTAGTCGAATAGATGCGAGACTCCATTTTATTCATGTATAAAACTATTGTGTATTTCTCACTTTCTTAAATTATCAACCCAAGATACTTGAAATTTCCTCTTTTGGGGATGACTCGTACGTCAACTCTCACTTCCACATTCGTTTCATGTATTGCATCATTGAACTTACACTTCAAGCACTCTGTATAGAACCTTTAGATTGTACCTCGACCAGCAACCTAACGTTTACCCACCCTTGTATCTTGTCACTCAATATTAAACCATCATATGTATTTAACTTACATCATGATACCTCCTCCTCCTTTAATATAGCATAGTTTCGTTAAAGATGCAAAATTTCAGTATATATCTCTAAAATGTTATTTTTGACTTGTATGCATAACATTATTTTCTACGTACAAAATATATTTTTTGATAAAGAATGTTCGAGTGATCATCTTTGTGTCAAAGGGACACATCAACAAAATTCTTTAGTTTATATTTTTAAAAAATAATTATAATGGAGTTCTTTTTCTTTCTTTATATTTTTTCTTTTTTTCCTTTTGAAATATGGCCTGCTAGGAATTGAAAAGTGGCCTCATAGAGACAAGCTAGAGTTTTAGGAAGATCAAATTGGGCCCATTATTATGATTTTGACCCGTTCCTGCCTTATAGAAAAAGTAAAGGGAAAATAGCATTTTAGTCCTTTAATTATTGTTAAAGTGTGATTTGGTCCATAAAATATATGACTTAATATATTTAACTCTATTAAATTTTTTTATATTTTTAGTTTCTTTTATGTACAAAACATGTTATTTTTAGATTAAATTTCAAAATTATATCATCCTCAAATATTACATATTTCGATTGATAATTCCTTCAATTTATAGTACATTACTTTACTATTGAAGACTTGAAGTGCTTAATCAGATATTACAAGAAATAAAGTTATGATTTATTAGTAAATGTTGAATCAAAATTGCTATACACCCAAGGAAAAATACAAAAAGAATTTAGTATTTAAAAAATGAAAGAAATGAGATTGTGGATTAATTATAGCCAAGTACATTAATAAACACATGGATTAATTAGCTATGTCCCATCTCAAAAATTAAAAATGATTAAAAAACAATACTTTAAACATCAATGATTTTAGAAGATGTCCAAATCAAATGAATGTTTTTTTAAAGAAATAGTAATTATGTGGTCGTTCTTAATTGTAGACTTAAAAGTAATTTGTTTTCAGTTTATTTGTCTTGATTTTTTAATTGAAAATAAAAAAAATATTTTTATTTATTTTTGATAACTACTTAATTTTTAATTTTCTATACAATATATTAAAGTCACAAAATTAAATCACATTATATATATATATATATATATATATATATATATATATATAAAAAAAATTCGGATCACAAAATTTGAAAAAAGTGAATTATTAGTATTAATTAAAAAATAAAATTTCAATGCAATCTTAGGCTGACTTTATCTCTATTGGATGTACATCATTTTCAAGGCCGTTAACTTAGGTGAAATAATATAATAAATTAAATTTTCAAATACTTTTTCAAAGATTTCTGCAAAGTAAAATTAAGTAGGGCCAAATATTGGGCAGTTGATTGTCCTTTATTCCAACAACATTAATGTTGTCATGTTTCTTGAATACATTTTCTAAAGGAATCTATAGAGAATTGGAAAATTTTAAAAAAATAGTCAAAAATTGTACATATAAAATAGTTTTTCCATTTTAATTTATTGGTCTGATATTAAAATGAAGAATTTTTTGAATCTAAAGATTATAAACTAAAGATATATCAAATGTATCAGTGTATCATATTATTCAATAATTTTATATTATCAAACAATCATGTAGAAATTTAGAATAGACAAATTACTTAAAAAATAAGAGACATTCTTTATAAAACGAATTAAGAAAATGAATTTTACTAAGTGTGTTCCACGTTTAATAATTTGTAATAAAATATCACCAACTGAACAGTTTTCAATATTAAGTTAATAATCAGATCACTATAGCTTTAGATTATCTTATTTGCAAAATTACAAATCTACTTTTTACCATGAATTGCCATAGATATCTTCGAAATGACTTTGAAAAGTACCTTTTTCTAATGCATATTTTTAGTTGGTGGTTGGATATTGGTGTCTAAACCTCTTTTGAATATTCATGTTGTAAGACTAGTAATGAAAACAACTAGTCCAAAATAAATTTTGCTTCCCTTTCATTTTATCCTTATTATGATCCATTTAAATTCAGCACTTACAGAAATTCCACCTTTAAGTTCTCTTATTACAATTATTCCCTATTAGTTTTATAATAAATTCCCAAAATTTCTCATTTTCAAGCATCAGATTAATGTATCAGCGCATCAAATTAATGTATCTTGCGCATCAAATAAGTGTATGATGTATAAAATGTATATCATATTAGTGTATCATGTATAAAATGTAATGTATCTTACTTAACGATTAATGTATCTCACACATCATATTAATGTATCAGCGCTTATATTATGTATCAGCTTAAGGAATTTTTGTAACTATAAACTTATAAAGGACAAATGATAATTTTACCTTAAAAGTATGTGATTTATGTCTTTTGACCTATATATATAACAAAAAAATAAAATTGAGTTTCATGGAATATATAATGATTGGATCATAAAATAAAGCCCATTTATCTTTGGCTGATTTTTCCTATGAAATCAGGTAAAAGCAATCCAGCCCATTTCAACATTTAGCATGGTGAACTTACACTATAAGCAATAATGTTGGATGTCATTACATTAGTTTCCGTCAAGATCTATGTTGTTCAGACTCTTAAAAAATGTAGTCACATTCATATTGATTCCTCTAAAAATGCATTGCTTCGAATCAAGACTCATCCAACAATATTTTTAAAAAGTCTGAAAAAATAGATCGGAATTATAGCACGTGATTTAAATAATAGTAGTGATTACTAATAAAACACAAAACACTACTTTGAAAATTCACTAGTTGAGGATGTACAAAAATTTG
Organism: Solanum lycopersicoides; assembly: GCA_022817965.1. Classification (NCBI taxonomy): domain Eukaryota; kingdom Viridiplantae; phylum Streptophyta; class Magnoliopsida; order Solanales; family Solanaceae; genus Solanum; species Solanum lycopersicoides. The sequence goes on along the minus strand of CM040622.1, from coordinate 5,138,697 downwards.
GTTTGCCCTTCAAATGATAAATTATGTCACAACATATTTCATGCGTTCATTTAATATATCAACTGAGGTTTATGGAGAGATATCATTATAATATTTCGAACATAATTCACCTAATTAGACATGACGTTTCACTATAGTTTGTTTTTATTTTTAAGTAATAAGCTTTGTAACGCTTATTTGGTTAATTTATAATAATTTAAAGAAAGCTAAAAGTTATCATTTACCATAGAGTTTCCATTGTAATATTATTTCTTGCCTTGATTGTCTTAATATTATTTCTTAACCAAAAACCAAATAAAATAATATCTTATACGCATTCAACAATTCCCTTTCCCAGAAAATTCTGTTAATTAATCGAATGATTATCATTATTCTATTTCAGTAATTAAGTACCAAATGGAGTATTATTACATTATTTTAAAAAAAATAATCCTAAGATATCAGAAGCAATTTTTTTTTTTTTTGTATTTGGCTTGTAAGTAATAAACTTTCTATAAAGAAGTGAATTTGCCATTATAAATAACCATACTCACATGCATATGACTTAAAATCATTTTTTGAAAAATCTTGTTCATGAAAATACAGAGAAAATAGGAAAGGTATTACCACATAAGTTTTCTAATATAATTGCCTTTGCAATTTTAAATTAGATATAGAAATCAGGAATTAGCGATGGACAACTTCTATCGTTAAACAACAAAAAAATTATAGTTAATGAATAGCAATGGATTGCTAGAAATATATGTTATTTACGAGCTATTTAGTGATGAAATTTTGTACTTAATTTTGTTTAGTGAATTTGATAAGCAATTAATTATTTTTGCAGAAAATGAAGGAGGAGGAGTGCAAAAATGAAGAAAATAAGAATAATTCAAAAGGAATTATTATCATATTGGGTGTTTATATTCATTGTCAAGGGTGTAAAGAACAAGTACTTAAATCCCTTCGTGGCTTTGATGGTATAATTTTTTTTTCTATCCCATTTAATTTTTGGATATTGATTTTTGTGTGCATCTATATTTGTTACCTCTAATCAATGTAGATATCGACTGATCAAAAATGAATTCAACATTTGTAATTTTTAGATTTCTATCACGATTACAGGTAAAATGGAAGGATACGATAATAATTACGTTTACAATCAAATAATTATAAATTTTTTACTGAATTTCTTGCACTTATAGGGAATTTGAGCAACAGATATTGAATTCACATGAACTCATATACTATACTCTAGATAACAAGTTTTAAGATAGATAGTGAGGAATTACCTATGTATCTTCTTCTTTTTTTACGTAGAAATATAAACTCTAATTTCTGATGATTTTCACTCATTTTATTGACAGTGATATTCCCTTACATTATTTCTCTCTTTTTTTTTTCTTTTATTAATTGCAATTTATTTTTTTCTCTCCCAAATTTAGGGGTGGAGGAAGTTGAGATTGATGATAAAAATCACAAAGTGATGGTGAAAGGGAAGAAATTAGATCCTCTAAATGTGGCTGAGAGACTGAGGAAAAAAAGTGGTAAACATGTGGAATTAATTTCTCCAATTCCATCAAAGAAGAAAGAAGAAGAAAAGGAGAAAAAACAAGAGGTATATTTAAATAATTTAACTCAATAGTTTTTTTTCCTCAATTCATTCACTAATATGAAAATGACAAACTTTCCGTAATTGGTAAAATTATTGTCATATGATCAAAAAGTCATAGATTTGAATCGTAGAAATAGTCTCTTGCAGAACAACATAATCGTACACCTTTGTGGATTGTAGTCAAGCCCTTCTACGAACTTTACATAATGCGAATCAAAAAATTTAATACACCGAGCTTTTTTTTAAAAAAAAATTATTCACTAATTAATCTATCTTGCTGTGGGGAATGCAGCCTAAGGTTATTGAAGTGATTTTGAAACTATATTTACACTGTGAAGGATGTGTTAAAGATGTCAAGCAATGCATTCACAAAATGCCAGGTACATATATTATTTTATTCTCTCATAATTAACTATGTCCATAGATAGCCAAAAAAAAAAAAAAGGTTAATGAATTTAAGTTGCATATACTAAAGATGCATAATTTTTGTACAACCTATTTCAGTACTATTTCGAAACTACATCATGCATGTTATTTTGATACACAAATTAAATCATCGATAAAAAAATAATATCAATATAACTTATCCCGACATTCAGTGGAGTTACCAATTAACACTCACATCATATAGATTTTATTTGTGATTATGGTTGATCTGATGATGTAAATAATTTTACCTTGTATCCCTTACATTCTAATTTTTTCTTTCATATTTTGATTTTCAGATATCTCTATTCCTTCCTTTATGCCTTTCTAAAATCCGTCTAAGTAATTTTTATTTTTATTTTTTGTGGATGATGTATAAATAGGGGTTCAAACAGTGGATCCAGAAATGAAGAACAATATTGTGAAAGTTAAAGGATCAATGGATCCACAAAAACTAGTAGAATTCATCAACAAAAAAGCAGGAAGACATGCTGAAATTATAAAGAAAATTGACAAAGAGAAAAATGAAAAAACATTATTTGATAAAAATTCATGTGATATTAAAAAAGGTTGCAATAATTGCCAACATGATTATCTTCAAATTGTATATGCTCCTCAAATATTTAGTGATGAGAATCCTAATTCTTGCTCAATTATGTGAGATAATAATGTTTAACCACATCTTGTATTAAGTATCAATTTTAAGATTATAATACAAAAATTTCATGTACTTTGAGATGTCCAAATGCAAATTCTAAATTGTATTTTTGTGCAACACTATTTCTTTATTGGTTCGTTTATAATTCTTTGTTACATACTCAGTGTAATCGTTTGTTACTGTACCTTTTTATTTGTCTTCCAGTTATTTTATCGTCTACTTTATTTTTTGAGATTATAACTAGAACCACTCACCCCTTTTCTGGATCGACCTCACATCAATAAATACGATCCATTCTACATTGCATTGATCAAAATTGAGCGACATGACTTAAATCACGCCAAATTGAGGGGCACAACATAAGTGTGATACTAAAAATCATCGCATAATAGACTTATATAGTCGATAAAAATATCATAAAATGTTCGATAAGATGAAAGATTTACTAAAATACAACAATGTTTTAGTTCAAATGACAATGTTGTACAAGGAATGCTAGAAAATGATCATCAATTTTTGTTTACAATACATTGTTCATTTGAATATACGGTTTAGTGTAGCAGCTAAGCGGACTCCACCTTGAGCTAGACGCCATTGAACTATTGGATATCGCGATAGGAAATAATCATCTGTTCTCCATATGTACGCGTTTTAACAGAGTTAAAATTCGCGCGATTGAAGAAAATTATTGAAGAAATTATTAGTGATTTACCTTCTAATGTTGAGTCTTCACTCACTCCTTTATATGCCCAGTCACAAGCAGCTTTGATACCTTCACTTGCATATCTATAGGAAGCAACAAATTCTTTATTAGTACTTTATGATCAAAGGAGACAGAGGCGTAGCCAGGATTTGAAACTTGTAGGTTCTAAATATGTACGTATTATAAACTTCAAATACTGGATCGGCCTTATGATAAATTTGTTGAATAAACATACATATCAGGGCAGGCTGTTTTGTTGCCACTGCAGCTTTCCCATGAATTTACTTGATCAGCCCATCCTGTCTGTTTAAGACGAAACTCGTTACGAATATGATGATTCATATATATATATCTATGTTGATTAGACTCTTGAAAAATATCGACAGGTGTATGTCATCTGACAAGGGTGTTGCAATAGTCTTTTTAAAAAGTTCGAGCAATATAAGAAAAAGTAGGTGCTATGTTGCTAGGATCCTCCAAAAGCTCATAAACTTTTAGAGGATCCAACATACACCTGGAGGCATTTTTGGAGGATACGAGCAACATAGTTTAGGACTAAAAACAATTGTTTGTACCGTGATGTTCTTCTGAATTGCATCGACTAGTTCATCTACGTTTGAATCATCGTATCGTTCTTCTATATTTTCGATTATATTGGAATCCCAGACCTATTAACAAGCAACATTAGTTTCAGCAAAACATTATGTGAATATGGGAATTGTTTGTTTTTGTCAATTAAAAAAAAAAAACTTACATGATGGAGAACTGTTTTTCTAGTGTACCAATGAACATCTATTGTATTGCCTCCTCTGTCTGAAGTAAATCCCACATGTAGAGGCTGCATATATGAACCAAAAAAAAAAACATATCTCAACACTACTAAAAACAGGGTCAAAATCCTGGGCCAAATCCCGAGGTAACACATAAACAGACACTCAAATTTAACCTCAACTAACAGTCAAACACTCCAACTTTGAGTATGTATATCTAGACACCTCAACTCGTCTCTATTGTGTCAGTTGAACAACTATAACTTACAAAATGATCATCTAGACACCTCCAAAGTTTTAATTGTGCCATGTCAGAGTCACAGTGAGGACGTGTTGGAGTGTTTACTTGTCAGCTGAGACCAGATTTGATTGTTTTATGTATTATGACTTTTTGAAATTTAAACATATTTATTTACCTGATGAATGTCCCCAAAAAAGTGAGAAAGGAAGAGAAGTGCTTCTGTCAAATTATCTGATATTTACTCAAAAAAATAAACATAGTTTAAAATTCTGTTAGTATCAATTTTGATTGAACATAAAAAGAATGAAACAAGAAAGATTTAGAATAAACATTACATGTTGAAACATGATCATTGCCTTTGTTATAACTTAGGAGCTGATTAGTGTAATTGTAAATTGCTCCAGCTACACATCTATCTTCAACTCCATCTTCATCTTTACAATCCCCTGTATACAACAACAACGATTACGTCTTAGTGCCAAACAAGTCAGATACGTGAATCCTCACTAATCATGTTTCAAGGGTAGTCTGGTACACTAAATTTCCTACAACGGCGAGACTCAAGGAAGGCCCCAGACCTTACCTTGCATTTCTATAACTAGTTGTTTCAGTGACTTGAACTCGTAACCTCTTGATAACTAAAGATAATACAATATGAAATAAAGTACTAGAAGTTCTTTATGTTTTCTAATGACGTTACACGTGTTACAAAATAATTAGTTGATCATCACTATCACTTTTGCTCTATTTGCACCGTGTAATTTTCTGGCAAGGGAAATTCAATTGAACCCCCTTGACCTACCTTTAGCTCCACCCTTCCTCTGACTCAAACAAGGTAGGAATAGAATATACGAACCCTTATTGTTCGTATTAAACACAATTTGTACCAATATTAGGTATCGAAGTTAGTACTTACTTTTATATTGATAATTGCAAAGATTATCAGGGGTATCAATGTAATGAAGAGGTGAAGACCAATGATAATGGAATTTAACACGATCTGCCCATATACACACACTTGCCAAATCACCATTTGCAGATTGTGGTAACAAATTTTCAACTGCATCTGCAGCAGCTTTACTCAATCTTGACTGTCACAAATAAAATAAAATTATGTCAAAATACAATGTAAGAAATGAAAGGAAAAAAAATGAAAGAAACTTTTTAACCTATATATGTTGCTCTAACTTTTTAAAAATATTAGAGAACTTTTGGAGGATTTAAGACATGTACAACAATACTAAGGACAGTCTGAGTAACATAGCTTTTACCGGTTAACATACAATATGTAGAAAAATGTAATATAATCGATTCAAAAGGCACAAATACATATAAAATCTTTTTATACAAATAACATCGTTTATATTAAAAACATAAGTCATCAGTTCAAATCTGAGAAAGAGTCTTTGTAAAAAATTAGGCATGGTGCAATAACATTTTACAAAAGTTTGAGCAACACAAGTTCTAATTAAGGACCCCATTCCAAGAATGAAAGACCAAAATAAAATTAAATAATACCCTTTTAAACTATTTTGTTAGAACTTTTCTCAAAAAAAAAAAAAAAAAAGTAAAGATGTGAGATTCTTCAAAAATAGTGTAATTTTTAGAAACGTTCAAGCAACATAACTTTTAACTCAATAACCCATATAGTATAAAAGATTATAAAATAAAGAACACAAACACAAATAACATTCTATTATAAAATAAAATTCGAACCTGAGCAATCTTGCAAACAGTGTAATGACCATCAAGTCCCCATCCATGAACTAGTGGAACAAGAAACAAGACAGACACCATAGCCAAAAACACATGAAATTTGTATAACTCCATTTTTTCTACTCTCAAACTAAAACCTACCAAATTCACAATTTATTTTTTTTGTCCTAGTTTTGGTCCTTATAAACTAGGACAAATAAAGTGTCTAGTGTGAACTGTATGAATACATGGAAAAAAAAATATATCAAGATATTATTTATGAGACAATCATAAATAATATTGATTTGATGTATCTTGGTTCACACTTGACTACTTTCAAATTTTAAAATGATGAGTCCCCCTTTATACTTTTTTACTTAAATATTAAAATTCGTTTCTTTGGTTCAGGCGCGCGAATCTTAACTTTAAATATGTTTACATGTGATTACTTGTTTAATTTTGTCAACTTTTAATCATTTAGAAATACTTCTTACATCCTAATTTATATGGAGACCGTTCAAATTTGAGAGTCGAGCAAGTTTCTTTTATTCTGATTTTCCAAATATGTTTTATAGATTTAGAATTGTTAATTGTCGTGACTTAGTATTATTATTTTTACTAATTTCCAAATATAAAGATTATTTGTTTGACTTTATGATTAACATTAACAAGTTTGATTCTCTGAATCTAAATTATGACACATAAATTGTGACGTGGGGTTATCTATTATTTATTTTGGATAGACTTTAATCTAAAAATCTTAAAGATAACATTTTTTAAGACTTAAAAAGAAAGAAAATAATGAAAAAAGTTGAAAGATTTATGTAATCGTGCTTGTAAAGGAAAACAATTTATTGAGAGAATGCGTAACGGCTCAAATGGAAATGACCATTTTTTTCTACTTTTTTAAGATTCTGTTTATTTAATTGATTTTATTATCATCAAAGGAAAAAAAATATAATCCATAATAAGGATAATGGTGACACGAAAAAAACAAAATATAGTATTATGTCCAATATAAAATTACACGGCATGAGAAACAGGTTGTCAATATCAAAAATTCTAAATATTCTAACCAATTGATATAAAATTGAATGTAAAAAAAATCAATCTAATCCAAACTTATTTGGATTGTTATTACTTCAATCTAAAAAAAATTCGAAAATTTTCATATCTAATTCAAATGACCTGAATACCCACCCTTAGTTACATCGTAAGCGATAACTAAATATTAACAAGTGATCCAAAAATTAGCTATTTGGGCCAAGTTTTAGGTTGATCCAAGTTCAACTTTGAACACAAATGGGCTTTTCTTGATTCTTCAGCTAGCCCAATATTACTAAACGATACATCTGTAATCAGTAAATTTGGCCCAATATTATTAGATTTTGGGAAAGCACAGAAATTACATATTTTTAAGGTAAATTATCATTTGTCCCTAATAAGTTTATAATTATAGAAATCCCTCAAACTGATATATAATATAAGCGTTGATACATTAATTTGATGCGAGAAATACATTAATCATTAAGTAAGATACATTAAGTTTTATACATGATACACTAATCTGATGTATATTTTATGCATGATACGGTAATCTGATGCACGAGATACATTAATCTGATGCGCGAGATACATTAATTTGATGTGCTGATAGATTAATCTGATGTGTTAAAATGAGGGATTTTGGAGATTTGTAAAACTAATATGGAATAATTGTAATAAGAGAATTTAAAGGTGGATTTTTGTCATTTTTTCTTAAATTTTCCCTCCGTTTTAATCTGTATGTCTTGCTTTTTATTTTTTGTCCGTTTGAAAAATAATACTGATCTTATCTTTTTAATCAACTCTTTAATTCAAACCTTCTATATAGTTTGTTTGAGACAACACGATTAAGGAGTGTTTTGGTACATTTTACATGTTTTTAGCTTAAGATCACAAGATTAAAATGTCCTCATTTCATACTTGAACTCCATGAAAATCATGACCAGACAAACAAATTAAAACAACAAACGTATAAGCGAACTCGTCCAAAAGTTGCTTTGACTGAAATGGACTAAAAAGTGAATCGAACTCAACTCGTCCTATTCTTATTAATTTTAATTGTTTTGTTTGTTTTAATTTTTAATACCTAAAGAAATTATTATTATTATTATTTCTTTATAACAACCATATATCATGTCAAATTTTGAGAGTTTTTTAGAAAAATTTAACAAAGTTTCTCATGAGCCTACTTTAATTCGATATCAACTTAAATTTCAATACCAAATCCACCATTTCTTTTCTCCTAAAGAATTTAATTTCTTGGTGGTTGTAGCGTCTAGTTAATGAGTGAATTGTTAGGGTGTGATCTATCTCCTTAAAAAAGTAGATTAATTACATTAAATAAAAGGTCGTAATTCAAGTTATCAATAAGAATTATAATTGAGTGATAAATATTTTTCGTTTTTGACAAAGGCTTTATTCAATAGGTAAAGCACACGACTCTTCATATTCCTTTGAATGAGTTAAAATGATTTTTAAAAAAATAAATTATAAACATAAAAAAGAATTCAGTCTGATTAGACTAACTAACTAATTATATTACTTTAAACATTGAGTTTAATATACGAAGAAAACATCTTAATCTTATTAATTAGTAAGTAGTAGCAAATTAATTAAGGTCCAAATGATTGAAAATGTGACAGGTACAACAAACACTATATATATCCAACTTGTATGAAATCCTTTGAAAATAAAATAATTTTTATCAAAGATGATTTCATTCTTAAAATTTGGATCTTGATATCTAGAAGTTAGTAATTTAACTATTTTATTCAAATAATGATAGAATGTTAATAACAATTTGAATATATGACGAAATATGAGTAACTATATAAACTGAAAGTAAAAATATTGAAAAATGACTTCTTTATTTGTCTCTATTGGACCTTTTGCAATAGTTTAATAAGCTTAACCAACAAACGATATCACGTTCTAACTTTTATTTACATTTCGATCAAAAATAATCTTCTTGGCGATCTATTCTTTATCTGTCTTATTAATTGGTTCTAACTATTAATCATTGACCTAAAAGTAACTCAAATGGAAATTTTGGGATTCATAGATGTTCTATCGATAATGAATCAATTTGTTTTCTCTGTTTGACATTTTATTTTTATCTAAAATGAAATCTATATAACTCATTATCCATATCATTTCAGCTCGACTAATATGAAAACCTTCATTTTAGCTGAATTTTAAATTTAACTTGCTTACTTGTCTATACTTTCTACTCCCTCCGTTTAAAAAAGGATGACCTAGTTTGACTTATAACGGAGTTTAAGAAAAGAAAGAAGACTTTTTAATCTTGTGGTTCTAAACTAAAGTTATGTCAAATGTACCAAAATGTCCTTTAATCTTGTGGTTTTAAACCTGCCACGTGAAAAGTTAAAGTTAAAGTGTTGCTAAAAAAGGAAAGAGGTCATTCTTTTTGAAACAAATTAAAAAGGAAATTGGAACGTTCTTTTTTAAACGAAGAGTATATTTTTTTTTTCATGAGATATCTATCACTTTACCCGAGTCACGATGAATGGTATATATTAGAATGTATATGCATACACCTTTGGTGATTATATATTTATTTATCGTACATTTGTACTGCATAGATCCATTTTCTTAGGGTTGCTGTAAATCTTATCAAAATTTGATTTCAAAATTTGTTTAAGAGAATCTGTTTCCCTTTATTCAATGTAGTAAGTATTTGTTAATTATTGTCATAATCACTCATGAGTCATTGTCTATTTTATATTCATCCACCCTTTGCTAATATTTTAATAAATAAATTACATTAAATTAACCAGACATTTCTTAATTAGGATGTTTAGACGACTTTTCAATTTTAATGACAAGGCATAATTAATTGCTTTTATTCTACTCTATCCATAAGAAGCACAACAAAATTCCCTAAAACCAAATTTGAATTTTTAATTTAGGCCACTGCAACATAATATTGGAATACACCAAAAGAGGGAAAAAAAAGTTGATATTAATTTTTAATTAGTTGCGTGAATATTAGTATAACTTTGAATTTAATATCTCGTAAACTCATGAATATTTATAAATAAATCAAAGTGATCAAGAGGTGGTCTTCCTCAAAATCAACTCGAAATATTGTAGTGTTGCTCCAAGTTCTATGTTCGAGATTTCTTCTATTAACGGCTTTTAGTCATAAATACTATTTAATAAAGAAGAATCATAAAAATACATAAAATTATACTAACAATATGAATAAATAAAATTATTATTTTTTTCTTTTTTCTTTTAATACTCCACATAGATCTAAAGAGGGAAAGACTAAATAAAAACCAAGTTTTTTGGCAAAGGATTTTAACCAAATCACCTAAAAGTTTTTCTTTTCTACTTTTCTTTGTGAATTGAAACATCAACTAATTTCAGTATGATACCTACTATCAATAAGTATCGAGTAACTCAATTCTTTAAAACTTTAACAAATAAAAAGACATCATTCAGTATTTACGCTTTCATTCGAATTGAACCACGACTAATTTCACGGATTATTTGTTACCTTCCATCAACATATACTTGAGTAACACAATTTATCAAAACTTGAACAGATAAAAAGAAATTACATAACTTTTCGCTTCTATTGAGAATGAATGTGAAACATCAAGGTTCTCAACTTACTTCATTGATTACTAAGTTACATTTTAAAATACTCAATTATATATTAACTTAAAAATTATTATCATAAAAGTAACTCGTAAATTTTAAATTCTATATATTCGTGTGACAAGTTAGAATCTAAAGAATTGCAAACCTTTATGTACAAGCATTCTCTTTCATATGGACGGCGCCAACAAAGATAAATAAAACAAAATTATTTTTATTAACAAATCAATTACTATAGTTAAACATTATTGTCAAGCAAATACGAAACGATATAAATATGAGCAAATTAATTAAAATGAAGTGACTATCAGTTTGATAGCCACTTTAACCATTCACTTTTTTTATTGACTCTTTTTCCACACACAAAAATTTAAAAAATTAATTATCTTCTCTTGTTTTTTCTTTTAAAAGAATTATATTGGTTTCATTATCATAGTGGACCACTCACCGTCCTTCACTTAATCTTTAGATGGACGGAGATTTATTTTTGAAAAAAAATTTGCAACCAAGTATATTATATCATCTCACAAGATGTTTATTGTTTGTCATTTATCAAAATTTATGTAAGATAAATTATGCAGCATTTATTCTGATTCAACGAGTCTTATCGTGATCTTGTCTTGAATTCTCAGAAAAAGTTTTATTGCTTCTTACTTGCAAAACGAGGAATTCATCAATATCTTTATTGTGCTATCGAAAATTCTGAAAATTAATACATAATAGTAATACATATCTTTACATGCTATATCTGAGTGGAGGAGAAATTTTATAAAATTTCACTCAATATATTGTTATTGGTATTAACACATATATATTAGGTGAAATTTCATAAATTTTCACTTAATACATTACTGTTATTATTATAAATATAAAGTGAGGAGAGTTTCTATATTTTTTTAACAATAAGAGAAAACCAATTTTCACATTGAAATTATTATTTTTTTCCATTGCAATTCCGTTAAGTTCTTGATATTGTTGAAAATTGACTATAAAATTCAGTAATTTAATCAATGATTTAAAATAATTAAATAAACATAATTGTCACGTGGTGTGTGTACTTTTTAATTTTCACATGTTACATGTTTAGTCACTTTACATACTTCACTGATTAATTTACTCTTTTTCTTCCAACTTCTTTTCACACTTGAGCAAAGGGAGTGTTTTCTGTTTCCCATTTCACCAAATTATTGTCCAATTATTGAGTAAAAGAAATTGAAATAAAAACATCAAAAACTTAAAATTCAAATATTTTAATTTTTAATCTTAATATTCTAGGTAAAAAAATAATCTAATATATTGACTTTTAATAAGCAAAAAATCACACCAAACAAAATGCAAGAACACTGCACATTACTTTAACTTGTATATATCTCGAAGAAAGTAATTCAATTTAATTTGTATATGTCTCGATCTTTCGTAACTCACCAAGTAAGTTATATTGGACATGCACAAATCTCAAATAACCTCATAAAATTGTCTTTTGGCTAAGTTATTATCGAGTTCGAAAGTCTAAGTACGTTGTGAACTTTATTCATCATGCCTTATTATATTAAAAATTTGTCGTAGTAGTGTTTTCACATGAAAAATTAGAAAAGTCTTCGTCATTTTAGCGAGAAATTGTTTCTTACCATATTTTTAGTGACCTAATGATAATTCGAAGAATTAGATTTTATAACACAAAACTTTCATTAATTTATTATAGAAAAAACTCTATTTTTAGTAGTGTCTGAATAGCCATAGCTATTCTGTGCCCAATTGGACAACATTCGTCGAAATATTATATTGTATATATATAGCAAATTCTACATTTGAAGTATATATATATATATATATATATATATATATATATATATATATATATATATATAATTGGATGCCCTTGACAAAAGCTATGCTTTTGACACAATGATAATGAGTGTCTATTTGATTGAAGGAGTTTCAAGTTTGAACCCCAAACAAAAAAATATTTTCTTTTATTTTCAGAACACAATAAATAATAATGCTACTATATCTATATATCACATAATATAGCAAAAATTTCATGGCCCCTCAATGAATTTGCTTTGCAAGTTAACTAGTTACTCATATAATCCTTTTTGCTTGCTATAAAAATCTTATCACATAAGTAAGAGTTTTTAATTATAAATATTACGTTTGGAGATGAAAAGTACACGTGAATGGGGTTACTACCTTTAATTATAATTTATAAGGAAATACATATACGTATCACTTTCATTAGTTCAAACGCTTTTGCTATTTAAAATATTTATTCGATTAATCTAAATTCCCATCGAATAAATATACTAAAAATATAACTATTTTTTCGAAAATAATCGATATTTACTAGCTCATTAAAAAGTAGCCACTTTTAATTTGGTATATAACCTTGAGACAATAATGTAGATTTCAAACTTAAACAAAGTAGAAAAATATATCAAAAATACAATTACGGATCGAAATTCATATAATTGTTATGAATTTCAAACTTAAGAAAATAAATGAAATATCATGACAATTCCTAGCTTTGCTTCGTGATGGAGTTTCTAATTTTCCGTTTTTAAGTTTGAAATTCATAATATTGTCAACTATTTCAAATATTGGATAGTATGTAGCTATTTTTCAATTAAAAATCTTAAGAAATACATTTTCAAAATTTAACGATAAAACACTCATTGCCAAGAGGCAAAGTTTTCCGAACATGAACACAAAATCTTTAATTGAGAACGAAGAGATCACAATCGATATTATAATGACAAATGATCCAATTAGGTCCTAATAATAATTTGTGAACAAATCCACAAATTCTACCAAACCAAATTTAGCATTAATGAAAAAGATCCTTTAAATGGACGGCAACAAAGATATGGTAATTACGTAAAACAAAAACAATTCTTATTTAGTAATTAGTCAACTAATCAACTTGAAGCATTGTCAAGAAAACACATAAATGATATCTGTCTCTTTTTATTTCATCTGTCCATTTTTACTTGTTTATGTTCGACTTGACACACTTTTTAACAATCAGACAATAAAAAGATGTTCCACTATATTATTCCAATTGAAAAATGAATTATTTATTAATTTTTTAAACTAGACAAGTAAAGTTGAACAAGTATTTTCAATATATTGGAAAAAAAAATGAACTAACTGATCGATTGGTTGGGAACAAGTCATCGCATAAAAGCTAATGTTGAGATAAGTTATTCTATCATATATATGTGATAACTGATAGCGTATCTCATCACTATGACAAAAATTGTGAGATAACTAATCTAATGTCTACCTAATACCTCAATCAATCATGAGCCTTCATTTTATCCTAGAATTATACCTTATATCTAACACCTAATGAGCGCCAAGAGAATATAAAACCAAAATTATTGTGAAATGAAATTAAGATTCAAATGATTGGCAACTTGACAGACAATGCAACCCCATATAAAAGCAAGAAGAACTAAGCAATCAATTATTTAATTTGAACACTAGAGAGCCTACTCCAATTTATGGATACAAAAAAAAAATTCTATTCAAACACGTCTTCCATTGACTTTATTGTTATATATTTTGGGGGGAAATATTGTTTCTAATATTATTTGATTTATGAACATAATGATTAATACAAATTGGTTTATATATAGCATGATACTCAATAATCTCAACTTGGATCATATAATTGTCACAATTTAAAAGGACAAAAATATATCAAAATCGTATCACCTTTTTTAGTTCAATTATTTGATATTCAAAATCAATTAGTTCAATTAATTTAAATTTGTACAGAATTAACCTATGAATAAGAAGGAAAAACACGTAAAATGGGTATAAACTAACCAACCACTTTTTAAAAAATAGGTCAATTATTTGTTCGGTTATATTATTAATTAACTTACGCAAGAAATGTGTCAAATAAAAAAAGTATCATTTATTTTGTTCCGAGGAGAGTAATTAGTCTTCTAAAACTGGTCAAAATTAACTCGATAATTAAGGGGTGATTATGAACAAGGACCAAGGGATTATGAACAAAAGACTAGTCAATTTCAATTTAATTGATCAGAATTCAGATTTTGAAGAATCCAGGGAGGACGATAATAATTTTCAAAAAGAGAATTACGTATTGACTTTTAATTAAACTAAGTAATTTTAGACATATATAAACATCATTTTCACGTGTCATTGTATTACTCATTTCAGTCTAATCTTTACATTACTACAACTAATTCACACCATACAATTTTGTTGCTTTACTTACTTTCCAAGTGCTAATAAAATTGATGGGTTAACACATACACTATAATAAAAATGATCATTATGGTAATTAGCGGTAATTGTTATTCTTTGTATATATCCCTAAAGCTTTTAGCGACATTGGTTCTAATGCCACTTAACTAATGCCGGTAAAGACTTTAGTACACTCTATTAATATAATGCTGCTAAAAGTTATTTTTGCTATAGTGATATAAGCAATTAGTACTTGAATAGCTTAAACTATTTCTCTAGTTAAGGACACTATATTTTAAAATTTGAATGCGTAAATTATAAATTAAGAGTGTTTTTTATACACATGTGTTAGATTCATGTTATAGTATAAAATTTGAAAGCCTAAATAGCATATATCTTTTTGGACTTCCTCGCTTAAAAAACTAAATTAGTATTATATGAAACAATAATTTATATATATATCAAATATTAAACTTATACGCTTGATCTTAACCAAAAGTTTTAAAAATATATATGTATATATGAATCGTCCCATTATATATTCAGATAAAAAATATTAAGTTTTTATCATTACGTAAACACACGCAAGTTCATGATATTTGACCATGATTGAGGATTAGTAAGAATTAGACATGAGCTGTAAAGATTAATTGTACTTGGAATTTATTCCAACTTTTTATTGAGTCTAACATAAACCAATCATTTTTTAAGAAGGCTTATCAACTTTTTAAAAATTTGATTCCAAGATATTAAAATACCTTTTTTTAGCAACTATTTATTAATTAATTAAAGAATAACCAAGAAAATTCTCGTACCTTGCTTTCTCTATCTATCTTAGTCATAAGATTACGATGCAACAAAAGTGCATTATATTATTGGACTATATATTAACTTTAAGGGATAAGTACTAAAAATAATTATTTTAATCTAGTCAAAAAATAACACACAAAAATAATTAAAAGCCACCTTGTAAAGTCATAAGTCTAATGAGTTGCCTTTTGAGAAAAGTACCTAGCTAGTGTCAAATCATTTCTAAAAATGTCTTGAATAATCTATATAAAAAAAAAGAGTGACATGCCCTACAAAAAGATTTTACTATCAAAATCAATTTTCAAAATATTTTTACAAATGAAAAAAAAATAAAAATAGGAGTACTCCTAGAGTCTTACAAATGATTTTTTCAAAATGTTAAACTATTTGTGAAAGTTGAAGAACATTATGATTCATTGTTTATTTTATCAAATTATAAGAATTTACGAATTAATGCTACAAATGATGATTAAAAGGATTTGAGCTCGACATTATATTACGATCAGATGCAAGTATACCATTATTCAAGAGAAGCTAATAGAAACCTACTTACTTGAAAAATTATAATTAGTCTACTTCTTTTCTTAGTAAAATTTGACACGCGATATTTTCTTAAGACAAATGTAACTTAGCTCGTCCTGATATTTTGTTCATGGTATCATGATAATTGATTAATCATCGATATTGTAATGAAGCAGTTAAAAATTCATATAACTAATACATATTTAATCATAGAATAATTTATATATTATTTTATAAAAGACAAAATAATCAAATTCTACATAATTAAGATATTTTTATATAAAATAATATACAAATATCATCGTTACTCTCTACATCATTAATATATATATAACTCTAATCAGCTACAAAGTGACCTAACCCTTGAATACTAAATTATTCTAGAATTAAGATCCAAAATCATTGTCAAGCCCATATTTAAAGTAGAACAACTAAGCAAACACTGCTTAAACACTCTAGAGACTAGAAGAGCCTACTAAAAAATATTACCAATTATCTAATTTAGAAAAAAACATGTCACTTTTAATATATATATATATATATATATATATATATATCCCCATTTTTCATGTATTTACCGTTTTTATTCCACCCAGAAACATGACAAGTATATTTAGCAATAAATTTAACATTGAATAATTAATAAGTAAATTTCTTTTTTTTAAAAAAAAAAAAAAGTCACAAATATGATCTTTCTATTGCACAAGCAAGAAAATGACGGCTACACTTGGGCAATCTTACAAGAAAAAAGAACTTCTAATATACACTTTTTCATTTAGGGTGGGTCTTCAATTTTTTGATGCTCGATTGATCAAAAAATTTCTTCAAATATATTTTTTTTAAAAACAAAAAAATTTACTTAATTCCTAATAAAAGCGTAGAAAATAAATTTTACAAATGATATTTATATCTATTGATTTATTTAGATTGAGTTTAGTATCGAAGAAAATATTTTTTAATTTTTTCATATTCTATTCATAATTTTTTTGAAAAATATATTATTTCAAAAGTTAATTTAATTTAAGAAAAATGAATTCCAATCTTCCGTCCTCTTGAAAGCAAGAAAAAAAGCTTCACAAACGACACTTCATATTAATTATAGTTTTCAGATCCTCTAACTCGCTTCGTCTTTATCCTATCCTTGAAACACCCATAATCACCACACCCCACACTCTTATCCTCACTTCGACTTCTTATAATATTATTCTAAATAATATATAAGAAAAATAATTACTTATAAATTAAATATAAAAAATCAAAATAAATTAAAAAACCCTCTTACATTTACGATCCAAACTATTTTCAATTTTTTCATGCTTGATTGATCAAAAAATTTCTTCAAATATATATTATAAAAATAAAAAAATTACTTCCTTCCTAATAAAAGCCTAGAAAATAAATTTTACAAATGATATTTATGTCTACTGATTTATTGAGATTGAGTTTAGTATTGAAGAAAATATTTTTCCATTTTTTCATATTCTATTCATAATTTTTTTGAAACATATATTATCTCAAAAGTTAATTTAATTTAAGAAAAATAAATTCCAATCTTCCGTCCTCTTGAAAGCAAGAAAAAAAGCTTCACAAACGACACTTCATATTAATCTCGCTTCGTCTTCATCCTATCCTTGAAACACCCATAATCACCACACCCCACACTCTTATCCTCACTTCGACTTATTATAATATTATTCTAAATAATATATAAAAAAAATAATTACTTATAAATTAAATATAAAAAATCAAAATAAATTAAAAAACCCTCTTACATTTACGATCCAAAATATTTTTCAATTTTTTCATGCTTGATTGATCAAAAAATTTCTTCAAATATATTTTATAAAAATAAAAAAATTACTTTCTTCCTAATAAAAGCGTAGAAAATAAATTTTACAAATGATATTTATGTCTACTGATTTATTTAGATTGAGTTTAGTATTGAAGAAAATATTTTTCAAATTTTTCATATTCTATTCATAAATATTTTGAAAAATATATTATCTCAAAAGTTAATTTAATTTAAGAAAAATAAATTCCAATCTTCCGTCCTCTTGAAAGCAAGAAAAAAAGCTTCACAAACGACACTTCATATTAATTATAGTTTTCAGATCCTCTAACTCGCTTCGTCTTCATCCTATCCTTGGAAACACCCATAATCACCACACCCCACACTCTTATCCTCACTTCAATTTCTTATAATATTATTCTAAATAATATATAAGAAAAATAATTACTTATAAATTAAATATAAAAAATTAAAATAAATTTAAAAACCCTATTACATTCACGATCCAAAATATTTTTCATGAAAAATATTTTTATTCATGTCAAACATACCCTTAATTTTTTTATTTTTTTTTGTTTAATACATAGTCCTCTAACTTCTTTCTCATGGTTATTCAAAACTAGAAGATAAGAAAACTTACTTATCTTTGCTCAACATTTTTCTTTGCACTTGATGCTAACACAACAACAATATGTAGTCACATTGTAGCACCACAAAAATTATTTTGGTGCAAATATGACCACAAAAATTAGAACTCTAAAAAAATATACTCCCTCCGTTTTAAAAAGAATATTCCTTTTTTTTTTTAGTTTTTTTCAAAAAGAATGACCCCTTTCCTTTTTTGGCAACACTTTAACTTTAACTTTTCACGTGGCATGTTTAAGACCACAAGATTAAAGGGTATTTTGGTACATTTAACATAACTTTTATTTAGAATCACAAGATTAAAAAGTCTTCTTTCTTTTTTTAAACTCCGTTCCAAGTTAAATTATGTCATTTTTTTTTTTAAACAAATGAAGTAATAAAATTTTGTCCAACAAGTCCAAAAAAAAAAACTAGCCAAGTGTTGATATTCCTATGGCTATTATTATGGATGGACCCACAAGGCACCACAAAATTTAATTTTGTTCTTATTTGATGACTCATTAATGACCAAACACTATGATTTCTCATTATTTTAATTTTCTGGAATCTCTTGACTATACAGTATACAGTATGCACCCACCCCCTTCTCCATTTTTTAATTATTTGATATATTTAAAATTTATTTATGAATAAGTTAAATTCGCATCAAATAAACTTATCAAAGAAATCAAGTAGTTTGTGGTTGTAATTTTAGGATAAGATGTAAAATTATGTTGCTACGTATTTTATTGAATTATCGATTATGATATATTGTACTCATGATATTAGTTTTTTTTAATATCACATTATATGTGTGATAATATTACGAGGTTTTATTAGATACACAAATAAAAAATATATCACTCTCGTTTGCTTAATTTAAAACTAGCTTATTTTTATATAATATCCAATATATTTCATTTTTAATAGTATGAAACAAACCACTACCAATAACACATGTTGTGTATACTAAGTAATTATAGGGAAAGAGAGGTCGAAATAGTTTAGATATATGTAGATCAATAATATGTGGTGTAGAATATAAAAAATTTGTATATTTTCAAAAGTATTTGTGTTACTTTTATGTTGGCCTATTTTTTGATTATTAGTATTTGTGCAAAAACTTAATCGATTGATAAATTGAATTGAAAATAAATTTTATTGAGTTTTTTTTTTTTTTTTTTTTAAATAATAGGTTATTGATTCGGTTATCGATTTTTATTATTGGGCTATCGGTTTAACCGATAACCCAATAAGATGGTAATAATTTATTATTTTACCCTTACTAATTATTAAATATTAATATTTTAATATATAATTAGACACTATAAATTATCAAATTATTAGTACTCTACCAACTTCACACTAGGACGCTTTATTAGTTTTTACTGTTTACTCAAAATCTAAAGATTAAATTAAGGGGTTGACAATTATAGCTATTTGATTTTAGTTTTAGTTTTATTTTACTCTTGTTGGATTATTTTATTTTAGTTTTAGTTTGTAATTGTAGGTTGTAGCATTTACAAGTTTGTAAAAGTCCGCAATTTGATTAACCTGAAAAATCTCATATGTTTTGCTGGTAATATGTAATTATAGCCTTCATACTATATTTTCTCTTATTGATGCAATTTTTCATTATTTTCCTTGTTTCACTATATCAAAGCATTTAAAGAAGTGAGAAGACTTATAATAGTTTACGAACATTTTCTTATTCGATAGATCGATAACCGAACCGATAAAGAATAGCTTATTGATTTGTTATTGGGTTGACATATTTAAAAATTGAAAACTGATAAATCAGACCAATAATATATAAAACCGAATCGAACCGACCGATACACACCCTAATATGCACTTCATTTTTAATATTAACTTATTAGTATTATATTAAAATTTTAAAATCGAAGATCTATCGAAAACACTATATCTATTATTTTTTCCATCCTAAAAAGTTATGCACTTTCTTACGTGTCACAACATTTTCTATTACTTATCCAATATCCTTCCTCCACGTCATTTTTCAACAACCCTAATTAAAATTATTTTATTACCCTTTAAACCTTTCTTCTCCACCATTATATACCCCTTCTTCTTCCCTTTTACAAACCCCTCAATTTCTTGTTTTCTTCGCCATTTTTTTTCCCAACCAAACAGTTCCTTAATTATCATCTTCATCTTCTTCATCTTCTTCTTCTTCTCATTGGGTCAAAAAACCCCTAAAAATGGAGTTCCCTGAGATCAACATGATCAGCGATTTTGAAGCAGGGGTGAAATGTCTACAAAACCCATCTATGGTTTCTCAATTCTTTTCACTTTCTCCCATTGAAAAAGTACCTCAAGTTTACAGTTTTTGGAAATGGGGTGCTTTGATTCTCGCCATTTTAGCTACTTTCAGCAGCTTGATAAGAAAAATCAAGCTATTATTCATTTACGTTCGTAGAATTAAACCTTCTGCTGAACCCCTTCTTCAATATCTAGGAGAAGACTTCGATATTTCCGATGATGATGATGAAGATGATAAATGTTCATCGGCGGCGGCGCCGTCTTCTGATGATGAGGATTTATTAGATCAACAAATTGATGAGGATTTTACTGTTGCGGGGTCGTGTTTTTATTTCAGGGAAAAAGGGAATTTGAGATTCCGGCGGCGGAGAAATAGCTTAGAGAGGTTTCCATGGACGGAATTTTCAGCCGGGAAGAATGTTGTGAAGCTATGGGATAGTTTAGCTTTAGGATTAGATTATGAATACGAAGATTTATCGAAAAGTGTAGTTTCGTTATGGGATTTGAACCAGGAAGAGAAAATAGGAAATTTATTTACTGGGTTTTCTAAGGTACCGTCGGTAGCAATGGCGTCGCCGTCGGTGGTTCTGTCATCGGAAGTGAAAAACGACAGGAACGGTGTTGTTTTAGCTGCGTATGATACGAGGATGAGAAGTAATTCTCCGGCGATATGTGCTGACTGGGGTAAAGGATCAGGTAAGGTCGTCGGAGTTAATGGTTCCGGCGTCGGAAAAGTTTACGTCAGAAATGAAGCCGCCGGGAAGTTGACGGTCGGTGATTTGAGAAACGTGAAAACGCCGTTAGAGAAAATTGACGGTGACACGTGGTGGGACGCAGACGCCGTTATTGTCGAGGAGAAATTTGACGGTTCAAATAATTGAGAAAACGCGGCAAGGACTTGTGTTTTTCTAGAAAGGGTAAAATGGTCAATGAACACATGTCTGTTGTATCTCTTTGTATATAATTAATTATTTTCGACAATTATTGAAAATGATGATAAATTAATGTTTAGTAAGCTTTATTACCATTATGAATATTTTAAATCTGATTTTCTTCGTCAATTATTGTATTTGTTGTCGAGTTATTTTTTTCTTAGCTGGTGATTCTACCAAATTTATTTGATTTAATTAAATTTGTGGTCCTTTTGTCATAATTAAAAATTTGTTAGACAGCTCAGCAGCTAGTTTTTAAATAACCAAATTTAATCCCAATTTTATGACATGGTTTAAACAAATCACAAAGTATTAGATAAAATTATGTTTGTCCTGACATATGATTTTGAGGGAACTGAAATTTTTATGAGAAAATGTTAGATTAAAGTAGTTATTGTAGTCATTATATGACGATTTAATATTTTATATGTAAGATTGAATAATATATAAACGAATAATGGATAATTAGCTAAAATAGTGCTATGAACAAAAAAAAAACTCCTTATTGAAATTTTATTTTATTCTGAAGCTTGAAATCAAGAAATTCAATTTAGAAGGGTGGAAAAACGTAAATTGACAACCCTCTAGAAAAAAGAAAAAAAAAAGTTAACATGGAATGAATGAATTTGACATAATTTAGTAACTTTCATTAATCATAATTGATGAAGAGAAAATAAGAATGATTACATTAGGAATGATCATTCTTTTTGGGGCTTATATTAGAATTCATCTAAATTTAAATTTATCTATTTGCATATCAATTTTTGGAGCATCAACTTCAATAAAAATAAAGAAATATATCTTATTTAGAAAGAAGAAAATTCGAATCATCTTACTACAATCTACGCCGATAGTAATAGCCACTTAATTCTTGAATAGACTCTTTTTCAGCCTTGCTTGTACAAATCAAATTGTGTGATAATAACAATTTCTAGTGACGGAGGAATGGTGAATATTCCTTCATCTTTAATTAATGATCTCGATTTTGAATCTTCTTGGATACAAAATTGTCTTTATTAAGAAATTCTTTATATTTCAATGTGAAACTTTCTGACACAAACTCATATTTAATTTATCTTTAATGCAGACACTAACTCCGAATGAAAACCAAAAAAACAATTCCAAGTTATCAAAAGAATCATGTTTAGTGGGTGCATTGTTTTTCATGAATGAATTAAACACTTTTAGCTGTCATCCACAACAATAACACCAACCACACAATTCATTTGTCTTAACTCTCAATAAATACATAGGATGACAACAAAAAATAAAGGGGGCATCAAGTAGACAATTTCATCAGTGGGTCTTATTTTGGTTGGAAAAAAAGAAAAAAGTACAATTTTGTTAAAGTATTTCAATGTTGGATGACTGTTTATTGTTAATAATTTTATTATGACTTTATTTACATAAATATAATTTCGATTTTGATTGATACAAATGCGTAATTTAATAATATAAATAGTTAGTATACATAAGTTAAACTCGATATTGAGCACCGGGACATTCAATAGCACCCACTATTCTACTGTAGTTCCACCTCTATTTGCAATAACTATCAAGATTGATATTACACGTGAAAGACTATTTCACGTGAACAAGTGTCATAGAATAATATAGATATTTTTCCTCTTAATTCGAAGTCTCAAATACGAATATTGAGTTTGAATATTGTTTGGTAATAGGTTACTTTATCTACTTAATAGCTTATCTTTATGTGCATCTAAATTGACTCGGACAAATGAATTTCGAATAAAAAATACCCAAAAAGAAGAAATAGAAGAAACTTGAAGGAAATGATAAGGATTAAATTTCAAGTAAAGTTTAAATAAATTTTATGTTCATGAAATTCTATTTTAACAAAGAAAAGCTCAAAAGATAGAAGGGATTATTTGCACCGTATGGCCTTTCTAAATCTTGTTTTTAAATTCAGTTTCTATTTATATAATGGCTTAAAATTCTACCTTGGAATTTATAAGTTTGGATAAATTTTTATTCTCATAGAAAATTTAACCCAAGTGACCTAAAAAAGGAATAGAATAAAATTAGTGGCCTCAAAAGAGGTCATTTGTGCAAAGTACTACATAATAAAAGAAAGAAAGGATAATTGTATAGAATGATAAATTAATAATATAAAATAAATATAGTAGCTATCTTTTGATTTATTTGTGTTTCATAGAAAATTGTTTGTCAGTCCCTTTCTCTCTCATATTCTTGCTCGCCACTCTCCCTCTCTCGTTCGCTTCCTACCGCTCGCATCTCTCGCTTTATACAATAAAATTGTAGTGTATAAATTGTGTTTCTAATTGCACAAAGCGAGAGAAAATTGTATAAACGCATGCAAATATATATATCTTCATCCTATACACTTATAATTATACAATACAAATATCTCCCTGCCCAAATCTCTTTTGCCTTTCTCATTTTATACAAATTCAAATTATATATAATTTTTCTCTTTCTCGTTTTATACAATTCGATTCAATTGTATATTCCCTGCACAAGTCTCTTTTTGCCTTTCTCTCTTTCTCATTTTATAAAAAGGAAAAAGGGTCAAAAATACCCTCCAACTTTGATTTATTGTTTCAATTTACCCTCGCCGTTAAAATAAAGTTAATTTTACCCCTCGTCGTTAAAATAAAGTTAATTTTACCCCTCACCGTAAAAATAAAGTTCATTTTACCCCTCCTGTTACTAATTTCACCAAATTTACCCCTCATTAGATGGATTGATCCAAATTGACTCGAATTTTAGAAATAAAACCTATTCCTTATTTTAATCCATTAACCCGATCATTTAAAATAATCCGACCCCATTCTCCCGAATCTCCTATACCCATTTATTCATTCTCCCAAATCTCCATTAAATATGTCAAAGAGGTAAATTCGGGTTAATTTGGGTCAATCCGTCTAATGAGGGGTAAATTTGGTGAAATTAGTAACAGGAGGGGTAAAATTAACTTTATTTTAACGGCGAGGGGTAAAATTAACTTTATTTTAACGGCGAGGGGTAAAATTAACTTTATTTTAACGGCGAGGGTAAATTTAAACAATAAATCAAAGTTAAGGGGTATTTTTGACCCTTTTCCCTTATAAAAATTCAAATTATATATAACTTCTCTCTTTCTCGTTTTGTACAATTCAATTCTGCTTTTCTCGCTTTTCCGTTTTATACAATTCAAATTGTATATAATTTATCTCTTTCTCGTTTTATACAATCCGCTTCAATTGTATATGTATAGCGAATTATACATATATAAGTTTGTTATGGAGTGTAATTATGCTAACTTTGTTATAGCATATAAATATGAATTTTATGTTTACTATAAGTGAAAATTGTCCAATAAAGAATTGAGGAATATTGGGCCTGGCCCATTATCTGTCGACTTACTTTGTGAAGAAGACTGTATTGATATTGGGCTGATAGGTGTCCAGTCCGGGCTTGGGCTGGACACTGATCAGCCAACTGTTCTTTTTAGGATTGGAAAGAAAGAACTAATGATCATAGCTTATTGATATAAGATTCGCAAAAAATATCATACGTAAATGAATCATTAGAGTATGGGTTCCTGGAGTAGATGAAATGGAGAATGAATGAAATAGAATAGTCGGACAGAATCATACTATAAGGAAAGTGGACTTTAGCCCAATGGTGTTAATTATTTAGCCCAAGAGATAAGCCCATGAACAAAAATAAACTGTAAAGTTGAAAGAAATAGCCACTTGTTGGTGCTTATTAAAATGTCTCGCACCAATAAAAGTGGAAAAATTATGTGGTTAAACAAACTTATACTATTTAATTACTCATCATAGCTATAGTTTGCTATAATTACCACTAGCGACTAAAATTATACATTAATTACGTGGACTGACTTCGAATTTGTATAATTAGTCACATTTGTATATGTATAATTCACCATAATATACAAATGCATATGTATACCATACAATTATTTAACCTATATACATTTACAATTCATCTCTCTCCCACTATCTAGCTCGCCTTTCTCCTCCCTCTCCCAATCTCGCTTGCCATATATACAAATACATATGTATATTATACAACTATCTAACCAATATACCTTTCTCCCAATCTCGCTCGCCTCTCTCCTCCATATAACATGTAGCTACGCATTGTAATTATCAAAGTATAGCTATGGAGAGTAATTAGGTTACTTTTATGTGGCTATATGTGAAAGTTCCCACAAAAATATCTCTACATTTTATATATAGCTTTCCAATCTTTTTAGGGCAAAGAACATAAATCACATACTTTTAAGACAAAATTAATATTTGTCTCTTATAATTTTATAATTATAGAAATCGCTCAAACTGATACAATAATATAAGCATTGGTACATAAATCTGATGCGCGAAATACATTAATCGTTAAGTAAGATACATTACATTTTATACATGATACACTAATCTGATGCACATTTTATACATAATACGCTAATCTGATACGTGAGATATATTAATCTGATGCACAAAATACATTAATGTGATGCGCTGATACATTAATCTGATGCGCAAAAATTGAAATTTTTGGCGATTCGTAAAACTAATAGGACTAATGGTAATAAGAGAACTTAAATGTGGGATTTCTGTCATTTTTCATCAATCAACTACTAAAACTGACTTTTTATTTGTACACACACAAAAACTAAATTACACGTAGCCCCATCACGACCATCCACATATCTTTTAAGAGTGTACAAGTATGTGTATATGATATGATATTGTCAGCTTTGGGTCAATTGAAATAATACTCTTAAAAGAATGTACACTACTAAGAATAATATTCCTATATTGCTCACTCTTTAAAACTGCCACTTTCATGTATAATTTTTTAAAATTACACAATTTTTAGAAAATCTAACGAACGTTCAGTATGTTTTTAAAGAGTCTGAGTAATTGTAGATCATAATTATGACCACCAGGCAAGTGTTGGCGGTCAAGTACTAAATTATTTGTGTAAAATATAGTTACTTGAATTATAAGGAATGACAAACTACTACATATGATATTTGTTGATTAATTAAATTCATCAGCTCATGCTTTCTAGCTAGTAAAAAAAATTAGGTCACATAATAGGGACACATTAAAGGTGAATATATTTTTATTTTATTATTTTATATGGGGAAAGGATCATTACCCTGTTGCACAAATATTAAAATGCTGAGCATGAATAAACCCAACAAACATATATACTTTCTGATCATTGTGCCTGTAAACAGTAAAAATTAAGAAAAATATTTTTTATTATAGTATAGTGTGTAAAATGTTTGGAGGCGAATTCAAAATCTAACACGTAGTTTGTTGTCTCCTTAAGATATCTTCATTTTTCTCTGAGTAGCATAGAGAAACTTATTTTCTTGAATTGCTCATTAAGCTTTTCAAGTTAAATATAGTATATCAAAAGTTTTTATATTTTGATTTTGCTCACAATAAAGTTATACGTGATAGTCATTGATAACTTTAGCGCAAATTTTATTTTTTATCCATAATCTATCTATACAATAAATTAATATATTTAGAATTTAAAATTCACAAATACTAAATATCTCGCTTTATCTATTTCTAATTAATATATGCTTTGGATAAAAAATATTAAATTCTGGTGAATCTCAGATATATATACTCTTTGTAGTACATGCGTTGGGTTGTATAGGTAATAGGATCATGCGCAAACGGAAGCAAAAGAGCACGCCAACTGACCAAAACCAACTCTCCTCTTAATTCATTGGCTTGGAAAATACAATACTATTATTTGCACGCTCTCAATTATTTTACTTATTTATTATAGTTAAGTGTAAAAATATTTAATCGCATGAAGAGGTAATTTACAATTTTATCCTTGTTGTCAAGTTAATAATATACTTCTTATTTTAAAATGAAATGATCTTTTTGTTATTATTTAATTAAAATGTATTAAAGTTAAAAAGATAAAAATATTATATGTTATTTTACTATTCGGGCTAAATTGACTAACTATTGATTGTTAGTTAAATTTTAAAAAATTGTGTGAAAATAATCAAAAAGATTTGTTTCTATGAGATTTAGGTGATCGTAAATGTTATCTTAATATTTTCTTTTCTCATTTTATCTCACTGTAACAAAAAATAATACTGTATAACTATCATAAACATTTTATTCATTAAGATAATACTGTACCGTACAATACAGTAAAATACAAAGAGTGTGTTAAAGTTGAAGAACTGAAAAAGAAAAAAATTTCACAATCTTCATGTTCGGTAATACAACTTGTCTTTCCCAAATTTCGATCGCCGGAACCTTGCTGTTTCCCGGCGACATCGTCGACGGTAAGTTTCCATAGCCTCTACTTGTTGGATCTTACACATCTGTTTCTCCGTTAGATACCTCGTGTTTTCGTTAATCCTTTTCACTTCTTCCGGTATCCTCAACCTAGTGTTCCGATCGGAAAACTTTTTTTTGAATTCATCGAATTGTTCGCTAAGCAACCGATTAAGAAACGGGCTCGATAGAACGGGTTCGATTAAGGGATTCGACCCGTCGACGATAAATGATAGTTCCCGGCGATCGGAGACTCTGTTTTTATCTGTAAACCACAAATCGGAACAGGAATACCTGAGATCGGGAATTTTACCGAGTAAATGATGATAACCGGCACGCCGTTCAACTTCAGGGAGTGTAAACACTTGAATCTTATCGGAATCGTTAAAACTCCGGGCGGTGTCGATCGTTAGTTTCGGTTTGCCAGTACCGGTATTTCCCATCATAATAACACTACCCATTTTCTTTTCTGTTTCTGAGAGTGGCGATGTAGAGAGAGAAATAAATACTAGTGAAATTAGAGGAATATTGATATGATGCTCGAATTAAAGCAGATAATATGTGTCATGCGTTTAATATAAATTTATATAAATTTAATTAATTTAGAAGTTAATTATTTGGTTATATTTTAGTTGGTAATATTATGTAATTTATTAAATTTTAATATTTTTAAATACGTGTATTTTATGTATATTAAATATAATTTTTTGTAGATACATAATATCTAAGTCGATTCAAATGTATATGAGATACATAATAAATTTCGATCACAAATTTTTCTATGTATCTGTTATCTCAGAACATGTGAATCACACAAGATATTTAATTACATATACATGTATGTGTGATTCACGTATTTGAGATACATAACAAATCTAATCTCCCTCACTTTCTATATCATTCACTTATCTTGTTATTTTAATGTATATCATTACAAAAATACATTTATTTAACTGTTATCTTACTCAATATATGGTAAGATACACGTAAGATTTTAAAAGAATATAGAGATGATAATAATATATATAATTGTGAAGTATACATAATATGCTTACAAAAAAAGGGTGCACATAACATCTAAGGAGGGTGAAACATAAATTTCTGTTAAGCTAAAATGAATAATATGTGTCATAAATTTGTACTTCGACAAAAATAACTTATAGCTTCACTATTAATTGACAAAGAGTCTATAAATCATGATCAATTGGTACTATAGACATACGATAAATCAACAGTCTCAAATTATAGAAAAATTCCACCTTCTAATTTATTTATTACCATTATCTCCTATAAGTTTTACAAATTTTCAAAATTTTTCATTTTTCTCTTAAGTCGACAATGTCATTAATTTTTTGACCCTCTTTTTATTGTATCAGCGCTTATATTATTGTATTTGTTTGACAAAATTTCTGTAATTATAAACTTTAAAAAGATAGATTATAATTTTATCTTAAAAATATGTGATTTCTATAATTTGCCAATAAAATATTACCCAATCAAAAGTGACTTAGCTTACGGTTGGATAAGTTAATTGTGTGGAATTTGTTTGAGAATTATATCGACTGTTATAATTATAGAGTAATAAAGTGGTAAAATTAGATAGCGAGGATATATACATTATTCGTTTAAGTTTATATGAGTTATTGATACAGTTTATTTTTAGCTTAATTTAATTTGATTTATTTTAATTTAATTTAATCCGTTCATTTGACACAAACCACGACAAATTAAAAACATAGTATCATGCTTTCCAACACAGGATCATCACTCATATGTTTCAAATGTTGTGTGTAGACAGTTTCCATAGTTAAATTCACGTGTCAGTATTATTGTCGTCTTGATATAAGGTAAAAGAACTATATACATATAATATACATGTAAATGCATCTTGTTTATTTAATTTTGTCAGCTCATGGTGTCTTGTCTATTAGTAAAAATAGGACAACTTTCACATATAACAAATAAAAAATTTATATTTATATACTATAGCAAAATTTGCATAATTGTGCTCCATAGCAAACATAGAAACTGTATAATTCGCTATACATACACAGTTGAAGCAAATTGTATAAAACGAAGTGTATAAAACGAGAAAGAGAAAGACACTTGGCCAGAGAACTGTATAAAAATAAAGTGTATAAAACGAATTGTATTATTATAAGTGTATAGAACGATTATATACAATTTGAATTTGTATAAAATGAGAAAGAGAGAAAGACAAAAGAAACTTGACAAAGAATATACAATTGAATCAAATTGTATAAAACGAGAAAGAGAGAAATTAGATACAATTAGAAATTTGTATAAAACGAGAGAAAGACAAAAGAAACTGGGCAGAGAGTATTTTTATTGTATAATTATAAGTGTATAGGACGAAAATATATGTACTTGCATATGTATATACAATTTTCTCACGCTTTATACAAACAGAAACGCAATTTGTATATTTCGTTTCTGTTTGTATAAGTAAGAAAGGCGAGGGTGGCGAGCGAGATTTGGGAGAGTGGCAAACGAGATCTGGAAGAGGGGGGAGAGGAGAACAAAAATATATGTATTTATACAATTTCCTCTGCTTTATACAATTAGAAATAATTTTTATACACTTGTGTTTATATAAAAAGTGAGGAAGCGAGCGAGAGATTGGAGGAGAGTGGCGAGCGAGATATTTGGGAGAGAGGCGCCTGGTAATTTTTTGCAAACGTTTGCTATGGAGCACAATTAAATCAAATCCTAGCTACTCAATTTATTTTAGGTTATTAATTTGCTATTATATACAATTATCACGTAAAAATATGAGTCATATAGAAGGAAAAAGTTTCATTTTTAATTTTTTTTAATACTATTTATTTTATGTTGCATGGGATAAAGACACAAATATTTAAATGAGCATGCACAGAACACAACAAACATTCCTTCTTTGTGCATACTAAAACAGTCATATCTATGATTTTGTATTGTGATATGAAATTACATATTTAAATGTCTTTTATTTTGTAACTTTCTGATCAGTGTCATTCATTTTTTTTGGATTTAATATATATAATAATAAACACATGAAAAAGTCAGTAGAATTTGATGTTTATATACTAAAAGGAATTGGTAGCAGTTGACAACTTTCATCGATCAGTTAATATCAAAATCCGTTATTGAATTTTTTTTGTTAATTTCAAGCTATATAGTAGCAATAGTTTAGCAACAAAAAACAAATCATTGGCAATTTCTTATTTAATTTTATATCGAAAGATGTTTGAATTTCCCTAGCTCCAGCATCATAAAGAATTAGGTAATTTACTACTTCAATAATACTCTTATCGTTAAGTAGCTATATAAAATACAAATCGTTTTAGATTAGATTTTCAAAATATATAAAATAAATTAGTTATATAAATTTGTAATAAATAATTTTTATAGAATGTCAACTATCAAGTCAATAGGGCCAAATTTTTAAAAAATAAATAAATAGAGGAATTAATTATTAATTTGTAGCATGATTGAAGATAACTTATTTGTAAGATTATACTAACCATGTAAAAATAAAATATTTGTTTTATGAATATATATTTGTTTAAATTGGAATATGAAATAGAGTTTTGAGGGTGGCCGCATGGATTCTATTGGGATCATGCGCTAAAGAACCGCACGCGTATTGACCAAAACCTGAGGCATTGGCAATAAAATACTACTTTTACGGTCGATTTCGAAAGTTAAATAATATTATAATACATATTTATTAGGTATGAGGATAATTTTTAGTGAAGCATCGAAAATAATTATAAGCTTTAATAGATTTTTGATCTTGTAATAACATTTTTCTTTTTTGAGTTTAAGAGTGTTTTTCACGCTTAATTTTTTATTAAGAGTTTTATGCTCCTACAAGAATCTGAGATCACTTGTTATATTATGTGGTAGATTCAAATTGTATCTAAGTTTTGTTAATCAAGTAAAATGATATTCTCAACGTTATCATAGTTCACGAGTAAAATTAATAATTTTACATTAAATTTAAATATATTTTCAATATTTTGATCTCTATAATTTATGATAGTTCTAAAGTAATCTTTATTGGTGGTTAAAATTAATGATTTGTCTTTTCCTCTTTCAATTCTTCTTGGATCTCGTTATCACTTGAATATAATTGTATTATCAATTATTGTTGAACAAAGAAAGTATAAGATAAATTCACTAGTATAATTGTTCAAAGAGCTCACTAACGCTAGCTCCTTTAATTCATAATTATCCCAAGCATTTTGGTATGAAAGTATTATGTCTTTTCACCTTAGAATGATTTGTGTTATGTGTAAACTAAAATTAGAGACATTTATGTGTTTGGTTAATTCATTGCTTCTTCGTTATTACTGTAATAACATGAAATTATTTACAGATAGTATCATGTTTATGAGTTCAAACTCATAGAAAATCTGTGGTTACTATAGTATTTAAATATAAATATGACTGTGATTTAATAGGACTGGGCGTGATCTCATTGTTATATTTTATACTCATAAAATCACTAAATCATCCAACTTATTATGAAGAACGATACAAGTATCACAAACACTTTTTATTCATTAATATAAAACTATACAATATACTAAAATACAACATAACACGATACATTATTCAAACGATACCTAAAACATAGGAGTAATACATTATTCAAAACCCTGCAAACAGTGAAGAGCTGTAAATAAAAAATTATCACAATCTTCAAGTTCGGTAACACAACTTATCTTTACCAAATTTGGGTCGCCGGAATCTTGCTGTTTCCCGGCGACATAGTCGGCGGTATGCTTCCATAGCCTCAACTCGTTGGATCTTCCACATTTGTTTCTCCGTTAGATACTTCGGGTTTTCCTTTATCTCTTTCACTTCTTCCGGTACACTCAACCCGAAGCTCCAAAAGGAAAACACACCTTCATCGAAGCCTATAATCTCATCGATTCGTTTTGCGAGGCACCCATTCAGATCATCGAACCATTTGAACCCGAAGCGATGAGGAACCTCATACTGAACCGGATCCGACAGCATGTCGTGGATGAAGGAATTAGATCCGCCGACGATTGATGGAAGTTTTGGGCGATTAATGATGCCGAAAACTCTGTCAAGATCTTAATACAGTAAATCAGAATCGGAATCGCAACCGGAATCGATTGATAGATTTGGTTGTCAGTAACAGCCTCCATTTTTGAGTTGTTAGAAAGGTGATGTAATGAGAAATAAATATAGGTGAATTCCCCAAAATTAGAGGATTATTGGGCTTGGGCTTGACCATCTCTACTTTGTAATGAAAATGTAACATAAGAGCCCAATAATATTGGCCAATATGTGACATGCGTTTAACCAGGTCTTGACGGACGTTCACAAAAAAATTTGACAGTTTTGACGTCGGAATCTGGATCACCCAAAAAATGGTTTGCTATAGCACACGAAAAATCATCAAAATGGGGTTATACGCGCTTCGGGGCTATTTTGACTTTGAAAATGGGTCGAAATGACCGTGAGGGCGACCGGATGCATAACCAAAGTCTTGACGGACGTTCACAAAAACTTTTGGCAGTTTTGACGTCGGGATTCAGATCACCCAAAAAGTGGTTTGCTATAGCACACGAAAAATCATCGAAATGGGGTATGCACGCTTCGGGATATTTTGACCTTGAAAATGGGTCAAAATGGTCGTGAGGGCCAACCGGATGCATATCCAAGATCTTGACGGACGTCTAAAAAATATTTTGGCAGCTTCGACGTCGGGATCCGGATCACCCAAAAAATGGTTTGCTATAGCACATGAAAAATCGTCGAAATGGGGTATGCACTTCGAGGCTATTTTGACCTTGAAACTGGGTCGGAATGGTCGTGAGGGCCAACCGGATGCATAGCCAAGGTCTTGACTGACGTCCACAAAAATTTGTGGCAGTTTTGACGTCGAGATCCGGATCACCCAAAAAATGGTTTGTTATAGCACACGAAAAATCATCAAAATGGGGTTATGCGCGCTTCGGGGGCTATTTGACCTTGTAAATGAGTCGGAATGGCCGTGAGGGCCAACCGGATGCAAATCCAAGGTCTTGACGGACGTTCACAAAAATTTTGGCAGTTTTGACGTCGGGATCGGATCACCCAAAATATGGTTTGCTATAGCACACGAAAAATCGTCGAAATGAGGGTATGCGCGCTTCGGGGCTATTTGACCTTGAAAATGGGTCAGAATGGCCGTGAGGGCCAATCGGATGCATAGTCAAGGTCTTGAAGGACGTCCACAAAAGTTTTTTGACAGTTTTGACGTCGGGATCCGGATTACCCAAAACATGGTTTGCTATAACACACGAAAAATCATCAAAATGGGGTATGCGCGCTTCGGGGCTATTTTGACATTGAAAATGGGTCGGAATAGCTGTGAGGTCCAACCGGATGTATAGCCAAGGTCTTAACGGACGTCCATAAAATTTTTTGGCAGTTTTGACGTCGGGATTTGGATCACCCAAAAAATGGTTTGCTATAGCACCGAAAAATCATCGAAATGAGGGTATGCGCACTTCGGGGATATTTTGACCTTGAAAATAGATCCGAATGACCGTGAGGGACAACCGGATGCATAGCCAAGGTCTTGATAGACGTCCACAAAATTTTTTGGCAGTTTTGATGTCGAGATCCGGATCACCCAAAATGGTTTGCTCTTGCACAAGAAAATCGTCGAAATGGGGGTATGCGCGCTTCGGGCTATTTTGACCTTGAAAATGGAACAGAATGGCCGTGAGGGCTAACCAGATGCATAGCCAAGGTCTTGACGGATGTCCACAATTTTTGTTTGCAGTTATGACGTCGGGAACTGGATCACCCAAAAAATGGTTTGCTATAGAACACGAAAAAATCGTCGAAAGGGGTATGCGCGCTTCAGGCTATTTTAACCTTGAAAATGGGTCGGAATGACCGTGAGGGCCAACCGAATGCATAGCCAAAGTCTTTACGGACGTCCACAAAAAATTTTGGCAGTTTTGACATCGGGATCCGGATCACCCAAAAAATGGTTAGCTATAGCACACGAAAAATCGTCGAAATGGGGATATGCGCGCTTCAGGGCTATTTTGACCTTGAAAATGGGTCGGAAGTCCGTGAGGGCCAACCGGATGCATAGCCAAGCGTCTTGACGGACGTCCACAAAAAATTTTGGCAGTTTTGACGTCGAGATCCGGATCACGCAAAAATAGTTTGTTATAGCAACACAAACAATCGTCGAAATGGGGGTATGCACGCTTCGGAGCTATTTTGACCTTGAAAATGGTCGGAATGCCGTGAGGGCCAACCGGATGCATAGCCAAGTCTTGACGGACGTCCACAAAATTTTTGACAGTTTTGACGTCGAGATCCCGATCACCCAAAAAATGTATTTGCTATAGCACACGAAAAATCGTCGAAATGGGGGTATGCGCTTCGGGGCTATTTTGACCTTGAAAATAGGTCGGAATGGCCGTGAGGACCAACCAGATGCATATC